>KQ435701.1:436865-468626 GCA_001276565.1 Melipona quadrifasciata | reverse complement strand
ACCACGGTTTTCAGCATCTTTACCCAACACCTTTCCCCGGTTATTTCTCTCCCCCGTTTCGTCTCACCTCTCTCGTTAACCTGTGAAGTAACACTTCTGAGAAGTAAGCGGCGGCGTCGTCGCCGCCTGGAAACGGATATGAAGACGGAATTCGAATAACATGTTTACACCCGGTTCCTGTTCAGCGCTAATGGCTTCAGATGAAATCACGCAGACGCCGGGGAATAAATCCCCGTTTACGTACACCGGGGTCGGAAGAAACGGGGAGTATCCATTAAGATCGCATCGATTCAACGCGTTCCGACGACTGAGGTAGAAGAAGAAGAAGAAGAAGAAGAAGAAGAGAAGAAAGGACGTAGCCTCCCTTAATTGCGCGGGAAGTTATGTTGAAACTCTCCGTCACGACGCGTCCGAAACGGTGGGGAAACGGGACGGACGATTGTTTCCGATGAGCAATTTGCGTTACGAAAGATATCACATCGTTTGTTGACGATGAATTCAGAATACAAATGATGGAGAGATAGAGTGGCTTGTTCGGTGAGAATGAACAACTAAGCTGCATGTCTGTTAAAATTAGTACTCATACTTGTGATATTACTCAAATTGTAATCTCCCGATTACACGCTATTGCTGTGAGTTGTTTATTGAACGTCTAAACTTCCTGGAATTGTGAATCCTAGCGATACAGTTTTAATATAGTTACGGTTTGCTTTTGAAGAATCCAAATTTCCTCAATTTTTGAAGACTTTGATGGCTCCAAATAAATTTCTCGACTAAGATCGATACTTAACAAAATCGACAAATTCTTGAAAATCTGTTATTTATATGGTATTTTTAATTGGAGTAACATTTGAACAATGTAATTGATCATAGGACGATTGAAAATACGTCGAGTTATAAATTACAGATGTCGAGTAACAAGATCTCACGCTCCATATATGTGTGAATATATAACAAACTCGATATTTTTTCCTTAAAGAATAATATAGAATCTAAGCAATGCGATTAATCAAATTTATCACGGAACTGTCAGACGCGCTTCAAAGTACAAATTGTAGACGTCGAGTAATAAGATTTATTTTGAACCGTCGTGAGGACAATTGAACGAATGCAGCATCGCAGAGATGATAGAGCTGAAAAAGAGAACGTTTTTGCAAGAAAGTAGGTGACACCACGACGAATGTTAATTTTTCGTGTATCGATGATACTAGCAACATCCGTGCAAAATCACGCCACGAAGCGAAGTAAATTTCACGCGATTCGAGGCGGCTGGTTCTTTGAATACGTTCATAGTCACGATTCGAGATTACTTCGAACAGGAAGAGGACATCCTCTTTCCGTGACGTATCCTTGGAAAAGGATATATAGAGGTTCGTTTGCGTATTCACGCGTCAATAAACCACCGCGAGCTTTCCCCACAGGATGGATGGGATCGTTCCGGAGGCTGTATTATCCTCTTCAAGTTATCTCGTACGGAACTTTCCTCGTTATGGTTTGCTGGAGGATACTCGCAACCCCCGAGAAATTCATTCCGCCGGTAACTGAAAGAAAGACAAGGAACAGAAGCGGGAGCACGGTGGAGGGGGGAGAGAGAAGTAATTGCAGAGAACGATGGAAAAAAGGAGGAAGAACCGGCGCTTTCGCGCCTCGATACAATGTTTAATTTTTCCAGATTATCGCGAGCGTAAAGCGTTAGGAGAGACCGTGTCGTTGTCGCGACAAGAATTCGCGCGTTTCAACGGCAGGTAATCGGGCGAACGAGCGTCGTAAAATGATCGTCGGACGACGCAGGAGCCACGGCTCTCGGCACGAGAACCGTCGCAATAAAATCGTCGGCTGGATCTTTAACAAAGAGGGCGCACAACTTAGTCGCGGAACTCGGAGGAAAGAGAGACTTCTAATTAAAGAAGCAGCGAGTCGAGTCCGCCCCAAAAACCACGAATTAGTGGTCCATGAGAGTTTAGCCAACTTTCCTCCGTATTTCGCGCAGCGTGCAATTACCCGCCACCGTACGATAGAAATTAAGACGAGACTTGAACGAATTAGACACACACGGCGTGGCTACCCGTGGCTGGGAAAGCGTGGACGACGCTGAAGAAAGAAAAAAAATTGCAAATATCTCTGCGATAACGACAATAGCAATTTGAGACGTTCGGGCCATTTAAGGGAGGAAAACACGACAGGGCGATTGATTCTCAAGGAGGAGTTGCTTCGGTCGGAGGATAAAGGAGGACGATACAGTCAGCGAAACGCGAAAGAAACCAGGTCAGTTGAACGGTTAGAAGTCGAAGTCGGCGATCGACGCGTGACAACGAGTACACAATTTCAACGACACTCAAGAAATCTAAATAGGTGGCAGAGCAAAAGGGAGGGGGGGGGAAAAAAGAGGAATCGGGTCAAGGAGTCGAGGCACCGGTGAAAACTGGACGACGATCACGCGTCGGGAAGGCTCGTAATTTTAACGAGGCTCGCAGATTAAAACGGAAAACTGCTTCTATCAAACTCGATTGCTGTTCCAAACGAAACAGTGTCTCGCGTTTCTTCGTCACGGACCCGAGAGAAACGAAAGTAGGAAGAAAAGGGAAAAAGAAGAAGAAACGAATTGTCATCTGCTTTTTCACGACTGCATCTTCGCAGGCATTGATTTTTCTTTCCGCCAAGAGTCACTGGATTAAGATTATTGCACACACACAAGGAGAGCGTAGAATTTCAAGGAAGATGCGGAAAAAAAACTGGCTCCCTATCAGGCGCGTGGAACACGATCCCGGGGCATCCCCAAGGGTTCCATTACCCTCCTTCATTCCTTCACATCCTTCCTGCTTTTGGATTCGCCGTAGGAAGTCATTCCCGAGTCACGATACTGGCATCGGCAATCCCCTCGGTGGCCAAGCTTATCCTGTTCCCGGGAGCAAATTGGCACGAACGCAAATCAAATCGCTAGACGTGAGTCGAGGAGCGCGCGACGACACATAGATCAGCTGTTCAACCTTCGAGCTTGTATATTTCTCCGATGATCTCAGGCAGATTTCGCTTGTTGAATTAACAAGATCAGAACGTCCCTTTTTCTTTCGTTAAATGGACCACGTATCGGCGCGAGAATATCGTTCCTACCTATCATACGATGGATTTTGCAAAATTAAGATTAAACTGACAATCTTTCGACGTACTTACACAAATTGGTATTTCTTTTTTTTTTTGTAAAGAATATCGAGCTGCATTGATTGAATGTACAAAAAGACAATTTCGTTCATAAAATTGCGTCTCAAAGCAATTATTTTTCGTAGTAGTTGCAACAATGTTGACCATTTGGCAAAAGGCAAATTAATCGTTCGTTAAACGATTACAAATGACACATTGATAATTACAGAATATCAAACGTAATTGTGATTACTGATTTATGTCAGGAATAATTAACTGATTAACGATTACGATCGCCGTTGATTGCTTTTGGCAATCAATTAGAAAAGTAATCGAGAAATAACCAATTACTGGCCAACTCCAAACGTCCAGCCACTGTTAAACGTTCTCGATATCGTTGAACCAGTTCCATCGGAATGCTGGCGGACTGCAATATTCATAAGACTACGTCTTCCGTTTCGCGCTGCATACCGTGGAACCTGCGTTAAATGACAATGACGCTCGAGACTTTCAGCGCTAGGCGCCATTAGGAAAAAGTGTTTCAGAACTGAGAAGTAAAGGGAATGCGGGGAACGACTTTCCCAAGTCGTCCGAGTTCTTTGCATTTCTGAAATCTTTAGCAACCGCTGGTGATCCAGTTGCGCGGATAATAACGGAGACTCGAGTAAAATCGAGTTCTTTATCAACAGGGCTCTCCGTGCGGATCATACTTCCTTCTTCTTTTTCTTTGTTTTTTTTCTTTTTTAATTCGTTTCAATTTTTATCGCTCGGATTTACTGTCTCGTCGAAACTCGCTTGCCCTTAAAACAAGAGTTAAATAAAAGAAACTCGCATCGATTTGCCCTGGAACGTGCACTTGTAAAATTTCTAGCAACCATTCGCGCGAGCAACAACTAAAACTGTTTTAATGTTTTAACATTTTAGTTCATGCCCATCTATACTTCAATTCTGTCGCTCGGATTTGCTATTTTATTATATTTGCGAAATGTTTGCTCTTGAAAGGTTGAATAAAATAATCCATACCGCGACGAAATAATCGTGACATCTTAATTCGCCCTGAAAAGAATTTCTGAGAGAAAGTTTCTCCGAGCGAGGAACGAAGGGAAGAGCCGGGGATCTGACCCACTCTTATTTACTCGTCCTGTCGCAGGACCATTCTATTAACCGTCCGTCCCTTGCAGGACAACCGATTTGCTCACTCGCAACACCATCACGTAGCCGGTCGTTCGCATTTGCGGTAATTGTCCAAGTAGCAGTCTCAGGGTCATTGAGATGGTTCGAATCTCGCAGAGTATTCCCGAGAGTATTTTCCCACCTTTTCCATCTTTTCCGTTCTCCCTTTTGTCGAAAGTGTCTCGCATATCGTTCACTGTTTATACACATTTTTCTCTGCGCTTAAATTTTCCTCTCTTATTCAAATGCATTTTGTTTGAATCTCTTCAGGTGATATTACTATGTAAAAACGTGGAAAAAGATCTTTTCATGGCATTTCGAATCTAGATTTCGATAGTGCGATCTTTTCTCGCCATTTTATTGAGACGGAGGCTTCAAGCTTTAAAACAAACCCAATTTGTTGCTTTACGAAATCGTAATGTTTAGTATCCCAATATTAATGCAAACAACTGTGTATCCCTTTTTCTATTTTGAGATCGACAATCCAACGATTTTCAATGCACCTTTTTAATTATAAATCATGCTCCATACTTTGGGGGTAGATTGTTTGCCGATGTATTTAACAAGCGAAAAAGAACATTTTCTATAAAATCACCCTGCTTCCGACTTCGTTCCGATTATTACAAGATGAAATTGGTAACTCATCAACACTTGAATATAATAGACATTGCATTTTTGCAATGTTCAACTGTTTAAATGGAACGAAAAATTGGCACGCCCGCGTTTCTAGAAACCCTTCAATTATAAATACCTACAAAGACAAAAATCACAATGGAAAGACGCGATTTTGCCACTTGTGGCGTAGAGCAGGAATTCATCGAAATGCAACGTTAAACTATCGACGACCAACACCGCTCCCTTTTTTCCCCTGGTAACTGCATCAACCGTGAAATGCCGTGAAAAGTCGCGTAGGAGGTAAAACGGTTACACAATTATCGAAGCAGTTCAGCGGACTTAAAGCGCCGGACGGAAAACAAAACTATAAAAGAGGGGCCGCGGAGAGGGAAAAATAGAAGGAGCGAGATGAAACGACGAGAGGAGAGAGAGCAGAGGACAAAGGGGAATGCAATTCGCGGTCGTTTGCCGTCGTGTAACCGCTTTCACGGATTTTGAGAACGATTCCACCCACGGCTCTCGGCTTCTATGGTTTCGTAGTTCCGCATTTCCGTTAATAGCGACAACTCCGACAATAATTCTGCCGGAAGTCGTGGCATTGCCAACCGGCAGGCTCCTATTGGTCGACGGCCGTCGCTGGCACCCGATGGCGCGGTAAGAACAACCTCGTTGTATCAATTTCCGTCGCTTTGCTGGCCACGGAGTTTAATCGCGGATAACGTCGTTGAAAGAAAACCTAACGGGGTCGAGCCAATTTCGCTACGAATTCCTATATATAGATGAACAGCAGGTAAACACTTGGAAGTTGCAGACAGTTTCTAGAAGTCTGGGTGTATAATAGGAATTTAATAATTTTCGACAATTTGTTAACAACTATTACGGCAGGTAACTTGTTTGTGACTTTCATAGCTGATTTTCATAGTTCGATCTCGTGATTTTGAGCTGCTAAATCAATTAACTTCGAGGAAAATCGACGGGGGTCGAGCCAATTTCGCTGCGAATTCCTAGATATAGATGAATGGCGGGTAAATACTTGCAAGTTGCAAACTTGTTACCAGTTTCGAGACGTCTAGGCACAGTACGCAATGGAATTTAATAATTTTCGACGTTTTACTGATAACCATCACAACAGGGTGGGTAATTCGTTGTGACTTTCTGCTGATTTTTATAATTTTATTTTCGTGACTTTCGTGTCCGAAATCGTTTATTTGCTAAATTGATTATGATTTAGACTCCAACGAACGTTGTAAAATATATTGTTACGTGCGTAGCTTTTATCAAACGACATGCACACGGTTGCAAATCCAATTGTAATCCAAATTTTAAAATATCGACAATTTTTGGGTGTGTGAATACTTTCGTCCACCTCTGTCCATCTCTTTTCTAATTTTTTCCCTATCGATTCGTATTGAACGGCATACTGTACGCGTTGTCCAGTTGAATTTTCTTCACTACCAACGGCTCGTGCTTGTTTTACAGAAAATAACTCAAAAATATTGAAAATTTTATCTCGCTCGGGATAAAATTAAATGTTAAACGGTTAATTCACTTTTGATCTCCGTAAATATTTTAAATACACATGATACATCTGACATCGTAAATATTTTAAATTAACAGAGATCAAACGATCTCTGCAAATTAAATGGAGAGTCACGGAAGGGGGGGGGGGAGCGTTAAATTAACAGCTTCTCTATTTGAAAAACAATGCGTTACTACCAACGAAGATCGTTGATCTCCGAAGCAACGAAGATCTCCGTGGCAGCCCCCCTAAATTTCGCATACGTTCCGCGCACGTTCCCGTGGATTTACGACATGCAGTCGAGTATTTCCCCGCTTCGAATTTCCAACTTCTCCACCACTGCCGCGCCGTCGGAGCGGCCATAAACGCCAACAGCGTGCTAACGCAACGCTCCCTGCCAGCGCGACACGACAATCCTAAATCTGCTGCCGGGCGAAAAAGTCACGCGCGCGTCATAAAGTCAATCCGCTGCGGCAAATCTTAACAACAATCTAATATCGGCTGCTCGTAACCGCGTAGACGCGCAACGGGAAAGTTGCGTTCGAAAACCCATTTCCGGCGGTGTTTCGTTTCGTTCCCCGTAACGGCTCGTGACGGAGAAACGATTTTTGCCGCGGCTGCGCGAACCCGCCGGGGAGAGCGTTAAAGGAGGAGGAAGGGGGCAGTGGAGGGGGCGGAAATAACGGAGAACCGGGGATCCTTCGCGAAAAATTCGGGGCCTGAGAGATTTCCAGGAAGGAGGCATCGATATGGAAATCCAATTCCAAGATCCGCGCGACACGTAAACCCTGTCTCTCCAGATTTTTGGCGGCACTTTCGAGCACGGCCAAAGGGAGCAACTTGCATTCTCTTTGGGACACGAGGACCCTTCGCTGAATTCGATCGTTTCACAATGAGTCGCGCTCGACCAGGGCTGATCGTCGTTCGATTACGCTTCCCTCTCTCGGGGAAATCATATTTCAAACGCTCGGCAGTGTTCGCGAGAGAAACAAACAAAGGAAAAAAACACGCGAACGTGGTCTCGCGTTTAATTAACGGACGGAACTCGAAGCCGTTCTTGGCTGGCCGTGTCGAATTTAATAAAAGGCGCGCGAATTAAACGCGGGAACGACGACGATTGAAAAAATTCATCGGGTAATGGGAAACGCGTAATGGGAAATGCGAATTCAGAGGGAGATTCGTGAATGGGACGGACATCGGCAAGTTGGGATAGCAATTTTCTTGTATTATCGTCTGAGATTAAAAATAGAAATCTTTAAAAATGTTTTTTAAAAAGAAACGACAGCCGGGGAGTGATTGAATACTTTCAGTGAATGAACGTTGTCATACTTCATATTTGTACAATTTATACAATGGTGGATAAGAAGATTATAACCTGTATAGTAGTATGTTTTCTTTGTTCAATAATTTTCGTGACGTTCCACGAATTCAACTGGTCTTCACGACATTCTACAATTCATTTCATATTTACAACTTGTGCTTTGAGATGCGTCTGATAGATTGGTTTTTATAATTACATTATTCCTTTAACGAAAAATATTTCATAAATCAATTGTTATTAAGCGTTGATGCATTGGTCGGGGAGCAATAAATAAAATGTAACGAATGATCGTATTGATTTCAAATCAAGAAATTCAGAATCGTCGAGTTCTTAATGATGATACTATTGAAAATCATTAAGTATCAAACAAAAATTAAACAAATTTAAATCATTCAAAAGAGAATTGAATTCGTATACGTATTGTAATAGGAAAAATGTAGAAAAAGAAATTGAGGAAAAGAAAATCAATCAATGTTTTTTTTTATAAATAAAGGTACACGTCATGCTAAATGTGCGCAACATTGTTATTTTAACAGACATGGAGTTTAAACGTTCATTCACTGAACAGACCTAATTCTAATTCCTTAATCTACGAAAAAATGTAAAAAAAGATTCAGCTACATCAAGGATCGAAGTCAAGCAACGCATCCCAAGAGGAATACGTTTCTTCGTAATGACCTCGGTCCATACCGACTCGCAAACAGAAAATATTTTACAATTTTCAAAATTAGGCAAGAGGGAAGGACCGGTCAACTCAAAGAAAAAGCAAGTCGCACGAACCTTTGATCGGTCAAATATGAAACCACGTTTAGCGAGTACTTTCAACTTCAAAGCCATAGTTTTGAAAGCGGCACAAATCCGCTGCGTAACTAACGAAGTAAACTTATTTCTAATTTCCCGTCCATCCGCTCAGCTTCAATCCATTTCGTTCTCGTACGAAGCTTTTCTCTAAAAAAAAGAAAAAAGACAGAGGGGAAAAACACGTGGAGAAAAGTCAGCGAGCACAGTCGGACTCGACCGTGTTTGAGAAAAATTATAATTCCCACAGTGTGATCTCCGTTGGGATTAGAACAAAGAAAATTCGCGAAAACTGGAGAACTCTGAAACCGACCGTCCGATTTCATCAGTCGGTCTGAAAGAGTGACTTTCACGAGTGGTCAAGCCACTCGCGGCGCGCGATCGTCGGAAGAATTATCCAGAAAAATAGTGAAGAAATTTGTTTTATACCAGATCGGAATAATCCACTTGTGCTCGGCCACGTTCATCGAACACAGGCCTTGCAAGTGAAGAATGTGAAGAGCACCAATCGTACCCCAGTACGATTCGTCTCACTGAAAGGCCCAGAAGTAACTGTTCTGACTAGGAAATGAAGGCCATAAAATTTTATCGATATGCAAACATTTGAATCGATACAAAACAAATTACAGGCGCGATCGCTCGGTGCCAGACAACGCCACTCCTACTCGAGGTCTACCCCACGCTCCCTCGCGAATCACGTGACCCAAATCAACCAATCGCTAATTTTCGTTGCATTAGCGTTGCAATGGGGCCTGAATTGGCTCGATTTTCTGAGTTACCCTCGCTAAAATCAGTGACAACAAGAAAACTATTGATGAGAGGGAAAGAAGTGAGAAGAAAGGGGAAAAACCGGAAAAGCTACCATCTGAAATACGGATGAAAGCTGTAAATGCCAAGGTAGTGGAGAAGAAACGGGTGGCAAAGAACGAGGAGATGAAACGCATCACGACAGAAGCAGAAAATACCGCGAGACATATTTTGACATTTATGCCACGACTTATCTACTGCGTTGAGTTTCCACTGCTTTTATTTTGTGTGGGAGCCAGCTTCGGGATATTTCCGGGTAAGGAGCATTCTCGAAAAGTCAAGAGAATATGGCGTCTGCGGAGGAAAAACGTCCTTCAAAAGTTTTGGCGCGTCTTAAAAGAATAAGTCGTTAGGTCGGGATGTATGTGTGCGCCCGCGGTGTACACGGGGTTTCTCAGGTTATTTTATCGCGACTGAAGTGTTTCCTTGTCAGAGACTGGTTAACGTCGACGCGGAATCTCGAATACGGGGATATTCTCGAATTAGAGAGTTTTTCGCAAAAAGAAACTCCAAAGTTCCCACGACAAGAATTGCGTACAATTTTCTATTGTATTCGATCGAAGATAGATCGGAAATAGATTCGAAAGAATAATTGTCTAGACTGTAAAGTATAATAGAATATAATCTAGAGTCTAGTATATATTTTTTAACGAACAGTTTTTTTCGTTAAATCAAAACTATGTTACAAAAGAACGCGAAGAAATATAATCGGTCGTTGTGCTTTCTCCTGTTTTTTTTTTTCTTTTTATAATTTCCCTAATAAATTTTACACGTGTGTATAAAACTTAAATATAATAAATTTAATAAGAACATACATTTACAATATACGTTTACAAGTCAACAGATGCTCATTGAAACAATATGATTGCTCGTTTGAAACAAATGATTATTAAAACGTTGATACAATTTTCTTATTCATCTCTGTTGTTCAATTTCATTGTATTTATCTGGATTGCAGGTAATGTTTCGACACGAAATTAATACTATATGTAATTGAAATCACTGATATGGACTGACTGAAATCTTCCAAACAAAAGAACGAATTCATATTCATTCATACGACAAAAATCATTTACGACAAAAATCATAGTCAACTACATAAACTAATTTTACTATATTTTGTAGCCAATTAAATAAGACGAGACTTGATTTAAAAGATCTCATTTCAAAGATTTGTATTTACAAATTATTCAAAACGGTCGGGATATATCTTTACTTGAGAATATACGACCAATCACTCACTTTTAAATGAAAAATTACACGTTCTTTACGTCATAGAAATCGAACAAAACATTGCACGATACAATTTTATTTCATAACGCAGATCGTGTCTCAAGTGTTCGACGATTTACGAACGGGATTACGAATGTATGTTCTTATTTTTATACACATATTTAATTTTTCATATTTATTAAATATCCATGATATAAGTACGTGCATACATGAACGAATGCAACAACGAACAAAGTTTCTCAGAACGAATTACTCCCGAATTGATATACGACACACTCGTAGGATGCATTGTAACTTTCAAAGAATATAATCCCTCTTAAGACGCGGCAGCGATAGAAAAAAGGGGAAGAAAAATATCGGCAAGCCTGCGCGAGTCGAATCTGGAGAATATCATCGAATGTCGTATTCTAGCTGCGGCAGAGCGTAAAAAATGCGAGGAACGACAATCCAGAGCATCGCTGAACGGATCTCAAGTTCGATGGATCACGCGACGGGAAATGAGAAAAAGAAAGCGTCAGAACGTTTTCGCGCGATCGTGGAAATGCGCGCAAATTCATTTCCTTCCTCTTCTATCTCGACGCTACGTCGATTTCCATGCTCTTGTGATAAGTTCGATACTATTAAAGGAACGGAGAGGGGCCCTCGCGTGAAAGCGTTCGCCATTCCCGATTTACGGGCGTTCGTTGTCAAACATCCGTGGATACGCGGAATAGTTGCTCTCGCGACTATCCATATCTGAGGGGCCGATTTCACGGAGCCCCCGGAATATTTCTGACACCGCATACATCAATACTTAAGTGCGGTTAACGCGTTCGATTCGCAATAAATCACGTTAAATCTATCCCCGATCCCGAGGTTCTCGCGCGAGACGCACACGGCTTCGTTCTTTTTTGGAGAACGCTTCGATTTACTGCTTGGAGAAAGGACATCTTCTACAATCTCCTAATATCAAATTCTGATGTCGAAACGTCATCGTATTTCGCATTCTATGAGACTCTTTATAAAATTTTACCATTTGCGATGAATTATTTTACGCAGAAGATGATTATATCGCGGCACATTAATTATCACACGGTCGGTCGAGATTTGGTAATTCAGAATCGATAAAGATGGCCTTCCTTTTAAACGGACAAAACAGTATCATTAAAAACATTGACGGTGAAACAGAATGAAAGGAAGAAGATAGATTTTTAAAAATTTAGCAAAAAGAGCGCGTTTCAACGTTGTTGTTCAATTAATCTTACAGTCTTGTCTTTTATCACATCGAATTACCGCGCTATTGTTATGACTGATAAAGTTTGATTATTAATATTGATTAATGTTGTTTATTTAAATTTATTTATCCTTTAATTGATACGTCAAAAAATGAAAAATATACAAACTGAAACTCTTAAACTGCGATACGAAACCTCATGTCAAAATGCTACAGTAATCGCGTGTCTCTAATTTTATTTTACGTTACAATGAACCATTAATTGGCAGAAATCCACTGTGTATCTTTAAATTATTTTATAATAATAAATGTTATATAAAATAAATAAAATTTTCAACCGTTTTATAACGATATAATCGTCTCATGCGTACAATTACCAGTACGAGTCCTGATTTCGGAAGAATAACATAATCGAGATTTTATAGAACATTGCATTGGCAGAAACTCACTATGCAATTGTATCCTTGAAATACTTTATAGTGACATAATCGCATTAAACGTGCAATTACGCAATCCTGATGTCGAAACAGTAACGTAGTTTACGTTAATAGAGTATTTCGGACTTTACAAAACATTATGTTCCATTTATATTACATTAATATGAAATTATTCTCTATTAAATTATGTCATTAAATAATTTTGTAATGATATAATCATTTTATACATTTGGAACTTAACTTTAACATTTATTTGAATTTAATTGACAAATTAATCGAAGGAATGATAAAAGATTAATATCTGTACCTATAGTGAAAAGAGTAGTTAAATTTGCAAATTCTTTTAACAACAATAAGCAAATTAAATTTCTATTCAATTACGTATTAAAATTTACACGAAAATCCTACTCCCGCATAAGATTCTCTCTAGTTTCGTTTAATATCGTAATTTCTTTTTTTCCTTTATTTTTTTCTTGCTACAGCCAGGATCGGGCAAATTTTATTTAAAATTAAAATAAAATAACAAATAATTTTATCGTGGGCCTTGCAGACAGCTCGTTTATTTGAGTTAATTCACTGTGATAAAATAACAAATAAACTGTTTGAGAAATTATTGTAAGAGCAAATATAAAACACGAAATGAAATAAAAGATTATTTTATTCAATATCCAAATGATCAAATAATTTATAGAAAAATCAAATATATTATTTAAAAAATATAATCATTTTTCAAACATTTTCTTCGAACAATGTCCAAGCCTGGTTATTTTTATTATTGCGTTCCGAAATTGTACATTCTTACGTGTCTTCGAATTTAAGAAGTGAAAAGTAAACAGAGATGTTCAAAGAATTTACTTGCAACTCGGGCGATATATCGTGTTATTAAAAGTGTCAAAAATATATATCTATACCTAAAATAGTAGTGCTACAAAATAATATCACATATCATAAAAAAAAATATATCAGATTCATAAACACAAAGGCGGAAACAATCTTCCGTGTCCATTGTTATTAGTTAAAACTTTCGGAATAAAAATCGAAACATTCAGCCGTCGTGCAACTGTATCCCACGTTAAGAAACAACCGTGGAAGCCTCGTAAGAAACCAAGCCGCGAACAGAAAATCGTAACGTAAACCACTTGTAACCTGGAGATACCACGAACCGAATCGATTTACGGCCTCCTTCGAATCGAGGCGATGCACACGACCCGAATAGTCGTGGAGCGAACAAAAATGAATTTTATCGGTGATCAGATGGTGCACGGTTCGAATGAAACGACCGGTCGGTCGTTATCACTCGAGAACAGTCAACTGTGTCGGGCGATAACCAACGAAAAAAGAAAGCGACGAGGCTCTCGTGAGAGCAGATGAAACTTCCACGGCCAATTCGAAGAAAAAAAAGATCACGCGGGTCCGTGAAGCCCAATTTTCACAAACGATTGTTGCGTCAGGTGGAAAAAAAGAAGGGCTAATCTAAAGAGGATTAATTATCAATCGATTCGTCAATGAATCTCGCTCAACCGAATTTTCCTCGAATTCTATCACACGTCATAGGTGACGTTGATGCTTCAACGATACCTTCTTCCTTCCTTTCTTTATAAAACAGATTTTGCTGAATAGAGGATACACACGCGCGAATTTCATATATTCCCATCCGCCCAATATTCCGCGCGAGAGACGCAAATTTCGCGTGCCACGCGCCGCGAAATATGATCACGACATTAAGCTCAAAGAAATCCATTTTTCGCGCGTCGCGTCTAGTGGATCGTACCGAAATTTCTCGGTGTCAAGCGCTGGGACGCGCGCGATACCGGAAATCGAATGTCACGGGAAGACGCGACGCAACAACCACCACCCGATGTATCATTTTTCACGTCTGTTTCCAGCCCCTGCGTGCTGAGTGAACTCTTGGTGTACCACGTGTACACGTAGCTACGTACGTTCGTGAATTAGACGGATTAACAGTAACAGAGGAATTTTTACAGGTGTTTGAAAGTGTAATGAAATATTTTTAGGGGCAAACGGTGTCACAAAGCGCAGAGAAATATGTTTTGTGCCAGACGTGTGGAAACGAAATCGTTACGATTGGGTTGCAACGTACGTGAGCAAGATCGAGTATCTGGTGACAATAAAACTTTCAAAATGTATTTACTGAAACATAAAAATTTGGGGATCGTAGCAGTGTTAATTTCATAATGTTAAATTCGATAAAATTGGTTTTCCCTCGCTGTTACTTTTCAACACGCAAAATCTCATTAGTTTGTCTATTTTAAGCAAAAAAACTTGAGATGAATTTCGACTACGAATCAAAATAATTTTCAAAGTAATTTAGGCGATCCGTATACTGCCTTCTTTCGTAACATCAATCGTGAATTGTCAATTTCCTATGAATATTTAAACTGCACGGCGGCGCGCTCAATTAAAGACACGTGAAATTGCATACCGACGAAACTGCCAGTGAATGCTCGAGTTAATTCGATCAAGCGCCGAATAAAACGAAGGAATCATGTTAATTTTTGTTTGATCGTGTTGTTTTCAGCAGACGCGAATTATTCTGCCTTAGCGCGCGGGTAAATTTTAAATTACGTTTAATTCATTTTGCTTGCTTTAATAATCTATTTTCTGTGTTTAATTAGGACGGGATTCAAATATGTTTTTTCCATTACTGCGTGGAAACGTTTGATAATTGAACGGAACGCGTCACGAGAAATACTGCGTGATATGAATAATTCCGGATATCAAAGCATATACACCAAACTTTCTATTTTCGCTTTCGCGTGTAAAAACACCTATAAATGTTAAAAGTAAAAACGCCCAAATGTAGAAATTAACTCGTAAAGAATCCCTTTCTTATGGGAAACTTTTTGCTTATTTATTACCATCCATCGTACAATTCGCGAATACGAATTCTTTAAAAAAGAATAGCCATGTTGAGAATCAACGTAAAAATTATTTCACATTAACAATGTATGTTCTTTTTCAATATTTTCCTCGTCCGTGTATATATTTCGAAAATAGCACGCACATCAACGAATACATTCGGACTGTTTCTTTTGAAAGCGGTGTAAGTCCATTAAAGCATCGACCATGCAATTCCATTTAGCAACGAAAATTCACTTGATCGAGACAAATTATGTATTATATACCTCAAAATATACATAAATCTTTAGTTTTCTCAATTTTCTCACAAAAAAAGGGAGAAACTTGCACGTCACTTTCGAAACAAACGATCCATTCGTTACAACAGGGGATTATTTTCATTAATTCCATTATTTCGCGCGCACGGCGCTGTCACGCGCCGATCGTTTTCTCGTTCGCGGCAATGACAAATTCGCCGCTCGTGTTCCACTTTAATTACTCGCCCTCTTGCTTTGGATCGTCCTTTCCGCAAAAAAAAAAAATCCAATCTAATTAACGTTGTCCCCTCCCGCTTCTCTTCCTCCCTACCGCGGAACTCGGTCGCAATTTCAACCGGTCTCTATCTGTAACCTTTCTAGCCATTTCCAAATTTCCGCCCGATTTCGCGTGTTCCCGTTTGACCGTGACACCTAGCGTGCATCCAGTTATTGGAGGATCGAATAACGTTCCCAGTCTTTCGTCGCGCCGCGGATAAACGAAAAAACGCGACAACAACCGTACAACCGCCTCGTATCCGGGCCATCAAAATGTAAAATTCGCCAATTCCAGCAAAATCGTCGAAATCTCTGCGCGACACTCTCCGCGTGTAAAATTATTTGAAGAGTCTAGTCAAGAAGCGTGCAAACCGATCGTTCTGCGACTGCTTCCGCGCGGTTGCTTTGAAGATTAGATGATTTTAATCAAGGCTGGGTATGTTCAACTTAATATATACTCGAGACTAAACTTAATTAAACTAAGCTAGATTGATTCTATTACACGCTGTTTACCCAATCCAAACGCGATTCCACACCGTCTATGCTCTGCTCTTCTTTACTTAACGAGCAAAATCCGTACTGTTCACACTTTGCGAGTGTGTAACTTGGACCAACGAAGAAAAAAAAATGAATCAATTTTGTGCGATATAATATATACGAAGCAGCCGACTGGGCAAAGAGTGGCTCGACACTCGTTTTGGTGAAATTTACTATTTGCTCGAAATTTTATGCAGATTTTGACGAGGACCGTAGCGACAGAATTTACAGAAATTTACAGAACAAAAATTCCAGAGCCGGGGATTCCTAAATTCCTCTTCCCGGGCCGAATGACTCGTTTGCAAATTGAACAGAGATTGCAATAATAGTTTAGAAATGTCGAGATATTTATGCGCGATATTGTACACGTCGGATAACGAAATATTCCGAAACAGTATTCGAATATGAGGGGCTCTGCTGTATTTTAAAATCCGAAAATCTTGAAACTTTTCTCATTAATTCACTCGATTCCTGTAGCAATATAGCAAAATCACGGCAGCGCGCTAAGTTATACGAAAGGGGAAGTGGGTTTTTAAGCGAGTGTTCTTTATTTCTGCCGACGACGGGAGAGAAAGGGAGGGAAAAGAAAGGAACTCTTCAACTCTGACACGCCTGGTTGAAATGTCTCTTTATTCGAATGAATTTTTCACGAAACTTGCGCGCAGCTCCGCCGACATTCACCGGGAGTTCCGAGCTGAAAATCCTTCCTTCAAAAGCGCTTCTCGTCGAACCGATAATTTTGGCTGTAACGAGAACTGGGGAACGCGTATCGCAGACGAAACCGCGAAATTCTTCATTACTCGTCGAGGATCTCGCAATCTTAATAAACAACAAACGCGATGAAGATTGCGACGGGACGAATTCTAAAACTTTTTTAATAAAGCACGCTTTATGAAACGTACCGATGCTCGTTTCGCGTTAACAGTATGTCTGCGCGGAACGTCTTTCGAGGCTATTTAATAGACCATCGCATTATATATTTTCAACCATAGAACCAACGTAAAGATATACGTAAAGATCGTCTCGTTAAACGCAGGCAAAGCTATAATAAATCTTAATCCTAGAATTAAAGATTTTTTAACAATTGCAAAAATAATAAAAGAACAGTCGATTTCTTTGGTGGGAAAAGTTGGTTTCGTTAAATTTTTCATATGGCAATTAATTCTAACGACAAACGTGTTTATTTCCCACATACAGTGTGCTAAAATATGCTAGACAAATCTATTGACGCCGTTGACACTAGAAGTGTCATATAGATATATTTCACGTACAAAAGTTGTATCCAAAATTACACACTAGTATAAAAATAGTGTACAGGGTGTACCTGGATACAGAGTAACCTTGAATATCTCTAGTTGTTTTTGAAGATACGACGAAAAGCTTTCATCGAGAAGAAAGATTATTTAGCGCCAGTGAAGGCCACATAAATTCGAAAATTCTTTTCTTATCTTTTTCCAGGCATGAGGCCAAAGATGAAGAATCATTACAGGGCTCATCAATTATCTGTTTGGCTACGTCTCGTCCCAGAACTCCATCGAGCTGGGATGGAGGACGTGGATTCCAGGCACAATCTATTTCGTGGACACTCGGACCCCAGTCTGTACGATGGATCGGTGAGGCCAGATCCCCTGAGCAGGATTAGCGAGGAATTCAAAAAGAAGAACATCACCACCGAGCCACCGACCACCACAGACTATAATGCCGCCACGTGTGTTAGCTACATTCAGAGCACGAATTTGCAGAACGTTCATAACGCCAGTACAGACACTTTGGCAAGCTTGGATGCAGCTGGGTACGTAATAAGCAATTTCGGTCGACGTAATGAAAACATTAATAAAGAGCCTCGTTACGCTACTCCTTGGCCTTTGTATCACTTTGAAATGTCTCGTGGTATCTGCTAAAGCGTATAGCCAGAATTGCCGAAGTATAAAAGCATATGTAACGATTCTCTTATTTTTACCGGATATTATGCAAAACAACTTTGCCTTTGTTGGCAAATGTTGATATTTCGACGCGCAATAGCTTGGAAAGCGGTAATTCGTGGCCAAAATTAAAAGCACCTCTGTATCTGCATCTTTTTATTGTGAAACGATTCCATTTATTTGTCGTTGATTATTAATTAAAAAGAATGTTACGTAACGTAAAATCTCACGATAATAACGTAATACGAGCAGTGTAATTTTGAGTAAGTGCGTGTAACGAGTAACTGAAACAATTAGTTTCCATGATTTTTTGTTTTTATAATATTTAATCCTCAAAATCCCTTCGAAACTCCCTCCCCCGTACAAAAGAAAAAGATCGTTATTATCATGTCATAGCGCCCTCCATACTGAACAACTTTTATTAACAAAACTTGTTCGTATCTGCAAAGATAACAGAGATTGTTTTGTTCGTCAAAGAAAAGATTGTCAGAGTCTCAAACGCGGGGTCCAGTCGAATTGTACAAAAATGAATTTATACTCTTTCATTCGCAGGTACGCCGCGTACTCCACAGCGTTGAGCGTGACAATCGCGATCGGATGTAGCTTGCTGATTTTGAACGTGCTGATTTTCGCGGGGGTGTACTATCAAAGGGACAAAACACGGCTGGAAGTGAAGAGTCTTCAGCAGCAACAAATGTTGAATCAACAGTGCGGACCACGAGGTTTCTCTGAGCTCAAACAACCGCCTCCGCCGCACTCTCATTTCCCTGGGAGCGGTCAAGTTATCGTTGACGTCGAGAACGAGATGCTGCGAAGGTACAGCTTCTTCTCGAAGCTTCCCGCTATCGATCCGCTTTTCGCTAGCCGCGAATTCACATTCACAAGACAGACTTCAGAAGTAGCGAGTTATTTCGAGTAGTTCGTTTGATTTCCATAACATCGGCCGAAGTGAAATTATCGGACACACAACGAAAGAGATTGACACGGAACGAAAAGGTGGTCACGAGTTGGTTAGTCGATGATTTTGCCTCGATAAACTTTCTAACAACAGGGATCGAAATGAATAGTCATCTAAAAACTCGAGTTTACACGCGTAGAGAGTATCTGCTTCTGTGGAATTTTCGTGGAAAGAAATCGGGAGCTTTTTTTTAAAAAAATGTACTTTAGAAAATGTCCTACAAAATAAGTGAAGATGTTAATTATTAGACCATATTATTATTGAAAGCTCAAATTGAATTTTGTCTCACATTTGTGAAAGTTCAATTAAACAACGACGGTGATCAGATAAATAGATTTGTCACGTGTCCGATATATTTGTCACATTCAATAACATTCAACTTTTTAACTGTTCATTCCACAGAGAAGTACAAATCGGATTTAAGCTGTTAAATCATTTACGTAAATGTTACAAACAAATAACATATTCACAACATGTAATAACTAATTGATATTCTCGTACTGCTTTTCATTGAATGCTAAACAAATTATCTGTCACAGAAGAATATTTATTTTTATATCGTGTAAATTCTATTCAAACTGAAACTTTCCTTCCATTCTCATCGAAACTTGTGATATAAGAATATTTTCCTTCAAAAAAAGTTCCACGATCCGTATTTCAAATGGATCGATCTTTTAAAAAGTTCCACAATTTTTTTCGATCCCTGCTTTCTAACGTTACCCAATATTCTTACCAATCCCTGTTTACAATAATTCGCGAAATCAGAAATTCACGTCACTTCATCATCGTTTCATTTTGTAAGTGAGCTTCTCACGCCACCCTTTCGTATGTATTTCTGTGTCATCGATGGCCACCTTTTCCCTAAATATACCCTAGTGCATGATTCTTGTTCGACGTTAATGTAGCGACGCATTTACTTGACCAATAATTACGTATAATCCCTAACTGTTACGAAGCTCGTAACGATCGATCGTCGTTCCAGGAACGTTATGAAAGGCACTCCGAACGATCCCAACACGCTTCTCCAACAGGGTCAGGGAACTCACACGTTGCCTCATCAACACCATTATCAAAAGCAACATCAGCAACAGCATGCCACTCTTCCCCGAGCTTCCGTCGTACAGGACATGAATGCACAAACCCAAGTGAGAGTCAGTCATTTTACTCCAACGATTACGAGCAGCCTGTCACGCATTAGATAGAGGAACGAAGTCTCGTGAAGTTTTATCGTCAGTCGACAATCCTATATTTTCGCGATAATTTTCATCATTTACGTATTGATCTTTTTACTTTTATTGTTTTATTGTTAAATTTTTGTATATATATATATTTTTTTTTTTTCATTTTTCCTACTTGCGTATTACAGAGAGCAAGCGCTGCAAAAGTCACTTTCCAATTATCCAAATTGTATAAATCTGCTTTATTGTGATTAATTGTGATTAATTTATTTAAAATTGAAGCGACTTTTATTAATAGTCGGACACTAGAGATTGAAACTTGTTATAATTTTATTAAAAAAATCGTACGATACGCTTGGACTCATTTTAAAGCTCGAAACCTCTATTTTCGAAATATACCGTTTATTTTATTCTACATATATATATATATGAAAGATGCAATATTTTTACACCATGTAGCAAAGCGAAGAGAATCTTTTTCATGGACTGAATGGATTCCAAGATTTATCTCAAACTTGCTGTACGCCAATTAAGAAAAAGTTTATCTGATACAATGTAAAAACTATCAATCTTTCTTTCTGTACTGATCGTATCCTTTAACTCTTAATTGTAAAAGTTAGAAAATAAATAGATCAAGTGACTTTTGCATATAAAATTCCCTTCAAATGAAATTTGCGTTACAATCGAGAGAAATCAAACATTTCATTGCGTCGAACAGAATCTAGACACGATATTCAACATCCAATTTTCGTTTTCCTTTTCCTTTTTTTTTCTCTTTTTTTTTTTTTTTGAAGAAAACGAGGCAACATAATGGATCGGAATATTTCGTAATATCCATTTACCATAAATAATGAGTTTATTCATGACGCTAAGATCGAAGATCTCTATACTCGTCCTGTTCATTTAAAAAACTTTCGCCGTTTTAACGAGCCACGGCCTTTGGAAGCTCCGTTCATAATCCTATTAAGGAGCTTTTAAAACTGCTAAAGTCTGACCAGGTGAAATTTACACCGGGGAAAGCTTCTTCTCCCGTGGTGTGGCGATTATTTCGACGGTGCCATCCTTTTATCTCGTTAGCGAATTTCCCTAAATTTAGTGGGGATAACGAAGATGACGAAGTAAACCTTTTCCCGTCCTTTATTTCAATTTTCATTTTCCATCGAAAATTCTTGTGTCCTTTAAAATGACCTTTCCAAGAAACACGATGTAACGCGACGTAGCAAGACGAAATTTCGTAACGTTGACAAAGATAACGTTAAATCGTGGTGTCGCGAAAACGCGGGTATATTTATTTAAGTTATTTAATCCTATTTTGTATTTTATACAACGTTTTCTCTTTTTGATAGACAGTGAAATTAAATCGATAATTAAGCATAAATTCCTATAGTTCCGAATATTCAATGACACCAGTTAAGGATTAAAAATTGATTCTCTGTACGAGAGATCCGGTGACATTTGTGATATTTATTACGAACGTTTGCACTCGACTATAGTTGAATTGTTCGAATTATCTTTTTCTAACGCTGTACGTAAACGTTTCAGGGTCCACCAAACGGGTCCATACATCTGACAGTACCAAGAGCCCCACCACCCCCACGAGCAAAGAGTCCACCCGAGAACCAGCCCCTGCTGCAGAATGCCACCGTATCGAGTCGTGTGTCCCAAGCTACGATGAGTGAGATGAGAGTGTGATGTTTGGACCCCCCTCCGAAGCCCGTGGTGCCGGACGTTCTCACGGCATCGACATTGCTCTAAGAAAGAACAGAAAAAACGAAAACGCCGTCTCGTCCATGCCAGTCAAGTTCTAGTCGAGTCCGACGAATTCGAAAAAGGGAAAAAAAGAAGGAACAAGAACTCCTTTCACGAAAGTATTCCAGCGAAATTCCAGCGAACGACACTCGACACTGGCACCTGGCCCGAAAGCTTCTACCGTTTTCCATTTCCATCGTCCAGTTGACGACGACGCGTCGCGAAAAAAGAACAAAACCAACGGAGGGGGGTGAGCACAGCTTTTTCTTCGAGTTAAAGGAACGCTTGAAAAAACAAAAGGGAGGGAGGGAGGGAGGGGGGGGATAGAAAAATCCGGTATTCGTCGATGAAGAATAATTGAGAAGAAGATCCGAGGAGTACACAGTGAAACACATTGGAGGAAGAAAAATTCCTTCAGCAAGAGAAACTAATCTAAATGACGAAACTGTGTGAAGATCGCGAGAAAACGTGGTATGACGTTTTGTGAAGAGGGATCGCCGTAGGAACTGCAAGTATACGAATAGTGGAAATTCGAAAACGAATTTTATCGGGTAGATTTCTCTCTAGATTCCTAACGAGGCCGAGATGCAAAAGGGGGTGAAGTTTGAGTCGCGTGTCTCGACGGATACCAGAACCTCATCGTGACCGGGAACAACAGACGGATCGCAAATATGACCGATCGAGTCGAAATTCCCGATACTCGAAATCCACGAAGATCGACGACTTTCTTTCCACCGATTGATCGTACTTGGAAGATTCGTCTCGGAATGAAATGAAACGAGCACGTTCAGCTAGCTAGTCGGTAATAACGAATTCTACGTGTTGCGAGGGGAAAAGAGACGCTCAAGGCAAAAATCGATCACGGAGACTCGTGTATAAAACGCTATTCACTACGATGTTAGATGTTCCTTGTATATATATTTAATGAAACGAAAAGACAAAAAAAGTGAATTTATACCGTAAGTGAAAGCCAAACATATTTGCTACTTTCTAAGGGGACATGTACTCGTATCGCGTACAGTTTGATCGTCCGTTCTATTCGTTTCTCCCCGTTTTCCGTCTTTCATTTTTCTCTTCCCCTTACAAGTCGACTGTGAACGTTACGCGGCGCAAGCGTGCGAGAGATATCACACTAGCGCTCAGATCGTCATTGCGAGAGAAGAGCTCGTCGGCGAGTTAATTAATAAAAGAATTTCAGAAGGTGCAAGATCGATAAAACGTTCAAACTAATTTAAGTTTCTTTTCTTCTTGTTCTTCAACCCTTTCAACACCACCGAGCGTGCTTGTATCCTGACTTTTAATACTATTGGATATTGGACTGCACGAAACAGTAACTTTGAACGAACGTAAAATTCCAATTAATTCGTTATTTCATAATCACTGTTGGAATAAAAATAACTCTTATCTTATCTTAACCGTGATTTTAAAAAAAGAACAACCTCTACGCAGTATCTTCTTATTTCATTTTCCGTTGTAATAGTTGTAATAGTTGGTGAGTAGAAGTAAAATTAGAGATACAGTGACGTGTTGAAAGGGTCAAGGTGACAAGTAACAATGAAATTTGAGACACTTCGAAACATTTCGAATTTGTACAATATAGCTGATTCGAATCATATTAGAAGTGATTCGAAGCTTAAAAATCTTGAATATCTCGAAAGTCTCGATCGTTTTGGAAATTTGGAAAATCTTGAATTATAAAATTCAGTATACTTTGAACACTTTATATATTTTATCATATCATCTGTATTTCATGCAATTTTGCACTTCCAAATTTTCTATAAATGCGTAAAGATCTGCAATCTAATTGCGAGTATTTGAACTGTCTCAACTTTCTTCGATATTTCCTGTTACTGTTCGAGCCAAAGTAATCTGATAAACTACTGGATACTTTCAAGACATCTAGTAGGATCAAGACTTTCGACATTTTCGAGTTTCAAGCTTCGAATCCTGCTTGACGGTACAGATTCAAAGCGATTGGAAGTGTTTCAGATCCCATCACTAATAACAGGTGCTTTCTTCACGCATACAACACAATCGACCGTCCACCTTTTGCTATTATCATCTCTGAGATTTTCTTTGAACAACAACGTTATTGGTTCAACCCAAACGAACTCTGAATATCGTCATTTATATACTACAAGGTGATCACCATCAAGCATCGATTTTTATATAAACTTCATAAGGAAATGCATAAAAGATATTAATTAGAATCACCACGAACGTACCATTAAACCTCGAGTACAAAGTTCTTGGAACGTGACAATTTTTTTAATAATCCAATAAACTAAAATAGAAAGATAAGATTGACAAGACAGCTCATCCTGTTCTTTTGGTTAAAGCACAGAAACGGAATTGAAATATCTGAATTTACATATATATATATATATATATATTGGTGTAATGAATTTTCTTTTGTCAATGAAAAGCTTCGATTGTCGATGAACAACGTCGTTCAATCTCGTCCCATTGTTGTAATATCGTAATTCGAAATGATTCGATTTCAGGGAAAAAAAGAAATCAAACTGACTGAGCGACGCTTTCGAATCATACCGTTCCGACAAAATGAACGTCTGCGAAACGGTGTGTGGCTAATTATCATCTTTTTTACGCTTTTGGTAACATCGAGAGATCTTCTAGCGGGAGGATTTCGTTTCACTTAAATTACCATCGTTATATCACTGATAGAAAGAAAAAAAAAAAAAGAGAGAGAAAGGGATAAGGCTCGATTTACACTTGTTGCTCGGCCGCGATTCTTTTCACAGATTTCGTTTACCCAGTCACGACGTTACAGTGAAGAATATTGCTATTCTTTTACTTATAGAAGAGATACAAGAAACGACTCATGTTACTATATCATATTACAGCTTACCACGGATTTTTATGCATTTTCCTATCTTTTATGCGTACGTAACTTAAAAAAGTGAAAACCAACTAGAAATTCGCAATGTGGACACTACCGTGCATAAATATTTGAACGCTTGCAAATTATTATATCATAATGAATTTTTTAAATTTAATCTTAACATGTACAGTTAATAGACATTGATAAAAAAGAATAATTACGATAATTATAATAATAGGTGGCTGAAGACTGCAAAATCTGTTCATTGTTGAAATTTTAGAACGATTGAAATGTTTTTCCAACGAAAGATTGGAATCAATTATTTGTAAAAACACTCGTCGTAAAATCGTAAAAAAAATATATCAAGCTTCTCACGGAAGCGCTATAAGTATCCAATTATTTATGCATGATAATGCACGTCTTCGTACATTCTGTGCATTGTGTGCATTTTTGTACTTTCAAGTCTCCCACAAATGCATGAAAATACGCGGTCTAGTAATTATAATAGTCTTTTCTTTCTTCAAACAATTTCTGCCGTTCAATTCAATCACGTTCGAACGTGATACTTCATCTGGTACCATTTAATCAGAGAGACCACTGCGTAACATTTAATTACAACATGGCCAAGTCGGCAGAGCAAATTAAGCTGTACAGTAGCGGTAACCACGGATGACTAAATCGTCAATGTAAATCGGGCCGTATAGTCTACGAATTGACTGTGCACAGGTCGTTGGTTTAAGCGCCCGTGTTAAAGGATAAACCATACGCTATAAATTGGATCTGAGTAAAGGTCCGCGGAATTCTACGTTAAATCGTTAGAGAATGAAGAAATTAGTCGATTCGTATTGGATCCAAACGTGTACGTGATCTTTTTGTAAAGATAAAGAAATACATATAAGTGTAACATAAAAATTAACATAAATCTGTTATCGTGCGTAACACACTGCCACTGGACACGTAAATTCACGTAAAGGAAGAATTTCGCCGGTCGGTTCAAATAAAAGAGACTGTTGCTCCAATTGATTCTTTAAACCACTATTTTATCTTGATCGACTAATTTTCTTTCATTGTTTCGAATGCTCGACGTATCATATGGAGATTATTGTTAAATTAACGCGTATGAAATGTCTGTTCCTTCGAAGTTTGACTCTATCAATTATCAATTAATCATCAGCTACATTGAAGAAGAAGGAATTTGTTACAAACGACGTATTTTCAGTGTTCAGAAGATTCATAACAAAAATAATCAAAATGAATGATCAAAACAGTCCTGCGACTTTCTTAGATAAATTTATACTTCAGAAGTGCTCTTCTGAAAGTTGCAGGAAACATTTAAGATTGGGGGAAGCTTCAACTTACACAATTTTTTGACCCTCTTTTTATTGCATCATCATAAAAAAGCTGAATCGTTCAATTTCTACTGTTTTACACTTTCAAAAAATGTAAAAAACTTCTGGGCTTTACTTAATGAAGTTTTTACTGTATCAAACAATCAGTTTTTCAGTCAAATCTTTTTAAAAGATTTTTCAGGAAAAGTAAAATTTCTGAAAAATTCACGAGTGAAGTTTCGCTAACAACGTAAACGATTCGGTTTACCTATGAAGAGTTAATGCATAAATTGTTTAAAACAGACTGCAAATAAAAAGTACTTCGTTCCAAAAATGTTTAAATTACTAAATTGATCATTCTTATTTTGGAATTTGTTAGAGGGAAAAATATACTGAATCATCGTAGGAAATAATTGTTTCAATTAAATATTGAAATAATACTTTTGAAAAAGCGTGCGTATAATCAAACTTATATTTGGAAAACGACATTTCATATAAATCCCAATCTAAAATAAAATTATAAAGGATCTTCTTCTGTAATTTGTTACCGAAAATATAATTTCTACTTGTAAAATTCTAATCTGCGCAAATATGTAAGTAATTTGTATTAAACTTATCAACTAATTCACTTCCTTGCTTTGTGCAACATAAAAACATTCGAAATACTTCAAAGAGTTATCTACTAAACAGAATTTAACACTTTCACTGTTGCCAGTTAATCAAATTGCCCTTAATCAAACGCGAAATTACATATTTATTTCTAATACTATTTATAAGGTGAATCAAATCAAAATTGAGGAAAATATTCAAATGTTTGAGCATACTAAAATGACAGTGAACGCGTTAAAGTTCTCACGATTGATCGACTTAGAACTTTGTTTTTATGGAACCATCACACGAAGACCGAGCTTAAAGAAGAAAAGAGTACGTGTTAATATGGAAAAAAAAAACAAAGAGAATCAAAGTTTTTTGTACATACAATTAAGCGATTAAAATAAAATGAACCGAAGGAATGTGTTTACGATATTCTCGCCAAGTTGTACGATACGATCGACAAATTCATCGATCATTTTCAGCATCGTTGTGAATGGATAGAGAAACAGGACATAAAAGTTCATTGTACCGAATAAAGTCTTTTTTAAGATGACTTGCGAAATTTCGTGGAAAAAAAAAATTACGTAATAAATATCATTAAGTATGGACAATCCGAATATATTAAAGACTAACAAAAAAAAAAAAAGAAGACGAAGAAGGAGCGAGTAATAGTAGACTTAATTAAGAACAAGCCCATGATCGGTAAAGAAGAAAATAACAACGGGGAGAGAAATTGAGCCGGTTAAACAGATGTTTAAGGAAATTTAAATAACATATATTAAATATACATATTATGGATTGTAATGAATTTATTATGACGAATATTATTATATTTATGTGATTTTTAGCTGGCCTCGCGTTCCACCGAAAAATACTTGAAACAGATATTTCGGCCGAAGGCAAGGCTACCTGTTACGTTTAACGTTTCTGTTATCAAATTGTAAATATATAACAAAATACATGGTGATATTAATTGTACGTGTTAAATGTCTTTCCCAGCAATGGTACATTTTTTTTATTCAAACCTTCTTCAACCCCCTCATCTTTAACTCACGAACGACGGATGTTGGGACTTTCAGGTTTTGGCAACTACGTTTTCATTAAGCAATTCTAAATTTGCTTGTAACCTAACGAAGACAATCAAGTGAACTCATAGACTGACTATTCCGTGCGTGATACGCTGAAGATCGAATTGATTGTTCTGAATATTTGAAAATTAAAGGACCTATCAGTTCAAACAAACTTTATCAAAAGTTCGATATAATATGAAAGGAATTAAAGAAAACGAAAAAGAACAACCCTTTTATTTACAGATATAATCACTCTAAAGGAAATAATTATTCCTAGACTTTCTAAAATATCTTTGTACAAAAAATGTACAAATTGGAATGAAATATTTTCCATACGCTTCCAAATTAGTTACCCACGCGTCAAAATTACGTATTATTTACTTTTCATCAATCTAATGGATATAACCATCTATATAAACGCCTAACCGAGATCGCGAAAATCAGCTCGTATTATTTGTCACATAATTAATAATTATATTAGTTATATAATTTACTGTTTAAATATATAATATGCTAAAGCAATTACATTGTTAGCTTCTAAAGCATCATAAGATTCTCATAAGAGAAACTGAAGACTGTAGAGGATTATAGAAGATATTAGAATTTGTATTTAAAAGCAAAGCAAATTCTTAAGTTGGAGATAATGAGAGATTCTTACATGCTTGGCTTTGGAGCCACTGTTGGATTTTCCCCAAAATATATCAAAAAACTGATGCTGTGAAACGTCTGTAACAAAACATCAAACATTATACTTTGTTGTCAAATTTGAAACATTGAGTAAATTAAAGTACAATATCTAAAATTACTTACGATCTTAATCTCCTGGAGAGGCCTTATCCTCTTGAACACTGACTCTAATATATCGAAAACGAACATTGAACAAAAATACAAAAAAAGAAAAATATAAGACTATCAACGCGCGCGTTTAAGTAATAATCTGCAGACCCACTGACTCTAACTTCGCGAATTATAATTTAAATGAATTAATGTTCTAATTTAATGACAGCCATTTTGCTTGGAAAAATATTAAAATACTGCGCAATAAACACCGACTCTACCGGCCGCATTGCGCGCGGTCATAAAAATTTTCTGAAAATAAGAGAAATTTTATTATATTATGCAGTAAAATTATTATTTTTAACTATTAAATACGTACATTTTTAATAAATTATTGTTGAATTTAGTATTAGAATTGTTAAGAATTACGCAGTATGAAGTTAAAGAATTAACAAAAGTAGAAAATTTTATAATAGAAGTGTGTGTGTAGAAGCATATAACAAAATACGTATATTTATATATAAAACAATAAATTACTCGATTATAAGGTTACAATATTTGTACTGATTTGAATTGAAATTAAATTTTAGAATAAAATTATAAATAGCATGGTATGTTCTGTTTAAATATTTATACGCTATTATTTCTTTAATTGTTGAAAATTAAAATAATTATTTGGTTAAATTTTACCTTGAGTTGAAGCCAAAAATGCACATTTTATATAAAAATATACGATATAAATACAAATTTAACAACTATTGATTTAAATTGTTACCTGACTACTTTTAGATAATATTTCTTTCTGGATGATTCTTCTGGATAACACTTCTTTCTTTGCAGGTGAGATGTGCTTCTTTCCGCCATGTTTCTCGGTTAAAACTCGATCATGAGAAATATCGATTACCTTACCGAGAATCGTAGGAAGTGTATTCCATATTTCACCGTGTAGTGGCGCTGTAATCGCCCGTTTCGCAGGAAATGATAACTTAAAATAAAAAATAAAAAATTGTAATCTAACTCAAATATACAAAATTCATGAGAAATTTAAAAAATAAAAATATTCACACATTTCATGAAAAATTGTCAATACTTTAAATTGAAACATGAGAAAGTTTATTATATTACACAGTAGTATTATTTTAGCCATTAAATACGTACATTCTTAATAAATTATTGTTGAATTCAATACTCGAATTGTTAATTACGCATTATATGAAGTTAAAGAATCAACAAATGAGTATAAACTGCTACAATAAAAATAAAATCATATTATATATATGATAAGTTAATCATATTACAAAGTCACAATATTTGCATTGGTAAGAACTGAAATTAAATTTTGGTATAAAATTACAAATAACTTCTATCATAATATGTTCTGTCTAAATGTTTATATACCATTATTTCTTTAATTGTTGAAAATTACGTGTAATAATTATTTGGTTAAATTTTACTCTAGGTGACAAATTATGCACTGTTTTTGATAATCTGGCAAATTTTGATGACTTGAAGTCAAAAGTACAAGATTTATCTTAAAAATTCACAATACAAATGCAAATTTAATAGCAAACTATTAATTAATTTAAATTTTCACCTGAGAACTTCTGAATGATACTCTTTTCTGAATGATTCTTCTGGATAACACTTCTTTCTTTGCAGATGAGGTGTGCTTCCTTCTGCTTCCCGCTTAAAACTCGATCATGAGAAATATCGATTACGTTCAGGAATCGCAGAAAGTGTATTGCGTATTTCACCGTTAGGAGCGCTGTAATCTTTAACTAGTTTAAATCCACTACGCGCGCGTTTCGCAAGAAATGTTAACTCGGAATAAAAAATAAAACCTCTGGCCTGAATCAAATACACAAAATTCATTTAAAAAAACGAAAATATTCATACTCTAGATAAGAAATTGTCAATACTTTAAATTGTTATAATTTTGTCAAAAAAAAAAAAAAATTGTAGAACAATTAACTTGATTTTATTTTAAAGCGCAAAGTTTCTATTTTAATAATCCTGAGTTTATTTCTTTCAAAGATATTTATTTTTGCATCATGCAGCAAATGTAAATACTTTTCTTCTCGAATATTATAAAAATTCAAACCCGAAGAAAAGTTTCTCATCACTGAAAAATTTTTTCCATAACCAGATAAATCATAATCTTGAAATGTCAATCATAAAGATTGAAATATTTCATTTACAATAAGTCCTTAAAACTACAATATTTTTTCGCCATTTTATTTGAAATCGCTGTTCCAATTGACTGTTTTGAAATGAGAATAAATTACAGGTAACATGAGGCAGGAAATTCTATCATTGACCAAAGATAAACTCTATCCTTAGTTAATGACTTTATGTAATGTCATGTCTAAAATCTGTTATTATTAAATATATAAATCTATATATTTATTTATAATAATTCTTTTTTACATCAGACATAACATTTAAATTACCACCAATTATTATTTTCTCTCTTACGAAATTCAGTCATACATACATAAATACATATGCTTATATAACTCATAAATGGCGATCATCCTAATGTCGTTTTGTTATTAAATAAATTTTTTAAATTTAATTATTTGCATTTTGGATGCCAATGATAAATTTTTTTAACATAATAAAATTAATCATCTATTTTTATCATTGTATTTCCATTTTTAACATTAACAAACTGTTAAGTATCAAATTTTACACATTATATATGTAAATGAAACTAATTCCATCGGTTACACGTAACAAATTCGTGAGATAACTTGTTGAAACAAATTGTTGTTTTCACTTCTACCAATATGGTTCAATAACTTCATAAAGTCGCGTTGCTCGAATTAAATATTAGTTTCTCCATAATATTTGAACAATTTTTTTGATACTAGTAATTATTTCTGGGAACATATATAATATAACTAATAATACTATGTGATCAGTCCTAGTACTTGACAAACTTCTTTTTTTAAGTACTTGTAAAAATCATTGATTAAACAAAATCTAACTGGTATACTCTTCTTTCAAATAGTTATATATAATTCAGACAAATTTAGTTGTTTAAATAACAGCTTTAAATTTAAAAATTGAGAATAATCAATTATAAATAAAACAGCTTTTTTTAACATTCGAAGTAATCGATTATATCATAATTCATAGAAAACTGAAAGTAACATTC
>KQ435701.1:419031-429223 GCA_001276565.1 Melipona quadrifasciata | reverse complement strand
ATATCCAATTTTTACAATACATAGCATAACTTTGGCAAATCATTTTTAATAAAAGATATATTTACTATGAACTTATTTTTATGTTCTAAAATCTCAAAAGAAGAGCTCTTGAGGTTTCATAATACTGTCAACTTCGATTACTTTTCTGTCCAAAAAAACTCGCAAATTTTACTGAAACTGAAACTGATTGAAACATAAATGAAATGAACTGAAACATGTACTCTTAATATAATGATTGAATAACTTGATATCTGAATAAGTAGAATGCGGATATTTATGCAAATTCATACTTTTATATACAAAATAAATAAAAAAATAGAACACAGACATAATATTACTTAGCCAATATTTTAATGAACACTACTTTCGAAGCTTCAAACGCATACACTTGCACATTATGTGCAGTCTATGCCTTTTTTGCAATATCAAATTTTCCATAGCATAAAAATTCACAATCTGTTCGTAAGTTATTCGTTATGTGAAATGATTGGTTTCTAAAGACATACAATACTGTAATCGTTTTTTGTTATTTTGCTTTTTTATCGAGATACGAAGGCCGCCTATAATATTTCTTTCTCGATTCGAATAATTGCATGTAAAAAGATAGCTTAAGTAAACGAAATAGGATCTAAAATTAATTAATTATTGAGATATTCAAATTAATCATTTTATACTAGAAAATCTCACAATCAGTCAACGTAACTGTAACAAAACTATGTTTGTTACAGAACACATTTGTAATAGAATTTTTACTGGATGTTAAACATCATCTCACAATCATTTCAATTCAGTTGTGCAAAGTAAAAGTAATATTGAGGAAAATGCTGTTTTTACTACCATATTCATTAATAGTGAAAATACGATATAATAATAATCGTTTATGATGCGTGCGATGAAATACGAAAGCGAAAATATTGTACCAAGTATTCTGATCTAGAGAGTGAGAAAAAGAGAAAGAGGAAAGTCGTATTAAACTTTTTTAAGACTCCGTTTATTTATTCTGGAGAAAAACTCAAAATCGAAGTTCATCGCACGTGAGATCGTATTGCTAGCTCATGTATCGCAACTGAAAAAATTCTGCATTCGCTCATAATCCAACTGCAATTACATTAATTGCAACAAGCAACAATTCGATCATCGCTTGAAATAAAATTTACTTTAATACTTCAGTAATTATTCATTCAAAGACATTTCGTATAATATTTTTTTATGTAAAATTCGACGCTCTATTCAAATTCGAATTCAAGATGTTAGGCACTCGGTTTAGAAAAATGAAAAATCAATAACAGAACAAAGTAACAATGAAACGATGACATAATTGTGTTAAATCCTCCCCTTTGAAAACCATGCAGTTTCTGTGCTTGGAATATTTTTTTTCTTAAAGCCAATAACTGACAAATTATTTGAGTCGTATCATATTATAAGACTTACCTTTGCAAGTATATGCAAAATAGCGACGAAGATAGTTGGATAAGATTTTCAGCAAAATATAAATAAATAGAACATCAACTATTTAGAATAGTAAGTTAAGGCTGAAAAGTTCAAGTTCTTTGAACTAACAACTATCGTTTTCCTTTCCGTTGACTTCCATATTCATAGAATATCCGCCGTGTGCTGATCTACCCGCTGATTTGCTTGCACAATGCAAATATATCCATACGAGTATACGTATGTGTGCACAGCTGTGCTCAGCGACTATTATTTCATAAAAGAAAAAGAAAAAAAAGTGCTTTTCGATTATTTGAAGCTGCAACCCTTTAAGGTAAGACATTGGTTACTTAATTGGATATCATAAAAGAAAAAGAACACGTTAACGCGATTAAGATCATCGATTTCTTGCTTAGTCTCGGTGTATCATTATAATTCTTACTGCGAAAGACAGTTGAACTGACATGATAATTCTAAAAACAATTTAGAAAGTTTGTTTTCTCGACAAACAGTATGAAAAATACGATGATCTGAATCGTGATACCGTGCAATCACTGTTCTATCAAACAATTATCATTTATTGATTGTTTTAACGAGATACAGGTGTACGTATCACCTATTCCTCTCTATTTTTTCCTTCGACAATAATTGTCCATTCTACTCAGGCGCAGTCAGCTGAAAACAACAATGCTGTAGAAGAGTAGAGACTACTGCTAATTTCTGTAAGCGGTCCGTGCAGGAATAAAGTGCAACCTAAAATTCGATCTCGACACGTTTTGCGTCGTACAAATCGTACAGTGATGAACAAATTTCAAAGTAAATTTCAACAAAGACAGACAGAGTGGAAGAAGTGAATCAACTGAATCGCAGATTTAATCTAATCCTTTGTCGAATTACGATTTAACTGAATTTCGTATTCGCGTATAAGAAAAATCAACACGCTGTCACTTGTGTCCATCGAATTAACAATACGACAGTCTATTAAATGAAAAGACAAAGTGAGGAAAAAAAAACGATAAATATTACACACAAGAGAATATAAGGAAATTGTATCGTGACGAAACGAAAAATCGGTAATTCTAATATCGTTTTAAAGGTAGCACTTAATTTCCGATGCTTCGAGCCGCTCTATAAAGAGATTAGAATGACAAAGAGCCACCGTGTTACCGGTTTCTTCGAGCAAAGCGATCCCCACGAGCGAATCGTGCATCCGCTGTCACCAAGTGGAAAGACATTATTAGCGTAAAAAGGAACAGGATAATGAAGGGTTCTTGCGCAACGTAAGATACAGATGTATCGATATACACACAGAGCCAGCTAAGCATTCTACGAACGATCGAACTGTCGAACGAGAAAAAAGACGGACTGACTTTTATACCGTTTCGAAAAATATTTGAAACGTCCCAGAATGTACTATATCAAATTATTACATTACGAATGTAACGGATCAGTACAGTCCTAAAAGCAACTTGACAAAATTAATAAATATTGAAATAATAGCAATAGTGATAGTAATAGTAATAGTAATAAAAATAGTAATAGTAATAGTGATAGTGATAGTAGTATTGATAGTAATAGTAATAGTAATAGTAATAGTAATAGTAATAGTAATAGTAATAGTAATAGTAATAGTAATAGTAATAGTAATAGTAGTAGTAGTAGTAGTAGTAGTAGTAGTAGTAGTAGTAGTAGTAGTAGTAGTAGTAGTAGTAATAACAACAATAAAAACAACAAAAATAAATAACAATAAAACAAAACGAGAATCACCAAAGAGAAAGTGATCTCAATAAACACGAGAATTTTCTCGTTCCAACATTTCGAACGATCGAGTCAGTTAACACGATTTACCCACGACTCATCGATTACGATTGATATTGTTTCTCGGTCCAGCCACGCGTCCACGCAGCCAAGGTCATGATAGTTCCCAACCTATTTTATTTTTAACTTACCAATTGTATTTTTGCAAATCGAACGTTACATTCGATCAAGTTCAGATTTAGAACGACGCGATCCGCGTAACGCGTATGGCATTAACTAACGATTCGAACGACAAAATATTGAAAAACACGCGAATATGTTTCGAAATTAATATATAGTTGGGAATAAAACAAGTACCTCGACTTTAGGACGGTAGGTCCAAACAATCGCCTGCCTTCAGGCAAGGGACCGATAAGGTCCAACAGCGGTCAGAGCTGTGATTGGTTGAAACAATATGTGGCTGTCGCCCGCCATTCTGGGACAAAATTTATCAATGTACTTTTTCTATCATTTTCAACTGGCACAATAAAAAAAAAAAAAAATAAGGAAAGAATAAACTCAACTACACTGAATAGTTTCATTGTACCGTAATAGGATAATATAAAAATCATATTTATTGAAGGGAATAACGTACAATGTATGTATTACCTTCCGTTCTAGTTAAAAGTTAAAAAAAAGGAGATAGTTCCCAGAACGACAGACTATGCCTAATCTTTCGAACTTTCCACAGAACGTCTTTATTCGGAACAAGTTGATAATGTGACACTCAATAAATAACAGAAATAACTTCTACATGTCCAATTCTGTCGTTAGATTGTCCTGCCGAATCTCGCGAGAATCAGAACGAAAGGAAAGCGCGCAGTCGAGAAACAATGTCTTTGCGCGTATAAGTTAAATACACATAGCCCCGAGTGACGAGAAGCGATTTCTCGAGGCTGACCGAGTGTTTTCAATGTCAATAGTGAATTCCATCAACCTTAAATAGTGAAAAGTAGACGGTTGCACGAATCACCTCCGATTCCTATGAAACGACAGTAGAGCGGAAAGACACGATTCGGAAAGACAACCCCTGAAAATGAAGTATATTCATAACGATACGTAGTTCATTTAGGTACGTACACGTGTTGTACGGGCGCGGTAATGCTGTTTCATAATTTTTTCTCGTTAGAAGTAACGATAGAAGTCGAGAGAAAGAATAGACAAACAGGGTGCCTACTGAGGTGGTGAACCTTCAGGAAGTGAAAAAAAGAAATTTAGGCGAATTCGTATTTTCACAGTCACACCAGCTGAGTTACAATCAATTTTATACAATAATTTATATAATCTCTATTAACGTCAACATACAGTAAGGAGACAATATCTCTCTCATGGCTATAGTTTGCAGCCTCCTCTTGCACCGTCTTCGCCACACTTTCGCAATAAGTTTACGTGCCCGATTTCCGTTTCTCTGAAAGCATGAAACGTATGAAAAGTTCAAGCTTTGGCGATTAAAATCTCCGTGGATAAAGATCCAATCACCGTCAACCTACGATACTGAATTAATTCCAAAAAATATCGTAGTTTTTTTTTCGTTTCGTAATTTATCGCAGGTGATATTTGTTGTTATAAAGATTTCGATGTATTAACTTAAGTATATATGTGTATATATGTCTACTGTGAGATAGTTTTGCGTAGAAAATATGGTTTCGTTTTCCTATCAATAGACACCCTGAAGAAATAATAAAATGATAAAAAAAAAAAAGAAAATGGTAATAATGATAATAGTAATAATAATAATAATTATGTGGAAGAAAGAAAGAGAGGAGAAATAGGAATCTTTCCGATGAATCGATTCGAGTGTTATCCGATCGTAAAGTCTGCTGTTTTGGAACGAAACACAACTATGACTAATATTTATACTTGTTGAATCCTCACTGAAATCCATTCCTGTACACGTATGTATAAGAACATTGTCGAAATATCTAAATATGTACTCGACGATCGGAACATCGGTAATTTGGCATAAAGTAAAGTAAAGAATAAACGGCGTGAGTTGAGTGTAGAGAGAGCTGATATCGGTTCTTTTTTCTTTTTTTTTTTTTTTTTTTTTTTGAACACCCTCTGTACTTACCACTCACTCATGCGTCGCCAACACGTTCCTTGTAAAGGAAGAGGGCTTCACAGATCGAATCGATCACTTCTACTTCATATAATGATCGACATGATACTTCGTATCATGATTGATACAATCATTTAAATAACTTTTACAGGCTTTGAATAACTTAACTGAAATTGCGAAGACCTCAATGGAGATAATCATCCTGCTCGCTAACTACAAATTACTGATACGTCAGCGAGTCAGTTATAATGTTATTCCGAATGAAATCAATACGACAGAAGCAAATATTTCATATCTGACAATTACCTATTTGGCACCTCATTTTTTTTCTCAACATCCAAATCACAATGTAATAACATTTTATTACAGTTTCTTAATTAAACATAAATTATTACTGATTCAATTTGAAAGTGATATCGTAAAGACCATCAAAATGCATTTCAATTAAAATATTTACGCAAGATCCCATATAGAAAAGGATCGAAAATATTTTCTGTAATATAGGATTGTCCCAGCATTTGATAGTACGATCGGAGAGGAGATGATTCTACGTGAAAAAATAAATCGAAAATAAAAGATAAACTTTTTTGAATTTAATAGCGTTAAACAGTGTTAAAATGAATAATTGAAAATTAATTTTAATTTTAATTTCTATCTAACAATTTTTGCAAAAAAGTAAACGAAAACGTAAGTATAAGAAATTTTGTTTAAGTGCAAAACATATATACATAAAATTAATTATAAAAAGTTAATCTTATTAATCTTTAAAATATTTGCTTCTATCTTTCCTGAGTTTCTTAAGAAAAAATTCAGATTTCCGGCTTGCATAAAGAAATACTACAATAATGTTTGTTTAGAGTCAATTTTTCAAGATTTCAACTAATCTTTCGATTATAAAACATCAATTCTAAAATATCCGAATAATACTTAAAACAACAATTAGAGTGATTTCCTTAAGGCCCCAAAAAAAAAAAAAAAATGGTAATGCTGGTAAAAGTATAATCTAGAAAAATGATTAGATGAGATTATATCTTTTGTGGAATCTAAATCTTTTGATGAAATTGATTTGTCTTTTAATTATCTGTAAAAATTATAAAAATTAAAAGATAGAGTCATGTCTTGAAAACTCGTTGAAACCACGAAAAAAAGAATTTAAACAAGATTTCATAATTATATTTGCTTCCGTATTTGAAACATTTAAATATTTTTTGTATCGTTAGTAACGATGAAAAATTTAAAATATGCAAGCAGTGGCGTACGCACTATATTATATGCATATATATACTCATACGTGCTGAATATACGAAAATCTAAATATCTTCCCTGTAAAAATGAAATATCTGTTAAAAATTCACAAAGAGATGCATGTGCAACTTATATCGAAAAAGTAAATCGACTCGATCTGGCACATTAACAAAATAAAAGTTATGATGAACTAACCTGAGGCGACAGAATGTTCACACTGCGGCTTGCATTTTTTAATTCTTGCACGGGAATCAAATAAGACGACTGACGTTATTACGAAGCATGTAGAAATTAAGAGCTTCACACGATTAATGTGTATGTACGTATGTGTACGTGTGTGTACGTGTGTGTATGTGTGTATCGTGCACACGCGCATACACACATACGCAAACACCTAATAAAATGAATAAAACTGGATTTTGAGTAAAAAAGAAAACAAGGAATAAATTGAAATATTTGATTCAAGCAATCTCTCTTTCTCTCGCTCTTTCTTTCATTCACTTCCTCTTTCTCTCTCTCTCTCTCTCTCTCTCTCTCTCTTTTCAGCTGCAGTGTGAAACGCCACCTTTCCGCAATCGCGTCTCTCCAAAAAAACATTGGTGCAGAGGCTGAGAAACAGCGCGTGGAAACGGTCTACCGTAAAATAAAACAGCAGTCAAAAACCTCTTTAGAAGTCCTCTCTACTTATAAACGTATCAGCTGAAAGAGCTATATCTTCAGATATAGCTGATCTCGCGATCGCGATATGCGATCATGAGCAACGTAAAATTGCTTATATGTACATGACTTTGCAACGATAAAGTTTCTGTATTAGTAGCATACGAGTTTTCTACACGAAAGCTTTCGTGCTCATACAGCCATTAACAACACGATACCACCCCATAACTACAATTTCAATACCAGGTACTCATATAATATAACAAGTATCCATAGAAAGGGCAAATTCGAAAGATCAAATCTTTTCTGATGCCTTCTAGGCAAACAACAAAATTGATTCCACAAAGAAAAAAAAAAAGAGAAAAAAATACAAATTTCGTTGCTCACCTGGGATTTTCAAACTCCATCGGGAAGAAGTTACGACGTTACACTGATATCGCGCGCACGATCACTCACCACGTGCAAAAGTTAAAATGATTGATTTACTCGATATCTTTTTACTGGCAAAAAAAAAATCTGGAAGAGGAACGACCGACCGTTTCCACTGCACCTGGTAAACCCTCTCAGGCACTGACGTGATGTGTTTTGCAATGATATTAGAAAGAAAAACAAAGATTTTGCTAACTTCGTGTAAACTTCGTAGGAGAGGATGCGTCAAGTGCAGCCGCGGCCGATCAACGAAGTGTGCCCACGCGAACTAACGTGAGATTTACGCGTGCTTTTCTCCTCTTCTCAGTCAGGTCCGAACCCTAAAAAAATTTAGGGGCGGGCCCAGAGCACGAAGTGCAGTGGCGGGGTGGGCCCGTCCATAGGAGGTGATCATCTGAAGCGTGGATGCATCATTGGAGCTAACATTGGTGCACCAGGGAAACCCATTGGAGCTGCGAATGCCGGATGCATCGCTCCTGGTGGCAAAGCTCCTATCATCCCTGTAAACGATAATACACCGTGAGTTTCATACATTCTCGATAATTGTCTTTCTCTCTCCTATCCCTTTCTTTAAATATCTTATATATCGCAGGTTCTCAACGATCTGTAAATAATCTTCTTATGGTACTTACGCTGCGAGTGTACTCGCGAAACATAAATAAAAAATTACATACGTGTGTGTATGTGTGTGTGTGTGTGTGTGTGTGTGTATGTTTGTGTCTGTGTTTCAAATGCGCACAATACTCTTCTCTCTTTTTGTATTTTGTAATTTTTTTTCTAGAGAACACACCGCATTGGTCAATGGAGAAGTATACCTTGCAAAATAATTGTGGAATTTTGAAAGAAGCTTTCGAATTTAATTTTCTAATTTCATTTCTTTCAATGCATTTCTTCTGAATGGGAAGTTGTCTGACAGCCGATCGATGGCATTTCCTCACACAACATTCATAAACATTCTTGATTCTTTTCTTAATGAATCAAATATATTTAGTAATTTAACTCTAGCTAATATTTATTATTTACTGACGATAAATTCAAATAATATTTAGAAATTTGTCAGGAAGAAATTGTTAGATAAATTTCTTAAATAGAATGCTAACCAAAAGGAAAAAAAGAAAAGAAAACATATTAATATTCAAGAAACCGAATATTATCCTTGAATCAATTTATATATACTTTACAATACACGCCTCTGCAAAATAATAAAATAGTATAATCTCGAGTGTTCTAGGACTACATCATACACCCATAAGGATTTATTATTGACAGCCCACCTACGTCTATCTAACATTTTATCAATGCGAATGACCAAACTATATATGAGGAATTGAGCTTAACATGCAATGTGCCGCATATGCAATACAAGTCACAACAAACTCACAAAAGTGATACCACGCGAAACCTCACACCATACATGAACAAGAAATCTTACTTAATGATTACATCTTTCATAATTTGAAGGAATCGCTCGGCTGCCAGCTGATCTTCCAAGATACTACTCCAAAAGAACATCCATCAATAAAAATAAAATAACAAAATAAGGAGCTCTTTTAAAGAGCTTCAAAGAATTTATAAAAGCACAATATTTAGCTATTTTCTATCATTATTTTACTTAAAATAAAGAGAGAAATTTTTTGAAAAATTTCCTTCTAATGTTACTATACGATGTAATTTCGAAAAAACTCAAATCCCCTCATTTGTTAATGTAAAATTAGATATATCTCTATCGTTCGATATACAAGAAACAGCTGCAATGAAGTGTATATACGAGTCATACTTTTGTATATATTTGGGGTAACGTGAAATTATTTACTTACTGTGTGGATTGACCTCAAATATCTAAAATCAGTTGTGTGACACAAAAGCTAGGCTATGGTGTGAGGGAGATACATTACGTTCGTTCTTGTTGCAAGTTTTCTATTATAATATACGCGATAATAACGAAAACAGTAGTGACAAACAAATAACCCCTTCCCTCTTGTTTTTAATTTCAACAAATTTTTTTAAAATACTTCTCCGTATTTTACAAACTTTTCTGAAGAAACAACAGATGCAAAAAACAGATTCATTGATATCAATGATACTATAAATAATACAGAACCATCTAGTAACTTACTCTGTTTTTATCGAATCTGAAACTGGGAAATTTTAAACGCCTGAAGAAATATAAAGAAGGAAGGGATAATTATCACCGAAACTTTGTTTCTTCTGCTTTTTCTTTCTTTCTTTGTTCTTTTTTTTGTTTTTTTTTTTTGTTTTTTTTTTTACTTAAAATGACAACTTCGAACGACTGCCAGTACCGTGCTCAAAAAGCGATTTCTTCACTACTATATCACAACACCAGGATTTCAAGCTATATAAGTAATATGAAGAGATAGAATGATAACACGGTTGGCGAGATAATGGCAAGTGAGTCATAAGAAGAATATGGTTAAGTTGAGATGGTGAATAAAGAAGCTAATAAAACAGGAAAAAAATCATATTATGCGATGAACCAGCCGAGCGGCCGAAAATCGAATCAATTTCAAAGTAGAGTTTTTATCAATCGAGAAAAAAATATTATCTATGAATATTTAT
>KQ435701.1:383248-394799 GCA_001276565.1 Melipona quadrifasciata | reverse complement strand
TATATATATATATATATATACATGTAGATACGTATATATAAATATTTATATATACGTATCTACATGTATATACATATGAAATTTTGAATGAATTTGATTGCCAGTACGTTTTGAGATAATACAAATTTTACAAGACGTAATTAGAGATTATTTATTTATGTGATGTATTCAGCGAGTCTTGCAAACGGACGAAAGTCCCACCGACCTTATGAAATTAAATCACGGTCGATGGAGACCTCATCCGGACACACAACTCGTGACTCGTCCATCTTCAATGAAATTTCAATTTTCATCTTTCTATTATTCTGAGATAAAATCGTGTATTATCTGCAAGAGAAAAGAAATATTTGTAAAATTTTTCAATATTAAAAAGAAAGATATTTATAATGATATAATGGCATTAGTATCCTTATAATTAACATTCCGTTCAGATAAAAATGATTAACATATGTTCACATATATATAAATATACAATATATATGTAATGCTCATTTAAACATATTTGATTAACAGTAAACAAAGTAAATAATAGTATACATATTTCAATTACATACATATATCAAAATCATAGCATAACGATTTGACTGTTTTGAAAAGTTTAATGTCGATTACATCGCAGATACGCGATTTCATTGCGCATAATCAAATTTTCATATGATGTCACACATCCATATGCATTCTCTGACTTGTTTTTTTCACTCATTGCATCGATATCCTATGCTAAATATTCGTTTGAATCCCGATCACATTATTGGTATAATAATTTTATCATTTTGGGCAGGTACCTAATAGGCACGTATACACATGTAGGTTTGGGGTTAATATTTATAATAAACATTTATTATTATAGCAATTTATTATTTAATAGTTGTAACATTGTAAAATTATCAATTACTTAATATTTAATAATTACTGTCATTCACAAAATATTTCAATCATAATTGAACTTGGTTCACTAGCGTCGAATAATTAAACTTAACGAAAGTTTTAATATGTATTTCAAAATTATTTTCTTTTTAAGGTCAGATACTAATGTATAATTAATATTACGTTGAAGTCCGTATCTAATTCGTTTCTAAAATAATCACCAGTATCGGCAAGAATATGTATTTAATACATTTTACATGTATGTCGAATATTTAATCCTTTCAATGCTTAGTCCATACAAATAATCTAGGATATTTAAAATAATTAATTTACTTATTAGAAATTTAAAGAGGATAATAAATTACAATACATTGAATAAATGTCTCAAATATATTATAATGCATTGAAAAATGTATATATTTAAAAATGAATGCATTCGTAATTTTTTATATGCTGTATATTCAGTATTAAGCTTTTTAAACCTCTAGTAATTTCACTGAACACTTAAAAAGTTAATCTGTCAATTAAAAAATAGATATTATACTACGCATAAAACATTTTTTTTACCTGGTGTAACTTTCTATCCAGTGGTTACTCGGTTGTATCTTGACCCAAGATGTTATTAAAGTATTATCTCATAGTCATTACAATATGTATAGTTTCTTTCAATTTTGTGCTTGTAGTGAACAAAAAACGTTCATAATTCTTAGAAAACCATTCAGGTAACTAATCACGAATATAGATGATACTTGTGACGTTATTCGAAGAATCTGTTCTTAAAGAATGATTTATAAGTTTCGAATTCGATAATAATTATTTGATATATTAATTCGATATTTTTTTATAGAACATTTCGAATTTTTCACAGTTTTTACTTTAATTTAACTATCTTGAAAACACACGAACCACGATAACTTTAAGCACGAATGTTTTTGATTTTTAACAAAACGCTTCGACTCACGGCGTTATCGTCATCGCCATTCCTATTATCGTAACTTATGAATTCACATGTTACGTAAATTCCAGCAAGATCCGCGCATCTTCAACCAATTAGCGGGCATCATTTTTATCATTTTTATCGTATCACCACGGTTCACGAAAAAGTCATTGACAAAAATTACCGACAAAATTTCTTTTCGCCGCTTTCTAACAAATCCAGTCTATTATTTTATTTACATAAAATATGTAAGAAAATGATTAGTCATGCACGTACGTAATAGATATACATATATACATCATATTTGACTCTCATAATTATCGTATAAATATTTATACATTAATTTATTGAAAAAAGAAAATAATTTGCCTCTGAATTATTCATTATTTGCCAATCTTTTATTTTATTAAATAAAATTGAACAACGAATATCTAAAAAATCTATAAATTCTTAATACTGATAAATATATGCTTTATATATATTATGTACATATTGTAATACTTTGAAAATCTTTATTAATTTTCGTATTAGGATGTATATTTCTTTTTCATTTAAGCAATTCAAAAATATTTCAATAATTTTAACAACGATATTCTCATTGCACGAAACATTAAAAATAAATGAAATGTTCTTTTTTACGAAATATCACCGAAAACGAAAGCAAATTGATTCGCCTAACGTTACGTAATACCACAGTTATGACAATTTTGAGTTATTAGAGGTGAAATAAAATTCAGCAACAAAATGTTATTTCATTTGACTAAATGAAAAAAATTACAACTAATCTCGAATAATATTTTACGTTCGTTTTTTCACATATTTTTATAATACGGTGAATTAAGTAATTGTTATCGAATCGAGAACACGTTCAAGAACCTCATGAATATATCTTCAAATATATCTCCTTCAAATACAAAGTGGTCAATATTCTAACGTTAGTCTTTCATTCGATCAACCAAGTAATCTTTATAAATTGGTAGATAATAATTTATTTAATAAAATAATTTTAATTTATTACAAAACTAGAAACTTTAAAGAATTGAAGAATTTGAATTTTCCAATATTTTTGATATGATAACGCAATCTTTGTTTTTATTACGATTTGATTTTTCAGTTCTTTGTGTCCATCCAGATTTATCGCCTAGATTATATCTACTTTTTCTCTTTTTCTTTTTTATTGAATAATTATTTAATGTAGGTACTTATTTTGTATTACTCTATATTATACTTAGTATTTCAGGAAGCTAAGTTCTCGTGTTCTAAATGATACCATGCATTTTTAGTATTAGAAGTTTATTTGTCGCATAATTTTGGAACAATTCACGACTCTTGGAAAAATTATAAAAATTTATTCGTGGTTGCAAGAAAAAAGTAGATAATCTGTGCTTTGTGCAGTACATTATCTGTATAAAATGTTCATATATGTATGTGTAATCTTATATTTGAACACGTATCACATAAGGAGCGAAACAGTATAGTAAATATATTTCTTTTGAAAACCGACATAAATCGAAAAAGAAAGAATAGCGATGAAAATGGATACACGTACATTATGTATGTATATATAAGCAGTTCTCGATTGTTCAATCTTTTTGCTTTGTCGAGCAGATCGCTCTCGGAACTTTTCCTAGGAGCGGTTACTTGAAGTTTCCGCGTTCCAGGATCGCACTCAATTCTACAGCAACAGGATGAGAGAATGCTCCGCATACCGACCGTAGCTGCATTCCAAACTTATTCAACTGCTAACGCAGTTTGTCCTCATTTCATTTCGATCTTCTTGCTCATTTCTTTCGGCTTTATATTATAGTATTGTAAAATTCTAGTAAAAATACATAGGTAACAAGTATTTGAAGAACATTAAGGTCTCTGTCCATCGATACCACGTTGCCGTCATCCGTTTGTCAGCAAAAAACAGATACCGTATTCAATGTGAAAAGGCAAAGTTTCACAATGAAAGATATTAATTTCTTTTTTTTCTAAACACTGTACGAACTTTAATCAAAATGACACTAAAATAGCACACACAAATTATTTCAAGGAATATTTATTCAAATAGAAAAAGATATGAATGTCTTTTTCCGTTTTATTTAAAATAGTATTAAATAGTTGTTTGCTAATGTGATTGTTCGATTCATACATTAAAAACCAAGCAATAATTTATCGTAATATTATAAATACTTTCATTTCTTTAAATTTTATGAAATTTTAAAATGCAACACATAATAATGAAAAAATAATAAGCAAATCTTTGAAATTTCTTTTCGTAGCTTCCATAGTATAAAGTAGAATTTGATAATATAAGTTGATTGAAAAGAATTGCAAATGAAATATTGTGTTAACGCAACGTTGGTCCCTAATGGCTTAAGAGAAGGATAAAAAGTAAGAAATTCTGGTATTCCTAGTATTAAAAGCATTGTAGAGCGGATAATCGACTTTCGTAGCCCGGATACGGAAAGGATGTGGAAGAGCTGAAGTAGAACGTGTCGACAGAAGAAACTGGCACGAATTTCGATTACGTTGCAATATGAAATCCTGTATATTAGAAACGATCGAAATACCGACGATACATACTATTCATTGTATAGAAGCAGCATCGTTCAAATGTGAAAAATAAACGTTTAGTATGAGACAGTTTTAAATAACGTCAGCGTAAAAATTAGAATTACCGAATGACGTATACTTTATTGAAACAAGTGTTCTTGCTAAATCTGGCGCATCACGATAATAAGCCGAGTAAATTGATGTGAACGCCTTTACATGTATCTCGAATATATAACAGTGTTATAGGTAATTTGAACCATTGCAAACTTTATTTTTATAATGTATTGCATAAACTAACTGCAAGGAGATTGTTTAAAGAAAATTAAACAATTATAATTCGGAAAGTGTGTAGCAGAATCATTGTATATACTTATCTCGATAATATGAGCACGTTGCAAGGGATTTGACCACGTGAGCGCGTGGTGTCCGACTACCAATGCAATTGAAATTTCGTACTCCTTCTTCAGTTTCTTTAATGCATCGAACAATTGCACATAATACGTAGGAGTCAAATTAATCACTTGAAACGAAGATACAATCACAAGCGTGCAAATAACTGATATACGTACAACTTTATAGTATTATAATTTCGTATATTCTTAACGACGAATCTTGCACCTGAAACCGGCAACTAGGTCACTGTCATTCCCTCACGATTTACGAAGAGGAAGTCGCGAGTTGATAAGGTGTCTCCATCTCTGGTACGACGTACGACTGGCACGCTGGCCACGAAGTTGACGTTACGAAGTGCTAGAAAGAACTGGCCAACCAGAAGCCAACGAAACAAGATTCCTGCTATTTCTTCCTCCTCTTGAGTCCACCGTTGCCTTGCCTTGCCCTGCCTTCCTTTGACTTGCTTTAACTTGTCTTGTGTTGCCTTGTCTTACCTTGCCTTGCTTTGCTTTGCCTTGCTTTGCTTTGCCTTGCTTTGCCTTGCTTTGCCTTTACCTTACCTAGCCATGCTTTGCCTTGTGCTCTGCTAACGTCATCGTATCAACGCGATCATCATCGTGGCTCGTCATCTAACTTTGTGCAGCATCTGACGTCACTCGACGACTCAAACAGCGTCAGCATCATACCGATATATTATAATATAGATTATTAGATAATAGGGGAAATTTCAGATTTCTCACACTAGTAAATCATCGAAAATTATTTTTGAAATTATTTTATTTTGAAAGGTATTGAGTATTATCGAGGATATAATGAGCAGGTATAAATTGCATCAATGCAACTATATAATTATACTATTAAATATTAACATTTATTTAAATGTGTATGAAAAACAATGCGTTCGTATATGTAATAATATAAATGCTAATTTCGTAAATTGCAATTTCATTGATGACAAGTTTAATAAGCATGATAGTTTGAATACTTACAATTAGATTACGACTAGATGCTATTTAATTATATTTCCATACTAATACTACACTTTTTTTTATTGTATTTGAAATTTTACATTTTATTCATTTCGTTAATTTTTGAATATCTTCTTTCTTTACTAATCAAAATATAATAGGAAGAGTTAAGTATAATTCGCATCCGACATAACGTGATTGTAACGGTACATTTGATTTTAAATTACAATAATTTATAGACACAATGTTTCAGTTCGATTAACAGATTGAATAAACGGTAGATCGTTGTACGACAATAAAAATAAAATAGCAACTAGTTACGCAAACTTTGATTTGTTGTATTTAAAATCGAAAGAAAAGAAAAACATTCAACCAATTGAATTTTTACTGAAATAGTGGGAATTTGAATATTCATGGTTTCGCTTTATAAACGAGATGGCATATTATGTATGTTTCCTATTTAACAAATTCGAAATTTGATGAAAAATCAGGAAAAAAGCATTTGCAGTTTACTTTTGACATATCGAAATGAATGCGTATACAATATTTGCTGTGTAAGAGATCTAATGTAATACATTACAAACGTGACATATATCATCGGTGTAAAATAGTTAAATAATTCTAAATATAGAAATAAATGCTTAATAAACACATACACATTTAGAAATGTATAGTTAATATAATTGCAAACTTAAACTTCACTTATCGTGCGATTCTTGAAAAATTCTTGAAAAATAGAAATGAAACAAAAGAAGAAAAAACAATTTACCGAAAAAATTTGTGAACGTATTGAAAAGTAGAATTACGTATACTTACGGGATTGCGTCCGGTTGTCCGGTTATCCGACTACCGGAGTACTCGTACTCGTATATCATATTAAGATATGTCAACGTCACGGTTGGTGATGGTATTCCGGTCGACGTTGGTAGCACTGCTAGGTCGGTTAACCTGGCCCAGAAACAGCCGGAACTATTGGAGGAATCAATGACCTTGGCACGAGTAACGCCGGGATATGCGAGGAAGAAAGTCCATTCGCATTTGTTGTTTCATGAAGCGGAATCAAAAATTTCACGCTCGCAAGTATAACTTTGTACGAAAAAAGAATGAAACAGTATGAAAGTGGAGATTTCGAATTGTGACGAAGTTTTAAATATACGTCGAAGAATAAATAATATAGCATATTTCTTATTTACTTCAATCTTATGTATTAATTTGCTAATTGGATTTCTTAAAATGAAATAATTTAAGTAAAACATATCAATCTGTATTTTTAATATGCTAGTAATTAATATAGCAGGTAATTAATATAGTAGCATCTTTTGATTTTCTAAAATATGATATACACGTTGGAAATTAAGTCATTTAGATGCTACATAAATAAATTGTTCGATTGTAACGGTGCTGTAAATGTTAATATCGCGTTCGAATTCTTGATTTTTCTTCGTGAAAATAGTTACAAATCGTGGTAAGAATATTAATTTCAACATTGAATGAAGAATAAAAAAGTGACTGTAAGTACTACAAAAAATTGATTTGATTGAGTTTTTATTCAAAACTGCAAAAAATTGATTTGATTGAGTTTTTATTCTTCTTAATACAGCTTTCTTATTTGCATATATTTGTATCATCAATTTAATTATATCACACTTATTTACACTTTGAAATTAACGTTTAAATATATTTTAATTAAATTGCTAATCATGTGTGTTATAGTCATAGTCTTGTAGCCTCAAGGAAGTAAACAATCATAAGCGCCAGCGGCATAAAGTGAATAATTAGAAATTAATTTAAATAGTAAACCTCCTATTGTTGGAAATCTTATATTATGGCAAAAATTTGTTGCATATGTGGAAAAATCGAATGTTCGTACAAATGTCCTATTTGTGAAAGACCTTAGTAAGTATGTCAGAGGTTATGTTTACTATTCACGATATTTTAAACAAATTTTGTAACAAATACATACCGTGATGTTGCTTACTGTAAAGTTGCTGTAATTTTCATCAGAAAATCATATGTAATATGTAATATTTAAGATAAAAAAAATATAATTTTATTAAAATTAATTATATTATATTTGATAATGATATGATAATATAATAATAATAGTATACTATTATTATATACTATACTATAATTATATAATAGTATACTGTTATTTGTTATTAATCTGCAAGATTTTTATCAATATCAAAGATATTTAATTAAAATTTATGATTTTTTTTTATATGAGAACATCTATTAGTATATATTTATAGTATTAAAGTATAATTGTTTTCTGAATACTATATTAATTTATTTTTTAATTTAAAACATAAATCTTACAAATATAATTTTATTTTATGGATTAACAGTTTTATGTGTATTAGTTGTTCTATAGATTGCTATAAGGAACATAAAGCAAATGGCTGTCAACCAGTGGTTCAAGAAAACAAGGTTACAAAAAACACACAAAATAGTTTCAATTATGAATTTCCAACAGAGGACACAGTTCCTCTTGAAAAACTAAATCAGTTACGTCATAGTGAAGAAGTAAAAGATTGTTTAAAGAATCCACATGTACGAAATATAATGCATGCCATTTTAACTGATAAATGTCCAACAAAAGCCATTGCTTTAGCTATGACTGAACCCATATTTACAGAGCTGGCAGATGCATGTTTGAAAATTATTGAATCTTGAGTTAACAATGAATTGTATTATCATACGTTTATTTATGTTACACTAAATTATATACTATTAAATTCTCAACTCATAGTATACTTTTCTTGCTATTCATATAGTTTATACAAGAAAATTAATATAAAAGATAATATTTTTTTCAAATACAATTAAACAAGTAAAGAAAAGAAAATTACTAAAGAAAATTTTTAGTGAATTTTATTACAAAAATAAACGTCTATTCCTATTTCGTATAGACAATTTATTAAATAATTAATGTAAACTTTATGATTATCAAATATGAAATGATAATAATTGGATGTATGCTCAGATAATGGCGGTAATATTTCAATTGGAATGGCAGCATTTTCATAAAAATGAAGATTATATATTAAAAAACAAGCAAGTAATTATTATACAACCTTTATATATAGACAAATAACAAATAATCCTTAAAAAGTGATTAACAAAAATAGCAAAATATTAAAAGATGATATTAAAGCCTTGAATGAAAGGAATAATGAAGTGAAATATAGTCTTCAAGATCTGTTGGTATTTCTGTTCCATCCAATTCTTTTTGAAGAAAGTAATACCTTTTTCGAACGTGAAAAGCTGCCATTTTTGGTTGCCTATCTCTTGTAAATACACCCTTTCTGTTACCACCTACTCTAATATACGCTATAAACATAAATTTATTATTAATTATTAGTATCCTTAATCAGTAGATTCTATTGTATTTTTTTCTCCTAGATATTTACAATATTTTTTGCTTACTTTGAGCTGTTCGAAAATCAGCAAAATTCCAAATAAATTCACCAATAAAAAATCCTTCGTTTCTCAACTGATCAAAGGCTATAAAATGTTTAGACAATACTTCCTTCTGATATTCTTCGCTCCATACATATTCAGGTAGCTAGAAAATAATATTTGTATTTCGAGTTAGAAAAATTTTTTTAATCCAGGTATTTTTAACTTACCTCGTGCAATCCAGGCATAGTATCAGCTCCGTATTCAGACATAAGCACAGGCTTATTATATTTTCTATGCCATGCTTCAGCCTCTCCTATAACTCTACTTGTTATTGTATCAAGACGGCCTGGATTATTATACCAAGCATTATAACGATTAAAGCTAATCACGTCAAGATATTCGCCTGCTTTATCTTCCTATAAAATAATCATCTGATTTTTATTAATACATATTGTTTTATTTTATCAAGTTAAATAGAATTTTTAGAAATATATTTAAAAAAATTCAATATTGAAGAAAATTTGTTTAACTACACTACAAACGTACAAAGCATTGTCCTGAAGAATAAATTTTTAAAAATTTCAAGCTCGATTCTATATGGAATACAAGCGAATTAGAAGTATAATTGCTTCTATCTGATTTGCAGAAAATCAAATTTTCGATTCATTTCATCCTTTTTGTTTAACTTTCATCATGATGGGATGATTTATGTAACAGCAATATAGACTGGACTAAATATTAACGATTTATATTTCATTAATTGATAAATTCTATATTATACCCAAGTTTCGGAGAAATTGTTACAATAATAATGATAACAATTATATGATATGAAAGTTTGCAAAAGTAACCTGAACTGCTCGAGCCATGGCAATAGTAATTGGTCTTGTAGGATCGAGTGCTTTCGTATGATGTGCAACTTGTTTAAAGTATTCACCAGCTTCTGGAAGCTGCGTCCTTGGTTCATTAGCGATGGACCACATAATTACCGAAGGTCGATTTTTATCTCTTCTTATGAGCTCCGATAACGAGTCTTTGTGACGTGTAAGAAGGATTGGTGAAAAATTCTCAGTATCGACCGAAGGACATTCATCGATAATGAGAAAGCCTAACCTTTGGAAAACAAATATAATAAAAGATATGTGCGAGCTAAAAAGTTAATAAACCAGTTCTTCCTAATTTAAGCGGTATTTTTTGTATAAAAATTTTTATATTAATCCTCATCCGTCCCTTGTGTCAAAAAGGAAGCTACCTACAAGGACCCAAAACAAATAAGATAATGAAAAAACATAAAATAAAATAACTATAGATTTACAAATATAATTATTTATTTCTTTATGTAGTTTTACCATTTATCATGTTAATTTGACATCAAGAGACATATCAAATTGGAAAAATGAAGGACAAATGAGGATTAAAAGCTAAGAAGAGACATAGTTTACATATTAATAATACTAGATATTTATACGATAGACAGTAAAAAGTAATAATTACCGGTCAGCGATATCAAGTACTTCATCACTATAAGGATAATGGCTGGTTCTGTAGGCATTAGCACCGATCCATTGTAATAATTCATGATCCCTAGCGACGGTGACTAAATCGAGGCCGCGTCCTCTCAAGATCGAATCTTCGTGTCTACCAAATCCTCGCATGTATATGGGTTTATCGTTAAGTAGTAAACTCGTATTTGTCCAAGCCAATGTTCTGATACCAATTGGAAGCCTGTAGACGTCTACTTTACTATCATTTGCCACCGACAATGTAACCTTGGAATTGTAATATTATTACTGATTACGTTTGCGATATATTTTGTAAGCTCGAGCAAATTTTAGTTGAAATAAAGAAAAGAATTTGTAATAACGAATTATTTTATTTTAGGAGTAATGAAAAACAAAGAAGAGGAAAGATTAAGTACCTTTAGAGTATAAAGATATCCAGGATTGGGACTCATACCTCTGGGCCACCAGAGCTTAGGGAATGGTATTTTTATCGTACCGGAAAATCCGTAAGCAGGCTCTTGTACAGCCAAAATATCTTTAGCATCAAGTATGCTTACTCTACATATAGGAGTTTCATGTTCCTGTAGGCCTGCTGGTTGAATTATGTATTTTACAATACCAGTATCACCAATTAATCCTGTCCTTACAGTAATATCTTCGATATAGATACGTGGTTTCGTATGCAGCAAAACAGGTCTGTAATTTAGAAAACGTTACTTTGATATTTTAACTTTATCTTATTGCTGCCCTGAAATCTGATACTCTTGTTTTCATTCATTGCATATCTTTTGCATCGAAAATAAATTATTCTGCTCTGGTACCTTGCTTTTGTTCGTCTCGTACACGGGTACTCATTTCTATCAATCTGTTTAACACCGTAAAATTATTTTTACGGATCAATGAAAATCGAGTTTTGTTAAAAAGCCAACAACTTT
>KQ435701.1:341890-367496 GCA_001276565.1 Melipona quadrifasciata | reverse complement strand
TTTATAAAATGTATACAATAAAATTACTTTTCGGTGTTTTCCAAAATAGTATTTGTAATCTAAGTAGATACGTATAGTGAATAGTTAAAAAATAATCTTTGTATTCTATTCTAAAATAAGAAATGAAAATCTTACGTACTACAATTTACTCAAATTATCACTTAAATTCTCATATATAAGAGAATAAATGTCAAAGAAATGTTTGCGCATTTACATTTGTATTGTAGAAGGATCTCACATTCACATGGTATTATCACATTAATTTTTTAATTTATAATTATCAAAGTGTACATTCACTTTTCACAATAATATGAAATTGCAATAGTATTATTATATATATGAATGAACGGTGATAATGTACAATTTTTTTACATATATTAGAATACTTTTTTTTAAATTAACAGAAGTCTGCAGAAACAAAAGAAATTTAATTTTCTTTTTTTTTATAGTTTGCCGTATTGTATATAATAGTTACAACATTTGAAAAAACCATTTTTAAAATTTTAAAAAACTTTTAAAATACTTTATAAATTTTCATTTTGCTAGAAGTCTATACCTACTAAATAGATATAATTTTTAAAAGATGTGCATTAAGTGTGTATATTTGACATAAAATTAATTATTCAATCACAATGAAAAATAATTATTAATAGTTAATTTTTGGTAAGAGTAGATTTCTTGTTGTATTATTTTCTTGTAATTAAAAACTAGATTAACTATTTAATTTAACAAATTATTCTATGGTTAGAAGGCCATCATATACATGAAAAATTACCATGAAAATTAGTACCTCAATCTTTAATTTTATTTTTTTTTTATTCCTTCGAAAATATTAAGAATTATACTTATATTATTACATTTAATAAATACACTTGCTGAACAAATTTATTACCTGCAGACTCACTAAAAAATGTTTTCTATTCATCACATCTATCGTGTTCTCAAGAAAGAACTCTGACTGTGCACAAAGTTTAAAAGAAAAGTCTATATTTATTATATCTATATATTACCACCTTCAACACATATTTGCACGGGGATTACAATCTATTAATCTTTCTACTTTTGTTTACAATTTACTTAAATTTTACTTTTATTGTAACATTAACTCTTTGCGGCTATCGAGTGACACCTCCATTTCGTTCCAGCAGGTTTAATGTGTTGTCTATTTGAAATGATTTTGATTTCAGGAATATTATTATTGTAGATTCTTTGACTACAGATTTTGCTATATTTGATCAACGATTTCCGTGCAAAGTTAAAAATATGACATCATTCAATAATTAATAATTAATAATAGTAGTTAAATGAAAAATTATTATTTTGTAACTACAATGCAAACAACGATTATACAACATGTTTGAATTACAAAGTACCAAATAGAAAAAATCTTGTTAAACAATCAGCATAGATAGGATGGAACGAAAGTTCGAAGATACTGCATACCGCAAAGAGCACCAAGAATTGTTTAACTTTATAATCATTACAGATGATTGATAATAAGGAGTTCTTAAGTGAACATCTGCTGCATAATATATTTAACAAATAAGGCAACAAAGTTTTTCGGTATCTTGTTTCAATATCTTGTTACTCTATCTATTGAAATATAATTCAATACGTGAAATATAATTCAATACGTGAATACGCATAAATATTCTTAAATCATACTATATTAATAAACAACTGTATAATTTCATTCTCATACACTAATAAAGTATCTAGAGATGTATTGAGAATAATTTTTTTCTCACATGTATTAATTGGTCAAAATCCCTAATATCGAATGAGGACATCTTACAAACAAAATATTGATTATCTTTATAAATGAATGAAAAAAAAAGAATCTCACGCAGATGTATCATTGCATTATTTTGTAGTCGACAATTATACCTGTATGACTTCGAACGATACTTAAACGATTTTGTATAGTAACAAAAATTTATTTTCAGTATCAGTAAGAAAAATGTAATACTATGAGAATTTATACATTTGTAATTGGTATTTGCACTGTTCAAGATCACATTCCCCTTCGTGGAGCGCTCGGAACCAGTAATTGTAAAGCCGTCATCGCGTCCGGGAACAATGAATGATAATTTACAACTGGCACGTAAGCGGCTGTAATTACTCGGCCAGCAAACCATCTGCCGTGTAATGAGTTAACAGCTGCGACTGCTGTCGCTATTGATGGACATTTAACGTAAACGTTACCCTGAGGGGAGGCTTGGTCTACATACACGTGTAATACACCACCGTGCTTGTTGCATTCTTCAATGACATCATCACGAATTTCTTTCGCCCAATTTGGGTTCGTCTCACTAAAACGAAAAATTAGTGTTCGAATATAATTTGTGCATGACTATCAAACAAATTATAATTATTTAATGTAATGTTATGTTATCAGTTTTGAACATACATATAATGATATGCAGCTTTTTTTTAGCTAACATAATTTATATAGCATATTTGTTCCCCCAGTAAAAGAAAAAGTAATCTATACTAGGTCTACAGATATGCCTATTTTATGCTTAAAAAATTACACAAACTTACTTTTGCGGATCAAACATATTCGATAACATAAAGCATTGTGTCGCTATAGGAGGAGCAGCTTGTGGAGGTGGTTGTGGCGTCGACATAACTGGTGCCATATTTAACGCGTTCGCAGCTGCAGGAGGAATTTCAAGTCCAGTTCCTTCTGCCAGCTTGAACATTAGTTGTAACCTAAGGATTTTCAATATTAATCAATAATTTATTAAAACATCAAAAAAAATTATTAACATCTCTGTACCTTCCAGTAGCACCAAGATCAATGCCACTTCGATCTAATTCATCTGTGTCAAGAAGAGATGGACCTTGTATTAGATCTGTACGTTCTGTGACATTACCGACTTTCATGGGTCTTCCAGCAAGCTCAAAACCATTCAACTGCTCCAAAGCTTTCTTTGCATCATCAGCATTCCTGAACTGTAACTGTAATAAAAGTAAATATATTTCAAAGGAAATACTAATATTACAATTGAATAATCTACAAGATATTTTGATACGTACAGTCAGGAATCCATAGCCTTTGCTTCGACCAGTTTCCGGATCCATGATCAGTTGAATGTTGTCAATTTTTCCAAAAGGTTCGAAGATTCCACGAAGCATATCTTCTGTAATATTAAAATGTAGAGATCCAACATATAGCCTCATAGGTCCAGTCTGACCTTTTGGCATTAGATTTGGCATGGAATTACCCATGCGATTTTTTTCAGCTTGGGTGTGTTGTACTACTATAGGAACGCCAAGAAGCTTTTGGCCTGATAAACCAAGTGCCTGTGAAAACAATAAAATTATAAGAACAAACTTAATTTGTCATATACAAATTATATATTAACTTACCAATGTAACACTTTCAGGGTCCTTGAATTCTACATATGCAATACCCTTAAATCTTCTTGTTTTGTTACATGTGATAAGTCGAACATCTTGAACTTTGCCTACACTAGAAAAGAATTCTTCCAAATCTCGAGCACGTATACGCTGACTTAATTGCATACAGAACACAGTTCTGGCATCTCGTTCCTCTGGTGTCAACTCATCATTTCTGCTAAAATGGCATATACAAAAATATAACACATACAAGAATCAAAGATATTAACATTATTACATTATTACATAAATTTATTTACAACAGTCTTAAATTTAAAAAAAAAACTTTTATGCAAGTTTTAAATTTTGGAACATATTATTTTTGGATTATTTCATTTTCAACCAAATGATGAATATATACAGACTTACATGCCAAGAGGACTGACGCCCTTTCCAAATGGTAGTCTTGCTCTGGGAAGAGTAATTGGTGTAAGAGATCGTTTCCTTCTTCTGTCTCGGTCTCGGTCTCTATCTCGTCGATCCCTATCTCTGTCACTATTGTCCCTGTCTCTATCGCGGTCTCTCCGATCTCTTGATCTCGATCTACGTCGACGATCACGGTCGCGATCGCGATCTCTGTCTCTGTCACGATCTCGATCTCTGTCTCGATCTCGATCGCGATCGCGACGATCTTTTTCCCGACGATCTCGTGATCGAGAACGGGAACGAGAACGATGCTTGCTCTTCCTGTAAAAAGAAGGAAACCAATGATATTAAAAGATTTTTAAATGAACTAACTGTGATATATGTATATGTATGTGACACACTAAGTGCTTGAATAAATAATGAATTAAACTCAATTATTTTAAGTTTAATTTCCATTATAATAAATTTCAACTTATTAATCCGAACCCTTAGTAATAAGAAAGTTTCTTCTTACATTTTCCACAGTATGATTTAACTGATAAAAATAATCAAGAGAGTAAATGATGGTAATATTAATAATTAACATAATTAATTATTATATGTATAATTAAATCACATGTACACATGTGATAAATATAATTTAATCAATATATTGTAGAATATAACATCTGTGCAAGTGTTATTATTGCATGTTTTAATTGTTATTTTTTAATTATGTTTAATGATTTTTTTTGTTACACTCCAGATTTTTAATATAATCTGTATAATACAGATACTCTTCCTAAATACTTACCATCTTCAGGTCTAACCTTTGGAATTATGAAAATAACCAGCATTTACACTAATTGTATGGGGTCTATAACAAAGAGAATATAACTTCAAATAGCTATATGTATACGTACCAAACTAATTTGAAATGTTCACATACAATTGAATGACTTTCAATCTATAATGCTAAAGGTTCAGACAAAGTAAATTATTTATGAACACATGTGCTTTATCATATTATGAACCATGCATTAAATTTAATTTTAAACTAATATAAAACTAATATAAAAAATTCAAATTCATAAAATTTTTCAACTATAGATACCTTTTTTTCTAAAACAAAGACTTAAAAATCCAATCTATTTACTTTTCATTAATTTTCTTTTTTATCAGATTAACAAACTTGCTTTTTTATTTAGTCAATAAAAAATCTATTATAATAATATTATACGATAATAATAAACAAAATAATTAAAACTAATTTATTTATTTCGTGCTCCTTACCATTTTTATCTAGCGTAGTATCTTTAGACAACTAATTTAAATATGAAACGACCTTTGCTATTATTGGCTAATCCAGATAAGCTAGTATTTTTTATATTATACAAACAACAAATAGGATAATAACATTACATCAAAATACTGATTCAAATACAAAAATATTTGTAAGAAAAGTCGGTGTAAGAAATTGAGGGTATACATTTGAACATGCTACCATTTTTCGTTTATTATCATTCTCTAGTATGAGGTTCGAATATTACATACATATAAGACATTTACTGTTATTTATAGAAATGATACAATTACTGATTTTAATGGGTTTGACGATTAAAATATTAATTTTGGTAGTGAGCACAAATTATTATTTTAATATTAATTGTAGTATACAAAATACACCTACCCAGATGATTTACGGCTAGACCCATTCTCCTTGGAGGATTTGTCTTTGGATGAGGAGTCCTGCTCCTACGAACAGCAAACAGTTGAATGCCATGCCAGCCAGTCGATGTGGCAGGGACGCGCGAACAAGGGGACAAAAAGCAAATCATAGAACGTTAGTAAATTTTATAAAGACAAAACTGTGTACATATTGTGCAATTTAAATTTTGACAATAGTTTCAAAATAAAATGTATCTCATTAATTGAAGTTCTGTCTTCTGTTAAAAATTCTTTTTCTTTTTTTTTCTGTAACCATGTAGATAATTCCTTTGAACACTGTTAACGAAGATTTATTGCTGTTGGGCGGTGATGCACTCTCGTGCTCTTTCTCTTTTTCCAGGTAGATTATATCGGTCGGAGGGGGCTGAGATGAGGACACAGAGAAGAAAGAGAGAGAGAGACAGACAGAGAGAGAGACAGAGAGAGACGGGGCGAGCATAGTGTTGCGACGCCTCGCATACACCTGGCTCAAACTTACCAATCGTTTTATCGGGTTTTAGGAAAGCATTGCAATCTTGGGTTGAGCATGCCTTGGTCTTAAACTACCAATGGCCAACCACACATCCTTTTTCTTCTGCAAAAGAGAGCCCTCATCAAAGACAGTACGTTTTTAATGTAACACGAAATGTGAACCCTAATTGCTAACCTACAGCCCCTGCATGTATAATTGATTTAACTATTTCATAATTCACAAAACGATCAACAATCATTTGCAGCTTCCAGTAGATATATCACAAGATGATTTAGAGCTGTGTAGAGAAAATGTTTCACACGATTAAAAAAGCGAACATACACATGGTATATGGCATTAATGCAATGGAATGATGACAATGGTGTTACATGTATATGTTACTGATGTTATATTCTTTCAATTTTATTATTGATAAAACTGATCCTCTGAATAATTACCAATTCTTCAGTAATTTTTATTGTATAATTTTAAAACATTTTCTCATTTGAATCAAATAATACTTCCTGCTTGCCAATTTACCATGCATTTTTCTGTGTGAAGTACATATGAATGCACTTCTGAATTTAAAATGTTATGTTGATGAAAAATTATAAGAATTAGAAAAGATGAGAACACCATAAGCATCTTAATGTACTAATATTGTTAGTTGTAATCATATAGTTCAAAACGAAAGTCCACCATATGATTGAAAAACATCTTGACAATATACATTTTTAAAAGTTTTCAATAACATATTTTACACATTGAATATACATATTTAAATATTCAGCAATTTTGATTGCCAAATAAATTAAATTTGGATTGTTACGCTTATCCCTATCTTCAAAATGTGTAGAACTTCCAACAGGAATTGTACTGTAACTACTATGCGTATAATTGTAATTTAATATCATAAATATTATGAGCAATTAAAATATAGTTCTTTATTAATACCAATATATTCCTAACTTTCTTAAATATTTACACCTACATATAATTTCTCAAAAAGGAGAATCAATACATGATTATAAAAAAGATGCGTAAATAAGACTCCTGATGAATTAAAAGAAAACAAAGCCAATGTAGAAGTGCTCGAAATTCTAAAATCCGACAAAATACCTTATAGTCCCACCTAATAATGCAAAAGATACATAATAGATAGTCACAGTCACTACATACCCATAAAAATACTAGGCAATAATTTTGTTGATTCTGTATACAAAAGATAATCGATGCTTATACAAACCAGTTGATTCGTTTTTTCCACGCGTAAATAACATTATAAAAATGAATGGAATAGCATGGCACATGGCAGAACAGCACCTAACAAATCCATCTTTCGTGTCTGTTATTCTCTTTTCTTTTTAAACAAAATCAATATAAACAATTTTTATACTTCTCGCATATGTATTTTTCTGTCTCTTTATAATCGTAAAATAGTGGCAGTAGCAATTCTATCTACGTCGTAAAATAATAAACGTTACGATTTCTGAGAAAAAAAATTAGAAAAAAAAGAGATCAGAAATAAATAAAGAAAAAAGAATTAAGTAAAAATGATGTTAGTGATGGCTTTTCTTAATACCTCGTATTTCAAGTGCATTCTAGGAACTCGCTGCCGAACATCCTACGAGCGCGAGGGTACATGTTACGTACCATCTATAAGTACAGAAAACGGAGGTATTGATCAATAGTCGGTATGAGACAAGGGCGTACTTTGTTCTACATGTATATATGGGAAGGGAAGGACGATTCATATTTTTCTCGATCGCAACACGACAAAACATACCCAGAATGGTACGACGCCGTATTTGTTCTTATGCGTCGAGATTAGGTAGATTTCAGAGGATAAAAAAAGTCAGGATCTCGAAGGAGCAAACCGAGAACACACAGAGAAAAAAAAAAGAGAGAAAAAAAATTAAGCCTTACCCCTTTCTTATATGGCGCCTCCAGCATTGCCTCGACATCCAAATCCTCCGCCATTGCGCGAGTCGGTGAGCTTTCTGAAATACCACGCATTAGCACTTGATAATCCAAAATACGGTGGTCGAGTTAAAAACTCTGTGATGATATATGCAAACGTACAGACTAACGAACGCTCGTAAACGATTCAAACGTTTAGCAATTTACTGAAAACGCAAGATCGATAACGAACGTTACTTAACAAGAACGCAATCATGTGTGACGATGACCAAAAGAAAATGGAAGACCGGATATGAATAAGCGAAACAAGCGCCACCATTACGGAAATGCCGAACGCACTGTTTTCAAAAATGTCCTGATATTTAAAAATGTCCCTAGAGTGTCTTCATTGGCTCATTTTTGTGTTTTTTATATAGTTCTCACATTTCTTGTTTAATTAATTACATGCAAAATATTCTTTTCAAATAATATCATTTTTCAAGAAAGAAAGCTTAGAGATATTAGAAATTAATAAAAGTCTTTAGGTTGTCACTAATCATATGATATTCAGTTGTTGGTACGTGATCATTAGTAAATTATGATTTTCACGAATAACCATACCATTGGTTTTTAAACTGAATTATTTAATTTGATACATTTGATCGAAAGGCAACAAATACATATCTAGCAATAAAATATCGATCCAAATAAATCCAAATTGTAAATCTACTTTTCCCTAGATTTTGATATTTTTTATTCATCCCTCTTGACACAACTCATTTAACGAAATGCAAACAAACGAGTCTAGTAATTTACAAAAATTTCATGATGAATGATTTATACATAATGTATATTATATATCAAGAGTTTTCTTGAATGATTAATGTCATTCTGTGTATTCATATATAAATATATGAATCGTATTTATATTTTAAATTACCAAAAAATTATCCGTACAGTATTGATCATATCGTTATACAATATTAAATAAATAAACTATATTTTTGTTTTATTAACAAAAAAAGTTTTTCAGATAAAAGTTCAACAAGCAAGTGGATTTTACACGAACTCTACCGGAGAAATGCAGAAATATATCTCAGATTCAGTCCTAGACATACATGACGTAACAGTTTGGTGCAGTTTGCCTAGTGGCCATTTTGTTTTCAATCGCACGGCTGATTAAGGTATTTTATACAAAGATATTTCGTGTAATTATAGGCTATTTAGGCGATTAATATAGTCGATGAATTACTTAGTAAAGTTTTAAAGAAACTTTACCTATATTTTTTATGACAGCCAACTTATATATCAATTCTCGAAACTCTTATTTAATTCTTCTATCAAATTTCATACTCTTTTTATATCTTTTTCTTTATCCTCTGTATTTTTTTCACTGTTAACTTTAGAAAACATTCTAAAAATGTATAATGTACAGCAGAAAGGATAAAGCTGTTTGTTTCCCATTTTGACAATTTCTTTTTCCAGAGTATCGAAAGAAAAATACGCATTCCATCGTAAATATAATGAGACCAAATTCTTAAGAATTTTTTGATTAATATCGAAAGTATGTTCAACATTTATTCTGAAGATATCCGACGATAATTCATTCATTTTCCTAAAAAATAAATATAAGTGCCGTGTACTTTATAATTTATGACATTGTACGTATTATCAATTAATTTAAATAGATAATCGTGAATAATTGAAGTTACCCTGATTTTTTAAAAATATAATTTTTATTATAATACAATAAAACATAAAAATTGTAGAATTATATAACAGTATAAGACTATTTTATGAAAATATAAATATAAGTATTCATCAGCAATTAGTACAATAGTGAAATATTAAAATATGTAGATAAGTGTGCAATCAAAGCTGGATTTCCTAATATATATTATATAATGAAATAAGTAATCAAGTGAAGTTCATATAGATAGAAATTATTGAAGGTAAAATTCTAGCTTCGATTGAATTTTATTTGTATTAGTGGCAATTAAAATATATTTTGATCTCTCGCTATAAATCCGCTTGTCTCTTGCAAACGCGTACATTTTACCAATCAGATAAAGGCGTGGTAAGAAGAAATGAGCAGTGTACTCATAGAAGGCAGTTTCTATCCTTATAGGTGTCCATCTGTCCATTCAGCGTGGCGAGAGAGGCATACAAGCACGACAATGGATTCAAAACGGCATGAACGCAGTTCCAAGTCGAATACAGATTCACCACCAGCTCCACCTTCGCCTCCTATGTATAGTGCAAGTTATACAACATATGATGGGTACAAAAACAGATTGTCATCGCGTCGTTCACCTTCACCTTTGGACTATAGAAGCAGTAGAACGTCCCGAAATGATTCTCCACAGGACAGACGTAGAAGAAGACGCAGTACTTCAAAATCTCCATCTAGATCACATAAACGATCTCGATCTCCTGATAGAGATAAAGATAGAGATAAAGATAGAGATAGAGATAGAGATAGAGATAGAGATCGATCACGGAAATACTCTAGAAGAGATAGATCCAGATCTAGATCAAGAGGAAGGTCGCGTTCCAGAGATAGAAGACGTAGTCGCAGTCGTAATAGAAGTAAAGATAGACATAGAGGTAGAGAAAGTCGTAGATACTATAGAGCACCATCGTATGAATCAGATGTTGCTGAAGATAATACAGAAACAACTGCATCTCAACCAGTTGTTCCTCCACAATCTAATGCTTTTAAGAATGATGGTAGCTTTATGGAAATGTTTAAAAAAATGCAGGAACAAATGCAACCTGCACAAAAATCGATGACTTCTGTTTTAGAAGAAAAAACTGTTGTTCCTCCACCTTTAATAGTAGGAAAGAGGCGAGGAGGTAGAATTTTAAAAACTGGAATGGTTGCTAAGCCAAAAATTGAACAAACTGTTGAACAACCCAAGGATGCTTGGTCACTTTATATGGCTGAGGTGAAAAAGTATAGAGAAGTTTGTTGTCAGGAAGAAGACAACACAAGACCATTGGTTAAATAGCTGATTTTAGAGTTCCAATCATTTTCCATTCTGTTACTTTGTTTTATCTGCGATGAATGTACTTTCAAAAGATGCTGTGTTTCTTTAATTACATCAATGCATGGTTGCATTTAAATATAAAAGAATAGCTATTAACCAAGTTTAGAGAAACCTCTACATATAGTAAAATTATTTAAAATTTATGGAAACTTTTAATTGGCACTCTTTATTATTTGAGAAAAAAAAACTTCTGTAAAAATGTATGCAAATATGAAAAAGTTTTTTCTCTTTTGAATTACTAGATAGAATGTACAGTATATGTTAATCAGAAATTATAAATATATAGTACCACAAATAATTAAATATTTCAATTTAAAGAGCATTATTAATGTAATATTGAGAATGAAAACAAGAACTATGTAGTGCAGAAGCAATTAATGTTGTGATAGTGTAATATGTGATGCAAGAGACAAACGGACTAAAGCGAGAGACAAACATATAAAGAGTTTGCCTTGTGGGAGGGAGGGAAGGTGACAGTTTGTAGTACTTTCAATAAATATAATAGATTAAATAACTTGTAACTTGTTAAGCAGCATCAATATGGTTAAATATACACAACTCGGAAATGCGACAACACTAGAAACCCCAGCTGATTTGAAACCACAAACAGCACCATATGACCCAAGATTTCCAAATCAGAACCAAACAAGGTAAACAAGAAATAAATTGATGTTGTATTTTAATGCTTATAAACTTTCAATGTGACATTATTTATTCCTGTTTATTTTGAATACAGATATTGTTACACTAGTTATTTGGATTTTCATCGTTGCAAAAAACGACATAGTGAAGAGTATGAGGCATGTAAATATTTTAAAAAAGTATATACTGCAATGTGTCCACTTGCTTGGGTAACAAATTGGGATGAGCAAATTGAGAATGGAAATTTTCCAGGAGACATTTAATACATTAGAGGCATCACATTGTAATTGCCTCTTTAGTAACATTGTATACATTCTAACAGGACTATACAATTTTACCTTTCCTGTTTGTAAAATAATATTGAATAAATTAATAATAGTTTAATTTCTATCGAGTTCTGTTAATCAGTATTGTCTTTATTTTACTAAATATAAATAAAAGTTGCAAGATATTTAAATATTACATTTTGTTATTTAATAGTTTTACAATATTTATAATGCATAATGTTTTTTATGCTATTACTTTCAAATTAAAAATTATAATTTAATGTATATCTTCCTCATATAATTTTAAATACATAAAATATTATAAGATAACAATATTGTATAAATTAGCATATGTATTAAACATCTTACATTATATAATTCACAAAATCAGTCTTGTAAGATGTATATTACAAAAAAAATAACTTTCCCTAATCACAACTATATACATAATCCAAAATTTGAATCTATGTTGTCATTTAATATTAAAAAAAACATTATCATATATTTTAATAATTGTAGATCAAAACTCCTAACTTGAAAATCTTATATGTTTGTTTATTTAGATATATTAAAGGATATATGTATAAAAGAAATTCATGAATTTCTTCTGTTACCAACAATTTATATAATAAAAGTTAATAATTAGTTAAGTAAATTGCATCTAAAAAATTTCATTTAATTGGATACTAACTAAAGTTGTATTCTAATAAATAGTAGAGAAAAGAATTTCTAATTTCTAAATCTTATTATAATCATGAATACATAATATTATTGTAAATCGTAACTGTAGAAACTATAAAATAAATAGAGTAATGAGATAGTCCTCTTAATAGATTGTTTTATATATACGATATACGATAATGATCTTACATTATAGGAAAAAGACAAATTAGAAAAATTTAATATATTTCACATTTCCTTAAATAAAAGACAATGTATATAAAAATAAAAAATATATATAATTTATTTTGTTCATAAGTAAAACTATAAATTGATATATGGCACACAATGCTTTTTTTTTATGTTCCACGTTATAGAGGTCATCTGATTTCATTATCATTTTCGTGTAGTATTCTGCTATATCGATGTTGGGTATTACACTGTAGCGCTATTGGCGATAGGAATTAGAATCAAAAAGTATGGGCAGCATTGCCGATTTTTCACCGAATATTTTCTAAAAAAAATTCCTGAAAATCTATTATCTTCACAATGTTCTTCTATGAATTAATACTTTGAAAAAATATTGCATAATATCGAAAAAATTAATATTTCTTGAGATCTTAATTCAAGTTTTATATAGCTAATTATTCGAACGCTCAGATTCGCAGCTTTTAATGACTGAAATATGTATATTCTTTAATGAATGAAATATGTATATTAAACAAATTTATTTATTTAATATACATACGATATGTATAGTAGATAATACCTATGTGGTGTGTATAATAGAAGTAGAGTCTCAAGACTATGTCAATAAAATCTGAAAATGACTTACTAATTTATGGATATATAACTACACATATACACATGACTTACAAAAATATTCGAATGTTATAACATTATTTAATGTTTTATTGGACTATCGACACGTATACGATAAAATAACAATTATCACATGCTTCAGTGTGCAACCAATGTTAGATAATGTACTGTCATCCGCGAACCATTATCAGATTGCATTCGTTAGAACGTAAAAGCGACGTTGCCATAGTTGTTTACATACATGAATTTATATAACGCAACAATGGCGACACAATAGTTTCCCTGCTTCAGGAATAATAAACAATAATAAAAATAAAACTTTAGATCATTGTAAATCATTAGATAATGAAGATATCGGAAAAAAACACTATGTTTTAGATAATACATTTTTATTTGTAAATGAAATTTTTTAATTCAAATGTATCAGTCCTTTGTAGCGATGGCAGCTAACAATTGAAATTATTTGTGAAGTAAATAATTTCATTATCTTATGATATTTTGATCTAAATAAAATTTATATACCTCAAAAAAATTGAAATTTTTCGTCTAAAATGAAAAGTGTTACTTTTTTTTCAATGGTTGAGGGTGGTCTACCTCCAAAGACAAACAATGGGGGTGATTTAAGAGCGCAGGTTATAGGTGCTTTTGAAATTTTAGAAATCCTTTTAGGTTTCTTAACATTTGGCCTACAGAGCCGCATCTCTTTGAAACTCGACATTTAGTTGTTGACCAAACTCTGTGTAGTTATCGCTTACTAGTAATTTTGAGAAAGTACAGATGCTGAAATTCTACATTTCTTGCAATTTTTTTCTTTAAACATTTGCTTCGTAGATAGAATTCTTTGAAAAGACAGAAATCTTTTGCTAACTTTAGCTTAAAAATCTTGTCGAAATTTGCCGATGCCATGCAACCCCACACTGTGAATTTTACTGTTAGATGTACATTTTTAACTTTCAATTTTGTATTGCTCTTCCCCATACATAATATTGATAATGTAAACTGAAAATATTAAATTTAGATTCACCGAAAAATATTATTTTTTCGCAAAAACATTATTTTTAGTTACGTACGTTTTTGCAAAAGTTGGTCTCCTTTTGATTTTGCTCATTAATCTCTTTTTTTCCACTTCGTAAATAACTTTTTCTTCTTTTTCAATCAATTTTCTTTTTAAACGAGCTTTCAACAATTGTTCCTTTAATTTTTAATTTTTTCACGATGTAATGTACTGCGGACTTGCTTCTGTTGAAATGTTTTGTAATCTTCTTGTATAACTTCCTATTCTTATGCAGTCGAAGAATTATTTCTCTGATACTTCTGACTGGTATCATTTTGATTTGGTATTCATTTTGAATATTATATTACACAATTTTATGTTGTTGTTAATAAAACGATACCTTGATATCAACTGAAGATGTTTTCATTCAATGTCAATGTTCACATTCTTGACTAAGAGATGTATAAAAAGAATCAACAATGTTATGGCATTCGATTATTTTTGTGAGCTACTAATGATATAAATTTATTATATGTATTATGGCCTAAGTTAATGAGTCACTTTTAAATTTTGACATAATTAGAGACTCCATCTCTATTATATACGCCATATCGTAAATAAATGCGAAATATACATACATATTTCGTTCGTGTAAGTATTCGAATATTTTTATTAGCCATTGTATTTGAAAGTATTTATATATAATAATAATAGTAATAAGTATTCGATAAAAAAAATTAAAATTTTTAATTCTTACAACGTAAATTTCGTTAAAATCACATTACAACAAATTTTATTGGATTACTGGAAAAAGTAGAACATCAATCTTCAAGAGGATGGTGAATTTAGTTAGGAAAATAATTTCTATGCTGACTGTAAAACGAAATATGTATTAGTCAGACGAATACAATAGCCAGGTCAAAATGACCTGGGAATTCGTTGAGCTAGGTACACATGTACAAAATCCGAACGCTTAATTTCGGCGTACTTGTCGATGGCCTTGAGTTATTGTTTACGCTTTAGCTGCAGCGATGGATCCAGGAATCTTCGATGTCGTACTAAATCGCAATAAATCATGGCAATTCTTAAGGACATTTGAATTCGGTATAAAAAAAATGCTATTAAAATTATACATTGAACCCTTTGGAATAAAAAAAGAAAAAGTAAAATTTTGTAAAATGTTTATTTGTCTCATGTTTATACATAGTATATTGTACGACTCCCATAAATATTTAGGCACGAAATTTTAAATTTTTGAGACATTGTTGGGCTCAGTTTCTGTGTACGCAGAATTTAATATACTGCATTGAAAATTATTAAGTTATTAATATCTTGCAGATTAATAAATACTTGAAGCTAAAATTTTGTATTTAGGGTCTTGTCCCCATCAAAATTTTATGTCGAACTAGCTCTTTTCGGAACTAAGGTCATTTCTTTTTCTAACAAATCTTCACGATAGAAGAAATAATACATACTACGGCTACAAACAATTATGAAGGTACAATAGATAAACCTTAGAAGCAACAACTCGTCATATAAGTGTCATCCGTTATTCGGTTATCGTATCGTCTTTGTTTTTGCTTCTTAACGTTACAAAATCGTGTGATTTTAAATGGTTCCATACAGCGAAAAACAATTGAAGTGATTGATTTTATACTTCCTTAATAATTAAAATTGTAATTGCAAAATAACAATTGAATTTTACTACTTCAAGTAATTTATTTAAATCTATTCAAATCACAAATAATTATTTCAGCTTCCACTTATTTTATTTAAACTCTCAAATAATAGGTAGCTTTATATTTGATTGTATAATGGTTAATTAATTAAACAAATATTTATTGTCTGTGCATCCCTAAGCAACATTTATGACTGAAATAAAATCTTAATAATATAATATACCAAGATATGTATGCTGGTATTTCTAATGAAATTTTCATGAAATTGATGTTTTTGATTTATGTATTTATTATATTGAATAAACAGTGAAATATTTTTATTACTGTAATACTAATACGTTTATTGTATTTAATTATTGTAATACTAATAGTTGATAATATTAATGAAGTATCGGATGACTATCTGCTTACATAGTTACTCAACAGAGCTCTAACAAACAGTTGATTAAATTGCTTATTGTTACTGTATTGTAAGGTATAAAAATCATGATAAAATTCGAGAATTCGTCACTCATATCTCTTGCCCTTTGTTTTTAAGAATGCTTTTAAAAATGCAGAAATATCCCCATTGAGTCATATGTTTAACAATAATTGGTAATGGAATATTTGGATGAAATGAATTTGTGTTTTTCGTGGAATCCAACAAAAGTTTTACAACACAATAATATTTTCATTGAACTGTATTAGAAAATACAAACGTAATTCTTAGTTGATGAATAATAGAATTTACGTATGCATGTAATTTATCATAGTCAGCATATTAATTAACTATAATAAAACTGTTAAAAATTTAATAAACAATTTATTTATATAATGTAAGTAAATAAGAAAAATAAATTTTAAGTAATTTTTTAGTTTATTAAAAATTGTTTTCAATAGTGTTCTGTGAAATAGAGATCATTTATATTAAATATGTTTTATGTACTAATAGCTTTAGAATTTTAATGTACTACATGCTAAAAACCATAGCGAATACGAATAGAATTATGTTTAATATGCAGTAGACTGATTTCAGTTACTAGCTTCACGTTTCGGTACTGAAAATTTAACAATTAATATCATGTTTCTAGTGTATTCATGATCAACTTTAATTGATTTACTTGGTCTAGTTCTCTGATTGGCCGATCTTTAAATGTAAAATACGTTAAACGATTTTTTACTATGTCGGTACTTCACAACACGTGACGTAAGATCCCATAAGATATAATCTAGTTTGCGGTATCATTATTATAAGAAATAGAGAGTTTAGAAAAATTTGATTTAATCTAGATTTTTTACGTTTTCTTAAAATAAAGGACAATATATCCGCAAAAACAAAGGAGCTATGATAGGAGTTAAAGGCGGCGTCGATCAAGGCGGCGCTAAAATACCTTTGATGTGTTTATAGTGGAGTTGCGATAAAAGCTGAGAGAGCATTGATTAGAGCAGAACTTCCAGCTACTCTTCAAATATATCCTCCAAGTATCTAGGAATACCCAACTCAAGTATTGTACGCGTGAATCAGTACAGTTGTACGACCTGAACCATTTTATGGAAATTTTACAGGAAAAGCATTTCGAAGTCTCAGCAGCGATAACAGAGCGAAGAAATAGAAATTTCCAACGCTTCATTATATCATTACTGTGGATTTATCCATCGATTTCCCTTTCAAAGGATATATTTCTACGTCCAGCTTTGCTTTCATCGCTGTTCTGATCGAATATCGCAGCTCCGCTGTAAACGTAACCTAACGGAAATCTGTTTTGTTCACAAGTAAAATATGATCAATAACATGTAGAATTTGCATGATATTTCTAATGATTTTATATAAAATAGCACAATTGAACGTAAACGAAATATATTTGTTTGGTGTGGAAACATCAAAAATTTTTCACTAATTTTACAAACTTAATATTATTAAATGAAAGAATCACAAAGTACAACAAATTTATCTGGTGATTAATAGTAAATAAATATTGAAAAGCAAAATATATTAAAAACATACATTCTTTTGTAATAGCTTCTTTTTCTTAAGATTAATAAATATAATCTTTTGATTGTCAACAGAGATCTTAAATTTCAAAATGAATAATTTCTAAGAGACACGAACAAGAATTTGAAAAGTTTAATTTTAAATATACATTATATCGTCTATTATTGTTAACTGAATCAAATATAATAAGAGATTGTTCTTTTCTTGGAGTTACTAATAATAACATACATAAATTCTACTCGATCATTGAAAAACATAATGGCCACTAAATGTATTACCTGATCATCTGATAAATTACAAAGCATGAATTTTCTAGGGAAACAATTCTGAAGAATCCCAAGTTTCTCCCCTCTCCTTCGCGCTCTTCTGCTAATCGTAAATAAGATCGGAATATTCGATATGAAATAGTGAGGTTTTTAAAGTAACTGGAATGTGACGATAGAACAAAATATTATTGTATACTGTTATAAATTATTTAAAACAGGGATGGGCAATTTCTTCCCCCCTGCCACGGTTAGTCGGTCTCTCCCCTACTTTTCCTTCAGGAGCTGCACCAATCCTCCAATCATAAGCAGCCTAGTTACGACTACATGCAAGGACAAAGCGTCAGTTATAATTATAAGCACGGGGTTTGTAGTCCTTTTGAGTATGTATACGTATAGTATGCATGTAGCAGTAACCAATGGTTAGACAAAATTCTCCAGTGACATTGGTGGGACTCTTCTTGCAGTTCTTCTGCGCAGGTGCAGAGTCACTAACTGCTCATCCCTTATTTAAGAAGGAAACTAAGAAACGAATTTTCATTCAGTCACAAGCAGTCTTTCGAAGAATTCTGTATATCTTTATTTGTTGGAAAGATAGATTTATTTTCATATTGGAAAATTAGTGTCGTGCCTAGTATTAAAAATATACATATTAAACGTGTAATTATTTGTTAATATTAAAATCATTCTTCTTTTTAACATTCTTACTTTTACAATAAAGTAAGTACAAGGAAAAATAATTTGTGAAATTTTAGGGATGGCCTAGTTCAACACGTGCAATCGTTTTCAAAATGGAGTATAGAAATAATCATCATAGTTTCTCTAGAAGAAATAATTATTCTAACTCATATAACCAGAAATGTAGAGAGTTTATAATAAAGGTCGATACCGATAAAATCGGTAAATTAATAGGTAAATCTGGAACTAATATTAGAGATTTACAAGATAAAACGAAGACAAAAATACACGTAAGTATTTATCAAATATTCATACTTTTTCCTATTTTTATGAAATTATTACTCTAGATACTGAAACTCATATTTTTTTTACTCATATTTAAGAAAAAAAAATTAAAAATTAATTTTGTAATAAGAAATAAATTCGTAGTAAAATTTATTTTACGAAAGTAATTTTTTAAATATAATTTTTTGAAATATATTTTTGGTACCTTGAACATTAAGAATTACATAAGAATTATGTTAATTATACTTTATCAAAAACATATCATTTTTGGTTAATGTAACAGCAATGGTACTTGATAAAAATTATTTTTATCTTATAAATTATATTTGAGTGATTAAAAAAACAATTTAACTCAATTTAGTAATATAAATATTTTAGGTAAGTCGATCTGGTGGAATTTATACCACAGATGTAACTATAGTTGGTACTAAGGAAGCGCAGAATCAAGCAAAAACGTTAATAGAGGAGTTATTGAGAGAAAATCATGTTAAAACAGAACCAATTCAACCTATAACAGTTGAAGAAGAAGAAAAAAATGATGAACCAGAAATTGATTTTACAAATTTTAATTGGGTGTTAGCTCACCAGAGAAAATAATTATAATTATATGTAATAATTTAATGTAATTATAATATATAAATTATTTTATTAATTAGATTGAATATGAAAGAGAAAAATGGGCAAAGGCTACTCCTATAATTAAGAATTTTTACAAAGAAGATCCGACAATTACTAATTTGACACCAGAGCAAGTAGCACATATTCGTAAAATAAATAATAGTATAGAAGTAAATTTTGTGTTTGAAAACAAAGATGGGAGTGATCCTGGACATATACCAAATCCTATAGAAACGTTTGAACAAGCCTTTGGTGTAAGTAAAAATATTTGGATTTATGAAGAAAAAATTTATTACAATGTAAGTTGTAAATATTATAGGATTACCCAGAAGTGTTAGATGAAATTAGAAAACAAAACTTTACTAAACCAAGCCCAATACAGTGTCAAGGTTGGCCTATACTTCTTAGCGGTAGAGATCTTATTGGAATTGCTCAAACCGGCACAGGTATGTTATATATCATAATGTTAATATAATGTTTATAAAATAAATTATTTTACTTCAATATTGTATTTAGGGAAAACTTTGGCGTTTCTACTACCAGCATTGATTCATATTGAAGGTCAACTGACACCTAGATCAGAACGAAAAGGTCCTACTGTTCTTGTTATGGCACCTACGAGAGAATTAGCATTGCAAATTGAAAAGGAAGTAAATAAATATTCTTATCATAACATAAAGGCGTAAGTAAAATCTATATATTTCTATTTTGAATAGGAAGATCTATAATAATTTACTATTTCATCTGTAAATAATTTACTATTAAAGGGTATGCGTATATGGAGGTGGAAGTCGTAAAAAACAAGTCGATGTGGTAACCGAGGGTGTAGAAATAGTTATTGCAACACCTGGTAGAATGAATGATCTTGTAAAGGCGAAGGTTTTAAATGTTTCCTCTGTTACGTATCTTGTCTTGGATGAAGCTGATCGTATGTTAGATATGGGATTTGAACCTCAGATAAGAAAAACTTTATTAGATGTAAGACCAGATAGACAAACAGTCATGACAAGGTATACCAAATTTTTATTAGTAAATTTTCAATATTTTTGATATTGAAAAATATCTTATAGTATATTTCGTAGCAAGAATTAAAAATTGTGTTTATATTTTAGTGCTACATGGCCTCAAGGTGTACGACGCTTGGCACAATCATATATGAAGAATCCAATTCAAGTATTTGTTGGATCTCTTGATCTAGCTACAGTACATACAGTAACACAAACAATTTATATTATTGAAGAAGAGGAAAAAACTGACATGGTTAATATAATGAGAAATTCTTCAAATTATGCTTTAAAACTTAAATATTTGTTTCTTTTACTATGTTTTTCGTTTTTAATAGATGTATGAATTTATCCGTACCATGGAACCTACTGATAAAGTAATAATATTTTTCTCAAAGAAAGTCAAAGTTGATGACGTAGCGAGTAACTTGGCATTACAAATGATGGAAGTCCAAAGTATACACGGTGGGCGGGAACAATGTGACAGAGAACAAGCTCTAGAGGATTTGAAAATCGGTAGAGTTCAAGTACTGCTAGCGACGGATGTTGCCAGCAGAGGACTAGACATTGAAGATATTACGTCTGTCAGATTTTACATTTTCAGAAATTCGATCCAAACTTAAATCTTATTTACAAAAAAAAAAAACTTATTTTTAGGCATGTCATCAATTTTGACTTCCCCCGTGATATTGAGGAATATGTTCACCGTGTTGGACGCACTGGACGAGCAGGGCGTACAGGAGAAAGTATAACTTTCATGACGCGAAAAGATTGGTCCCATGCGAAAGAATTAATTAACATTTTAGAAGAGGCGACTCAAGTAATTTTAATATATTTATATATTTGTTTAAAAATTTGGTTATATGTATATAAATTTACATATATAAATTCCTGTCTTTATAGCAAGTACCTGATGAATTGTACCAGATGGCCGAAAGATATGAAGGATGGAAACAGAAACGAGCAAATGAAAAGAATTATTTTCGTTCAAGAAGAGAAAATGGTGGTGGTGGAAGATGGTAGAAGAAGATACACAAATTTATATTTCTATTCTGGGTTAAGTTAATCGTTATAAAAATTTACATGCAGTGTGTAATAAATTACATACAATGTGTAATGGATTACACACAATATAACCTAAATGTGAAATTGTATTTTTTTTCTACGGAGTGCAAATACACTGATATAAAAATTATTTCAAAGTAATTTAAAACAATTTTTATAAAAAGTCATTGTTTATATTTTGAATATAAATAAAATATAAATATGAACTATGTATAAAATTTGATATTTTATTTTTTCTTATACATACAATTGTCACAATTAATATATTAAACTTAGAAAATTTTAAAATATTAAACTCAGAAATAGGTATTTTGTGAAGATTTTTTTTGTTTATACTATATCGTGCTGAAAGTACGATGAATGTAAATATTTTCATACTTAGTTATGTATTCAAATAATATTTGCATATACATTTTTGAACTTTTATAGCAAATTTAGAATAACACTAAAATACTTAAAAATTTAAATACTTCGTACGAACAATCGACTATAAAAAAAAATATAAAATGTAATTTTAGTAACAAAAAATTTCAAAACAAACAAGACGAATTATTAATTTACTGAACAAAAAATAATTAAGATGATAAAAAGAAATAAGTTCCCCATTCAATATAATAAGTTGTTAATAAGTGTCAACATGATAAGACAATGTTATCATTTGTACATAAATTTAGTAACAGATAAATAATATTATTGCTATTAATTTTGATACATTTTTTTTTTATCAAAAATGGTATTTAACATTGACACTAATTTTCAATTATAAACTTTGAAATTCCGTGTTTTAGTATATTTCTCAGCAAATATTTTTCCACTCGGAGTTGGAACTGAAAACGCTATGTCATCTATAGACATTATATAACCGAAATAAAATTGAGCCCTGAAATAGAATTGAAAATATGTCGACTAATTTTTATGATATTTCTTAAATTATTTTTAGAAATGTAAATATTTACCGTAATATATCGATCAATTTAGTGGCTATGCCTTGTCTACGATGATTTAAATCTGTCCATACAACATTGATGCCGCATTTCGCCGGACTATTTTCTGCTGTGCAGCAATCTAATTCCAGTAATTCAGGAATCATACGATGTGCAGTAGTTATATGTTCTGCGACTAACACTCCTATAATAGCTTTATTTCTAATGTATAAGTATACCTAAAGAGAAAAAATAAATTGTGTTACAACAAATGTAAATTCATAACATAAAAAAATTGCTTTCTCATATATTTTTATCATTACTTTCTTCTCCTCGTAATTCGATAATTTTGTGTCAACTAAACCCAAATCTCTGTCAACATATTCTAAAACTTCCTTCACTTTTTTCCAATATAGTTTTGGGTCACCTGGCTCTACTAAAATTACTCGACTTGATGTAAATGGATCTTCCATAACTATATGTTCTGTTTTCCAACCCTAAAAATAAAATCTTTAATGTCAGACACATTTAATTAAATTATTGGCATGTAATAAAATTTCTCTACATACGAGAAATTTTAAACTTTTTTTATTATTGTGATAATTTAAATGAGCATTTTCATCCTCTGGATCCCCAATTTGATACACAATACCACACTCTGTACATTGTGTTGCTCCAAAATTCTTTTGACCTGCATCCAGTTGATATTGATTGTCGCTACCATTTAATTTCATAGATAGTTGCCAATTTGTAGTTTCTTTCATATTAGGCACTGACTTTTTATTAATTGCACTAAGAGATTCACAATATTATGAGAAGTGATTCAGCAGTTAATTCATATTTTGAATATTTTACTTACCTAAAAATTTTATTGGCAAAATATCCTTTTTCAAATAATGGGTAATATTTTTCTTCTGATGTAATTTCATTATTATCTAAAGAAATATTTTTGTGAATTGTTGGTGAACTAATGTCCTTAATGTTCATCGTTGAGGTCATATTACTAAGTTCAGTTGCTGGTGACATAGTAACATCATTCAATATTGCTACTGGTTTTAGCGGTGAAATATGCTCGTGTCTTTCATCAGTTAATATTTCCATAGTATCGTAATCATCATCAGCCCAATCATTCTCTAAAATCTTTAATATATTAGCTACTCTTTCTTTGTCTACTGTAGTTTCCAAGTTTGACTCGTCTACTGATAAATCAGTTGCATCAAAAGAAATATCTATAGTTTTTGGCCGTTTACAAACTTCTCTATTATTCTTTTGATTTAATACCATTTTACCATTTGAATCAATTTTTAACTTTACATTATTATTTATTGTAAATATAGCTGAATTTCTCCTTGAGCTTTTAATTTTGAAAAACCGCTTATTAAGATCAATTTCTGGTTGTAGAATGTCTAGTGATGAATTTACTAACTCTGTTTTTTGCCCTTCTATGTTTTTTGATAAATCCTTTTGTATATTCATATCTTTTATATTATTAATTATTTCTGTGCTATTATTATGCTTTGTACTATTAACATTTGTCTTTAATTTTGGTTTCCTAATATTATGTGATACACCAGCATTAATTCCTCCTATTATGTGTGCTTTTATGTGTCTTTTATGATAAGGTGCATGTCTTATAAAATGTGCTTTCTGTTTTTGTTCTATAAATCCAGAAATGATATTATAATTCTTTCTCGTCTCAGAATTACTATAAAAATTTTTAGTACTGAGTGTTATATTCTTGAGTTTTGATTCATAATCTTTGTCTTGAAATAGAGCAGCTCTAGCTTTTGATACCAAATGATTTTCATCAGTCTTTAGTGATTTTGTAACTCTACTTTCTAATTCTTCAAAAGCATGTCTCTTTAAGTTAGTCTTTTTTTTCTCAGGTGAATTTTCAATGGCATCAAGAATATTAAGTGATTTGCGCCTTTGAAGTCTTGGTAAGAACATTATTTTATTTTCTGAATTTAATGGTGTTATTAATTTATTTTCTGGACTTCTAGATTTATGTGGAGTTTCTACAATACTATTTTGCAATTCTTTGCCAAACTGTCTTTCTGGTGTATTAGACATTGCCTTAATTGATGTCTGCTTATTAAAATTACTCAATGGAGAATTAAGCAGAAGTTCTGGTGAATCTGGTGATGTTCCTTTCTGTGGAGAATGTTCCATAATGTTCATGGGTCCTAAATCTGATTCTTCTCCAGATGAGCTATCTATAAAGTTTGAATCTCTTTGAATTCTATGAATTTTCTTCTTTTTTGAACTTGCATCTGACCCAAATAAACATTTTTGCACTCTACGTGGGGTATACAATGACTCTTTTGGTACATATATGGACATAATAGTATTTATAAATATTTAAAAAATTGAAAAATTATATAAAAATTTCTGAAATCAAAAAAAAAAACATTATTAATTTATTTATAATTGTATTAATTATAAATGAATATTTTAATTACAATTGTATTTATTATAAAAGAACATGATTTCTTTTCAAATTTATTGTACTGTAATTCAAATAATATAACAACGATTCTTTCTATTCAGCTTTACAGTATTTAATTAATACTAATGCAAATAATTAATTATGTAATATATAATAAACTAACCTTAGTAACACAAAGAATTCTATCTTTGCTTTATTTCTATTTCTTCACGTTCTGTTAATTTTTCAAACTATGTTTCATATTTATTATCATTCCAGGTGTTGTCATATACAATAACCATAAATATTATTAAAATTTATATTTTAAAACTCTACTTCACTAACATAACATCCAATAATCCCAAACCATTAGAAAGTCTTCATGTTTGTCATGTTTTAGCGCTCTTTCATTTTTATCTGAAAATACAA
>KQ435701.1:300894-325977 GCA_001276565.1 Melipona quadrifasciata | reverse complement strand
CATAGGAAATTCAGAATTAAAAAAATTATCCTGTTACTTTAAACCGTACAATACTAAGAACTTGATTTTTCTGTATTTTTCGTTTTCGTTATTTTTAATATTTATATATATTTTCATCGTATATTTTCTGCTGTTACATCTACTGTCATCTTTTCTTTGTTGTTTACTTTCTTCCTTCGGTAAATATGTTTCTCCCATCATTCTTTTTTCGAACCTCATATATTTTCTTTTTGTTAATTTCATCTTCTTCTTTGCAATAATCTTTTGGATTCTGTCACGCAATCATTCTTGTTCCGTTCCTGCATGGATTTCGTAACTGTCCGACAAATTCGTTTAAGTTTCTTTTGCCCCCGCGTGATGGTATATTCTTAAATTTATTCTTCCTTCTTTGGCTCCATCTTACCAAATGGTATCGCAGCTTTCACTCTGAAACGATATAAAATATATATGTTTTTAAAAATTTTAGACCCGATTTTTTCGATAATAATGTAAAATGTTAATTTTCTAATTCTACTTCATCAATGTGTGTACAATATGTATACACAAATGATACATGCAAATCTATAGATATCTATCTAAATTCAAAATAATATTTTAATGGATCTTGTACTGTGATCTACATACACCATCAACGCGATAATTGCCAGTTACATCAAGGGGAGCCATCAATGGCATATCCGTCATGAAGCAACGTTAATATATTATACGCAACAAATGGCTGATTATAGAGGGAACATACGCTACTTTCAAAGTTGAATATTCACAACTTTATGGACAATTAGCCGATATTTTACTTTATTTACAATTAAAATAAAAATATAAATATTTACATACATAAAAAGTGAGATTCAGTTAACATAGACTAATTTAGATTTGTTTAAGATAAAACTTCCCTTTTTTATATTCTAAAAGGCGTAAAATATTAAAATTTAAATACTCGATGAATTGCACTTACTTAGCAGTGAGCTCGTTGATTTTGCTTTCCACCTGTGCTAGATTCTGGTCAATTTGTGCCTTATTTGTCTCGTAGACCTTCGGTAGTGTGAATAAGGCAATCACCCCTAAAAAAAAACCACCAATTGAACTTATTATACAACACGCTGTAGATTTTTCACAGTCCATATTTATATCGAACATTTATACATAATATTAGCTTAAACATGAGGACTCTGACGTTGCTCAACGAGAACAACGACCTCATTATACGTTTCGGTGAGGGCACAAATAAACCATTAAACTACTAACTCACTTTCTTGATGCTAAATATTTTGTTGAGTCGTCAGTTCTATTGATGTTTCCAGATAAATATACATACAACTATTTTCTAACTGTAGAGATAGAAGAAAACTAAGAACATCTCGATTGAACATACGTTGATAATAATTTGTGATAAATCACTTTTAATATGATTTGTATCAAAGTATCATTTTATTTACAGATAATATCAAAATTTACCAATTATGATTAGAGTCATGCCATTGAACCAGGAACCCACATAGGTGAGGCACCAGAGAAGAACAGCAAATTTCAAGGAATCGACGAAATCCTCGACAAGGAAGAGCCTACGAAGTTCACTGACCGCTGCGTTTAAGTGTGCAACAGCCACGTCGGCTACTTCGTGTACCTTCTCCGCGGGCAATGTTAAGTCCATTTCCAAAGTGTTCCTAAAATCAGAAGTAACTAAGTAAGTCAGTATATCACTACTTGAATTTTAAGCTTCTTCCAAAACTCTTTTTGAAATTGTTCAATTTTTCAGAGAGTCTCGTACTTTTATTTTTCCTTTTTTGAAGGAAATAAAGTTCATTCTTTGGATTCGAGGAATTTCACTTTATCAGAATACTTACTGGAAAGGATGCCCATCGGAAGTTTTCTGGATAGCTTGAAGGATGGTGTTGTAAATCCTGAAGGTAATAGTGCCTGTGAGGATGAGAAGAGACAAATAAGCAAGAACACTTATCAGGCTGAAGTAGGCCAGCGAGAGGAGCACGCCGAGTATGCACCCGAATACGGGGCCTGATTTTTTTGGATCACGCCAATAAATTAGAGCTGCCACTGAAACAAAATGAAAAACACGATATTAGAATCACTATTAATGTCGTCAAATTCGCAATTACCTCCATTATGTAATCTAGTGCAGTAGATAGCCTTTTCACATTTGTATGAATTCACGAATAAATAATAACAAAAATTTACGATATATCTTGGAAGATATATAACATAGTCTTCTGTAGTATACATACAGGCGTTATCAAATTGTTCAATTCTTTTAATATCATAAACATTAGAGTATGATATTAAACAGATTCGATTAAATATCAGATCGAAAATAATTTTCAGATATAAAGAGACAAGTTCAGTACAGACCATGTAATCATCACAGAAACTTTGTTAATATAAAACTATTTATTAACATTCTCAAGCTTATATTTAATATAGATCGAGTAGAATCTTTGGATCTCGATGTTTCCACTTGAACATGTGCTTCTGAACCATATGTTAACGAACGTCGTCGAAAATCGATTGTTCTCACAGAGGAAAAAAAAGACCCAAGACTCACCAGTACCCCTGTTGGGGACCTCTTCGATAGAAGTTCTCAAATTATTTCTCCGTGCCATTTTCGACGTACGAGCAGGTACTATGGTATAACGTAGGTCGAAAGCGAGGAAAACTAAACAAGAACTGCTACCTCTTTCCGCGGCTTCGTTTGCACATGGAGCTTTCTACACGCCTCGTGGTACTGTGAGATACGTGTGCATGAGAATAGGATAGACAGGAGAGGGAAGTAGATACATACATTAACTGAAATAACAGAAAGACAGGAAGAGAGAGAATAATACCAGGAGGAGGTAGCACAACCGGAAAAATAAAATAGTCACTGCGGTGGAAAATGACCGAGAAAAGACAAATCGAAGAGTAGTTTATTAATCATGTATCATATTCTGCGGACTTTTACGTATCTATTTATGAGAAATTTGAAGACGTAAAAAATACATAGAATATAATATGCAAGAATGTACCGTACTACATAAAGAATGGATCGATCTCGATCCATTTCCATTTTCTATCCACTACTTTTTTACTTACCTAAATTTTAATTCGCAGTCCAGTTGTTAGAGAAGATTCAAATATACATGATCACACACAAAATTGTTTACATATTCGATGAAAAATCGTCGATATTTTAAACTATTGTAATTTTGTCAAGAAGCCTATCTGCTTGGACTTATTTTAAAGCCTGAAACCTTTGCTTTATTTTAGGATTTAAATAATTTCGTACGTTGAAGCTCACTTTTGACTATAAGAGTGTTAATATTAAAAAAAAAAAATTTAACAAGAATTAGTTATGTCCATTCTATCGTCATACTTCGAATTTCATACAAATTTTGACCACTTTTAATCGCTTTAACAATAAAATTCAGAGCGTAACTATGGATCTAAAATTTCCTATAATTGTCATATTTTGTACGAACATAATTTTGGAGAATAATAAAGCTGTTTAATTAAATTTCTTAGATAATTTCAAATAAAATAAATGAATCAAAATATATTATCGAAGGAGTCTTTAATACGTGATCAATCGAGTTATTTGCATTAATTATATCGTAATTAAACACACGAGGAACAGTGATTAATGGCAAGGACCAATTGTGAACAGCCTTGAAGATACCCTAATAATAGAGAGCTAGTGGATTCTCAAATTCTGCCGTCGGCTTTGTCTCTAATCCAAAAAGGATGGTCTATTAGACTATTTCCAAGGCCTCTTCAACGTCGCGTAATTCTGCCAAATGAATTTATGTCATCTGTTCCAATTCCTGATCGAACGAGTTCTGTTTCGTTGAGAATTCAACTCCCTCTAGTTGAAAATTCAACGGAAGATTCAAAGATTTAACGATCGACCCAAGAGGAATTAAATTAACAACAAGAGGAATTAAATTATCTTACAATCCGATACCTGTCATAGAATATTTATATCTGGACTGCAGATTTTTGCGTCGTCGTTTTGTTATCATTGGAGAAATAAAACCTAAAGATTGTCTTTATCTTTTAAATATTATGATTCTATAGCGGATTTAGATGTTATATAATAGTATAAATATTGTAACTTTAAATATTCAATATTAAATATGAAAAATATAAACATTAAATATTATATTCATTTTTTAAACATCATGTCATTTATTAAATATTAACACACATCTATTAAATATTAAATAATAATACACTTTTGCATGTTATGTAATTTGCAAAATTCTACGTATTTTTACGTCTTTAAATTTCCCATAAATGCATAAAAATTCACAGCCTATTTATAATCAGTATTTTAAAATATATTTGTATGTGTGTGTTTACGTTTAAAACATGAAAATGGTTTTCAAAAGTATTTAGTATTGTAGACCTTTCGGGCACAATTTTGAGAGTAATTAGTTGTAACAGATATACAAAAGAAGTAAACATTTTTTATTGTTTTCTTTTGCAAAAGTGAAGTCTTCAAGTTAGTTACAAAGAAACAACGTACATCTAATCGATATGTGATGTATCGACTATTTATGGAAAACTATATGATGTAATAGGAAGTGTGCGTGCGAATTCAAACTGCTATGTAACTAAACACGAGCAGAATCTTTAAACTTCAATATATATTGAATGATCGTTTGTTGCATTCCCTCAAGTTAGGTTCGATCAACCGACGTTAGTTTTTATTAAATATTTAATATTTAATAGAATAGATCTAAGTATTTATTAAATGTTTAAAACAAAAAGACAATAGCTTTTAAAACTGTGAAAGACTGTGAAAATTGTGAAGATTTTGAAATTTGGTCCTCTAGCATAGTTTCCCTTCTATGGTAAAATATTTATCAAATATTTAAAAGAAAAACAATATTTTTTAAAATTGTAAACTTCGTCAAATTTTGCATTGCTTATTTAGAACGTAACTTACATTTTTCTATTTCCTATTTATAGTATATATTATCATACAAAAATTTTTGAGTATCCATTAATTTTATATTCAAACAACAAACAAATGGCCCTAGGCCATTTTAATTACACAGTTTATGAATAAATGTGATATCTTTAACAATAATAATATAGTCTTCTTTTATACGACGACGAAACATGGCCCAAAATTCCCAAAGACTTGTTCCAAACTTGTTCCAACAATAATAGGCTTCAATTCGTTCTTTCGCGAATGACATCGCAAAATATGGAACTATGACTTAGAAAATTTTCATCTCATCGAACCTCGTTCCTCGCCCGTTTCATCGAACGACTTCTCTACGACAGATTCTAAAGGACGTAACATCGAGATATTTACATTCGTATAGATCCGGACGCGTCAAACTCTTGAAGAAGTTCGACCAGAGCTGGAGTTGGAGCCAAAGTTTCACAGGGTGAGGAAAAGAGATACACGTCGTTCATGCGTGTCACGTGTCGAAGGAAAAGGACAGAGAGAAGAATGGTCGGTCGGGCGCGGTTTGGCCGTGGAAAATCAATAAGTTGTCTCCGGTAGTACGACGCCCGGCGTCACAGTGTCGGCCGTTGCCTCGACGTACCTTACCTGTTCCCAGAAATACATACACCTGCCAACGGATATTCTACCCTCCGCGAATTCACCCTTCGTTCGCTCCATTCCCTCTATAGGAAATTATACACCCGAGCCGAAATCACCATCTTTCTTTCCTTGCTACCATACTCACGTTGTACACGCAAAACTTCCTTAATTACACAGTGACTCTCGTTAATATTTCAGGGATGTGCTGGGTGATTATTGACCTGTACGTTTGTTCGTAACAGTATTATTGAAATTCCTGTTTCGCGATATCTGAAGTGAGCAAAGACGTAAATTTATTCAGTGCAGTGGTTTTTTTTTTTATACAGATGTAAGAAACATAATGGCGAAATTTAAATACACAAAAGGATTCCAATAATGGGAAAGTTACATTAATTTCTTGTAAAGTTAATAGAAATCTAACATAATCGTTATCTGAATAGTTTCTTTGTTTATTTTGTTTATTATAAATGAAATTTATTGTCTATTAATTGCATAAAATTGATAAATTTACGTATCTATTAGCGGGTAAATGTATCATATCTATCAAAGTATTTTGATATATTTAAAAAAGCAATTGATTCGAATATCGTTAGAAACAAATATGTAGAACAAAATAATCTTCCCAACATCTTCCCGAACATTAACAAGAATGTTATTATTTATCGTGCAATATTTTGTTACGGTACGAAGAAAATGTCGGTTGGTATAATACGCGATGATTTGCGAATTTTATTTTTAGAAGAACAGGAAATTTTCGTTGTCAGTTTCTGCTGGATTGTTGGTTAAGTTGAAAAATGATTTTAACTTCTTTAAATGTAACATTTAGGAAATTTTTTATTTTTCAAGATATATTGAAATGTTTGAAGCTTTCCGTTTCTTCATCTTTTAGGTAAAGTTATGCTAGTAACTATAACTATAATAATTATACTATTAACTATTAACTATTATCATTATATAATTATACTACATTACATAAGTTACGAATTACACATGAAATTATAAAATTTTTTGAACTGTAGAAGAACAGAGACTTGACTAAGAACGACAGTATTTGACGTGCGAGGAAGAATATTATTCAGAGTAACGAGAGATGAAATTCTCTTCAAGGATCTCATTTTCAATGGAGCTGTCGCACTGCGACAGCAAAATAGTAAGCTTCAGGCAGGAAAAGTTCCTCGAAGTGGGATCGATTCTCTCGTGATGAGATTTGTCAAAGAATTCGATTATTTTCGCTGCTTTGGACCGCGTCCAAGCGCTAAAAGTAACAGTGTTTCAAACCAAACAGTGCAATGCACTAGACTATACGAGCACTTGAGAAGAATAACACGATCATTAGCAAAAATTACCAGTTTCATTATCGCAAAATCACCATCTTGGTTTGAAACAGATAATAATCTGTGTTTTCTATTCTTTCAAAAGACTTCGTCCTTCCAAATGTTTCTAAAACCATCATCAGCTCCGTTATATAAACGAATAATTATTGTTTCTTACTTAACACACTTTACTCTTCCTAATGTTGGAAATATTGTTGAAGTATCTCCACCTCTATAAAAATATATTAATCTTTAGAAAAGATTTAGCTGTCTAATCCAGCTTATAAATATGTAATTTAATTCTAGTTTAATTCAAATACTATCGTTGTTCTTAAAGAATTTAATTTTTTAATCGAATCCAAATCAAATTCCAAATTCAATCCCTAAATGTTCAAACAATTGCTAGCTTCTATCTCTTGCACATTCTTCAAACTTCCCATTTATTGCAACTGAAATAATAAAAAAAAAATATCAGGTCTGTTTTCAATGAATTGCAAAAATCATTAATATTTCCAAAAAAGAAAAAGAAAAAACATATCCTAAAATATTGACAATCACTACTTTTTACCCCTAACTTCTTCCTCTGCAACTCAGTTCTAAGATTTCAGCTCTCTTTTCAATGAATCGCGAGAACTATCGAGCAATCGCTATTTCCCTCATTTATTCTAATTCAATCTAATCGAATCGCAAAAATCATCAACATTTCCAAGAAAGAAAAAAAGAAAAAGAAAAAAGGAAGAAAAAGAAGAAGGAAACCCCACCCCGAAGCTCTGACGTAACCGCGCGTCTGCGCAGCATCTTTTCACAAACTGGCAGCCTGTCAACGCTGCTCAACCAGCGTATATAACCGCCTCTGAATTAAATTCAGATTCGAACAACCCTTTGTCACACGCTCTTACTCACGTTCCTCCCTCGTGATCGCCATGTTTCCCTCCCTAGTGTCTCCGCCACAGCTCGAGGAACGCAACCTCGAAGAGAGAAGAACGCAGACCGGCGGCGACTAAGAGAGGCTAAACGGAGCCGTACGACGAAGGAAAAATCGTCGCCGAGGTAATAACTTCGAGCCGTGAGAAACGCGGCGCACACTCCGCGGTAGAGATAGACTGGTAGACTCGCCGAGGGAAAAGCGATAGTCTTCGAGACTTCTGGCAGAGCACCAACAGCCTCAAACCCGGCTGGATACTATATTTAAACCCGGCAACGGCCCGCCAATCGTCTCCGGCTTTTTTGGATTCTAACCGCGGCACGAATTCGTTTGAGAGAATCGAGATTTCAATGAACAGGAATAAAAGAGGGGGAAGGAGAGAGGGAGAATTTCTTTTGTAAAGAAAAGGGAGGCTGGTTTAGATTAGGGTGGTTGTTGGAACACGAGTCGCGGATGTAAAAGACGAATATTGTAGAGTTGAAGGGATGTCTGGATCATTGGAGACAATTTTGGTTGTCTGACCCAGACCTGAATTGAAAATAGGATGAGCAATGTCTTGGTTGACGATCGAAAGAGGCACTGTATTGCTCCGGGCAGGTTAGAAGATATGAGTTGACTAAAGTTTAGGAGTGTGTCTTTCAATGTTCAAGGTTTGATTATTCTTGTTTGGGGAAAGTTGGATCTTTTCATATAGACGTAGTCTAGTCTAGTATGAGTTTTCAAATTTCTTTGAAAATTGAAGAATAATTTCATTACATAAAGCAGATTAATGAATCTTGTTTGCATTGAATTTAAACTGCTATTACATAAACTGTTTGTCTTCCGACAAGTTTATATGTGAACCAAGTTCTACCGTATCCTCGACTACGTATACTATAAATTATCTACATAAATTTTCAACTGAGTCGTTACACTTGGATAAATTCAAAGAAATATACTTAAAGGAAATTTCTACAAAAATTGAAATATAGAGAAATACTGCAGTTCCACCTAATGATGGGAAATTAGGAGACAAAAAGAATGAAACAAGATCCACTTCCGTCTTTCACGCGAGTTATCCATTGCAGATCTCTCGCAGTCGCAAACCAAGAAACGAAGACTACGCCAGCTTTACCCAAGGAAGTTAAAGAAGTTAAGCGATCATATGGAACTCGAGAAAACGAATTCAAACTGTGTTGTGCAATTACTAGATTGCAATCGACACTCCACGCGTCAATTGACGTCGGAGATGTCTGTAAAAATTCATGGCTAGTTCAATGAACCTTGAGGGATCAATACTGTTTCGATATCATCCCTGATAGTAGCTTCCAACAGTAGTCACAACTGTACTAAATCCGAAAGGTACTTGACCCATACACACATACGCGGATTGCTCTCATTCCGCAGTTTCCACGAGGAAAATCAATACTGCTGACACTCGAAGGAACAAAGGAGCCAGATTCTAAGTACCATCTCTATATGATCAACGATGGTGACGATTTTTTTGAAATGACAATTGAGAGAATTGTATCAAACAGGGTCTGAATGGGTCTGAAAGTTTTAGATCGTGTGCCATTTTTTACTGATATTTCGCACGGTAGAAAAAGCACTTTTTTTTTAAAATCTTCTACCATTTATTAGATTATCCACTTTATCTCATAAAATTTATGAAAATATTTGTGCATTTATAGAGAATTGAAGTCGAAGCAAAAATATAGGATTGCTTAGGAGAACTCTGTGGCGCGAAGTAGGAAGAAAATCATAAATAACAAAATTATTCTGGAGACTTCGTCTTTTAGAAAATCGAGCTTAAAAATAATTAAATTCCGATGGTTTCATAAAATTTGTGAATGGAAAGAAATATTTCCACGCCACTGTATTATAACGTTTACGTGCCAATTAATTAAATTTAAGTATATATTCTAAACTTCGTACCTATCTTACTAGACGCTCAATTATAATTTTGTAATCACTGTATATACATATATTTCCTCCTTAAAATTTGTTAAAATTTCGTTCCAGTCGTCGTACTTATCAAGATAGAGATTAGATACAGAGGTCAGAAATGACTCAAACTTTCGGATAGAGTCATATATTTAAATCTCTTCAAAAGAATATATTGGAGCACAAAGGAACAAGAATCGACAGTGTCTTTAGGAGGAAGTTCGGTAAAAGTAGCCTATTGTGCGATCAAAGTGGTGCCTTCATAACTGATCTTGCACTTTAAACACGCATTATTGGACTCAGCAACAAGGATAACGATAGAGAACTGTATGACGAGAGTGATGTGGCGTACATCCATTTTATTCGTGAGACAGCAGTTTTCAAGAACACCTCTATAATTGCACTTTCATTATCTGACACAACAAAAATATTAGATCGATTCTAAAATTCTACAAATTTTTTCTTATTAATTTCCTCTTAATTCACCAAGAACCAACGTTACGTTAACGAAATATATTTTGCAATTCTTTTCAATCAATGAATATTATCAAATTCTGTCTCTTATAATATTTGGATTATAAAATTCCAAAGTAAATTTAACAATTAGAAAATTTAAAGGCATTGAAGTATATTCGTAATGTCAAAATCATCTCGTTTTCTTATGAATTTATTCGAGTTATAGTGTCAAATTATTGGTTAATAGCGAATTATATGAAATAACGCGTATATATGTATAAAGCAGGACACAATGTACAAGTGTTCAAGATAATGCTTAGATAAATAATCTTGTAGAGGGAATTATGCAGTCGGTACAAAGTTCTTTTGCAAATCAAAGTTTTCAAAGTTCATATAGTACGTTCGCACAAGTATGAGTCACTTTTAGGTATCTGTTATTCGACTTATCATTGAAATAATTCTTCTTATAGCTTTTAGCACTTTAGCATATTCTATGATTAGCAAATTGTAAAGTTAGGGTATACATAAATTGCCTCATTTGCCTCAATGTATGAAAAAGTCTCTTTGTATGACAGAGTTACAATAACTTACAAAATTTATGGTCTTTGAACTTTTGTATTTCACACTTGAAATACACTTCTGTTAGTAAATGTAAACAAAACAAAAACAAAAAAAAAACAATCAATTTTTCCGTATTTTTCTAAAGCTAAAGAATTCTTTAATAAAAAAAATTTTAAAAGAACATTGGATCGATCGAGTATATTATTGTAATGAAAATAATCCAAAGAACGCAGCAGAATTAGATGCATAATACGAAAATAATAAAGCAACCAGCATATAATTCTTATCGCAAATATTTTTTATTAAAACATCTCTCAACTTTCCGATTTTGTTGCATTAAGAATCGAATTGAACGTAATCGACATAATTTTTTTCCCATTAAAGCCATGTTTTATATTTACTATATCTATTTATGGAAATGCTTCTATAAGCTCCAAGTGGGTCATCCTATATACAATAAATAAATCACAGCCAGCGTTTTTTTATTTTTTTTTTCCATCTTCTCTCATGTCTACTTTATATATTAGTAGCGTAAAAGAGACAAATATTTGAAAAAAGAGAGGAAAAAAAAAAAAGATAGAAAGAAAATTTCGGCAAAATAAATGACGTGATTTATATACATACAAATATTGCTCAACACACAGAAACAAACAGGTATCAACAACGAGTGTCTTACCTCTTGGATTCAGTCTATCGGGGTCAAACCATGCGTCTGTAAAGAACAAAATCAAATCATGTTAGTTCACGTGATTGATATAAAAATTTATACAACTACTCTACAATGATCTGTGAAAAATGAACGAATGACAATAGAAAAAAGAAAGATAATACCGTACAATAACGAAAGAAACATGGTGATGACATTCAATGACTTTACGATGAGCACTATATCATTATAATAGCACGAAATTAGTCATATCAATAATAGTATTTCGTAAAAATAATTCTAATAATCCTCAATATAAGGAGTTATAAGTATTTACTCAAGTTAGATGTTTTGAGAACATGAACAAGAATTACTTGATGTTTAAATTTATATTCTATATTTTATGCGATAAAACAGAATATAAATTAAAATATGCAATATACATTAAAATTAACGTTTATTAACCAGTTAAACTATTTGCTCTTTAGATAAAATTGATCTTACACCTTAGTATTTGGAATATCTTGATCCGAAAAACAATTATTAACTCGGAGTTAAATAATGATCGTCAATCTAATCAAAAATGTTCTGAAAAGAGAAGTTCGAGAAATTTCAAATCACACGATATGTAAAAAGATCCATATCGTTATACAACATACAATATACAACATAAAAGCCGCAAAACCGCACGGCGGTATCCAATTTAAATTTATTCAAGAAAAATTGTACGCGTTCTCACTACTGTTAAACTTTATTTCATTTTAATTCCTTGACGCTTTAATGCTTTTCTAACGTATAATTCTTTTTCGCACAGTCAGTGATTTAATTAATCCCGTTAGTTGAACTTACCAACAGAAATTATCGATCGTACAATTGCCTATTGCATAACGGAAACGTGCTTTATCATTCTAAGAGTATTATCTTCTCAGGCATTTATGGATATTTTTAGTTTAAGTCATTTAAAAAAATTAAATTAAATGTTTTTTCAAAGCAACTGAGATTTATACACATCGAAATTGGTTGGAAAAATGTTCAAATAATTTTTGAGAATAACATATCGACAGAGTCCAAGAAAAACTCTGAAATAATAATCGATTGGCAGCACTCATTGTCAATGTAATTAACACATTACGCAATTGTTGACCTCGACTTCTATCTCGATATCTACGTATGTACTTCGACCGGATGACTCGTTTTAAAATTTGCGCACATGATTTTCTCCGGTGAATAATAACACATAAGTGTTTCTAGATTAGATATGTCTTACCTTTTGTAACTTTGTAACGCAAAATCAGAATTTCTTTATAAATTTTACAAATTTTTACTAAATATCGTCAAATAAAAAATCCGTTATTTATTCATTGAAAAAAAAAAAAAAAACGAAATAAAGCTAAAAAAAAAAGAAATGGAAAAAGAATTTTCCTTTTCATTTGTATATAATTTTAGATCAATTTATTTTAATTTTATTTATAAATTTAAAATCTTTGTAGGTTTATTTATTTTAATTCTATTTATTTGAACACGAAATAAAAGTCGATATACGAATTTTACAATTTGTTACGAAAGAATTCTCTTTAATGAAAACTCTCTTTCGAAATCGTTATAGAAACAAAACGAACAAGGCTATTAATTTCACTGTAGAAAGAAACTGTTTTACGTTTATTTGTATTACTGATTCAATAAATGAATTTTTCATATATCACTGCGATTCTTATGAAATAAACAAGATTTTTTTATAATAAATATCTATTTCTTAGTTTCGTAACTGTTAAAGATATTTGTAAAAATACGGCATATCTTGAATTACATATATGTACGTCATGACACTCCTGGTTATATGACTTTCTTATATAACTTATACCTTTGTACTTCTAATTATTATTGAGGCTAGTTTAATTATTATTGAAGCAATTTGATAACTAATCGCCACGCTGCCATATTCTTTTATCACTCCCAAATATAATTATAAATAAAGATAAAGAATATATATATCAGTAACGTTTATTTTTTCGCGATGAAATTTATAATCTGTAATTAAAAACGAGTTTCTTTTTCTTTATTTTTAAAGAATGTGAACTCTTGAAAAATCAAGCATTTACATTATAATTAATCGCGAATTATTAATTTCCACAACGTCAATTATATTTTTCTAGTAATGATAGATATTACTTTCGCATTCAACTGTGACTATATCTAATCAAGTATACAAATTAACTTCGAGCTCACATGACAAGACAAAATTGAGAAATTCAACATTATGTTGTAACAAAGTGCTGACTGTTTAAAAATTTTCAATGTTTCAAAAATTTCTATTTCCCGTAATTCATTAATTCTCTTTGCAATATTACTGTAACCACCTGTTCTTTGTAAAAATGGCAATTAAAAAAACACCTTCTATCTAAGAAATACATCTATGTAAGAATTTTACTTATCTACTTTTTGTATGCGTCATATGTGAATGGAAATGAAATTCGATTGCTGTCTATTCTACTTTTTTATTATCAAAAATTGCTATTTTCAACGTGGAGCACACAATATATTTATAAAAACCGATAGTCGACGATCAATAAGCCACTTACAAATCGCGTTTCTACTGCGCATGTCAGACAGTCGATGCACCCTGAGCTATATAATTATCTAGTTTTTTTATTTTTCCCCTTTTCTCTACTTTCTCTCTATTTTTATGTTTGATAGCGCATGCAGTGTATTATCTAAATGATTTACATGACGAACAACAAGATATAGCAAGGTCATAAATACTTTCATGATAGATACGGTTTTACTGCCAGTATTAAAATTGGACAATCTTATCCGCTTTTTATAATTTATTTCTTCCATGAAGAGTATATCTCTCAAAACTTGTTAGTTTCTTTTTGAAGGAGAAACGGAATTTACGAAAGAATGAATCATCGTCTGATTAAGATTGAGTTAAGAAAGATAAATAATGGAATAGAATTAAAAAATTATATAAAATGCAAATAAAAAGGTCTTGATCTTTTTCGTAGAAGAAAAATACTAATATATGTTGAGTGACAAATGCACAGTTTATATATTATCATATTATTGTGTTAATTGACCAAATTTTTAAAAATTCATCTATAAGAATTTGACACGCCATAATTAACTTTTGAATGAAAATTTGAAGCTAATAATAACAAACTAGATTAAAACAAAGTGTAATAATTTATACTGAAAGGCATAAAAGGTTAATAAAAAGGAAAATTTAATTTATGTACGAATATCAATCAATACTTATGTATGCTTTACTAATGAAAAACAAATTGTTAATAAATGATGATGTGATTTACGTAGTAATTAATAGTTTCATAAAAGGGACAAGAAATTTTATCCATGTATCATGATAAATCTGGCTTTCAAATAACATTAAAATCATCTTTGAATCGTGCAGTCTATACTCTGTGTAATATTATACTCAAGCGTTGTAACTCTGATAATTTATTAATTTTTTATAACCATATACAGCTATTTTTTTCCTGTACCTGTTTCAATGTAGTAAAAGAAAGTTTGATAGTTTGGTGAAAAAATTCCCAACTTCTTATGTACAAAATATTGCTGAATAGACTTATAGACATAGAGTACAACGGATTATAATTCTGCAGTGTATGGTATCGGTAATATTTTCAACTTTTTCAAACTACACCTTACTCTACAATGATGCACAATGTGCATTTTATATGATGTAAGCATAAAATACTTTATCAATTGCACGATTAATATGTGCCCTACTGATGATAAATTGCACTTCGTTTCTTACGTCAAACCAGTACGCTATCTATTCCATGGCTATTATAGACACGATAAAATCATACTGTATCGTGAGATCTATCAAGAATCAAAATGGATACTTTTCTTTATCAGAATAAGTAAATTGTTGGAATTAATAAATTAAAACGTTCGCGCAAATAAATTCTAAATCATTGGACCTTCTAGTACAGGTTAGAGACAGGTCACGATGATTCGGAATATATGTAGACACATATAGACATACATACGAGTATTTTGAAATATTCTTTGAAAATATTCTCAAACAGTATTCGACATAATATGATCATTTATATTGAGACAGTGAGAATGTGAAATATACACAGCATACTACGGCTCTGAATCAAAATAACCTGGCATCGGGATAATCCAAAAATTAATACAAAAAGAATATATTTCGTAGATTTTAATAATTCAATACTACAATTTCTGTTTCTCAAACGAAGTAACTATAAAATGTTAATATCTTATATTGCGCGGAATTGAAAAGCTCTAAAATAAGGTTTCGAACTGTAAGACCAGCCATAGGATCAGTCGATATCACTTCCCGACGATTTATGATTTCGCTATATCTTTGCCCGTCCTCTGAACATTATGTCTCATACTTTACGTCATATGAGAAAAACAATTTTTAAATTAACATACATGGGTACAGAATATTCCAGAAGCAAGAATTGCCATTGGCTACAGCGGTGCACGATTCCTTGCAAACCGCGTCAGAATCTTCTTTCTCCTTCCCAGAGGACACAGGGCACGCCGGCTCCATTCTCATTATTCCCTAACCTTGTATTTCAGTCGAATCAAGGACGACTCGCATTCGAGCACCCCAACAATCCGCGCTGTTAGCCGCAAACGACGCACTTTTTGCTATCAACTCCCTTCTCTTTTTCTCGTTTCTTTCACCCTTTAACTTTTCTTTTTTTTTCCTTTTCACTGATTTTATTCGCTGTTCACACTCGAGCGACTGGGTTCAGGCTTGCTTTGTCTGCTATCAATGCACGAAATAATGTCGAACGAGTTTAGCAGAAGATAAATAATTGTTTTGTGTAGTTTCGATGTTGCGAATCCGCAACGACACACTATGTCTCGAGAAAAGAACAGGACTGACTAGTATTATCGACCCGTGGACAGTTCCAGATATCCCCACCACGACGACGCGCCATTACTGCGCTCCTAGGGAAACAATAAGGCTTCGGGTGAAGAGTAACTAGTTACTTTCATCCACGACAGATGGCGCGTTTGATCGGTGACTTGTCTAGTGAGTTTCAGCAAGAGACGTCAGATGACGCGGAATTCAAAATATAACTAGACAGCTCGCTCAAACAGAGACAGATGTACAGGATTGTAGCATAGAAATTTGAAATTTTTAAAAATAAAAAAATTAAGAAATTTATATCTTTCCTGGAAAGAAATCGGCAAATAAAGAGTTACTATCTCTTTATTTTTCGTAATTTTTTTTTAAGAATTATCCTTTGGCTAGAGTAACACATTTAGAGTTTAGATTTTACATTTTGATCTGAAAAAGTATCTATGGCGACGTAGTTAATCTATGATCACGTGTGAAATTTTTATTTCATTTTGAGCAGTCTGAAACAATTGACAAGGAGAATACGATACCGCAATGATGTATAACGATCGGAAATAATCCATGAGTCAGGCGCGTGAAATTTTTCGTTCTGAAATCATGTGTAAAAATATCGTCTCGAGGAACGAAAAAGCCATTTCGGTTAAGAGCACTGCCTATACGGAATAATTTTCCATTAATACTTTTTATTTTACTGATATAAATTTAAACTGCCTAATGTTAAATGTAGTATTTATTATTTACAATATTTACTTTCTAAAATATATTTCGATGCAAACTATTTCCCCATGAGCTTGGCTATTCCCATTGGTTCCATCGAAAGAGGTCGTAAGGTATCCCTGCTACGGATCAATATGGAGGGAAGATACGGGTTACTTCGATCCAGCGTAAAAACCATGCACGCGAAATATATGCGTCTCTTTTTCCATGGTGCAGCATATGTATAATTTCATTCACTTTTACTCTTATTAAATGAAACTCTTATTAAATGAAAATATAGATTAAAAATTATAATACAAAACATTTCATTTTTTTTCTCCAAGTTGACCTCTCGCTGTCAACATCGGTATCGTTTCATTTTTTAATAAAAATTAGATGTCAATGCAAGCGTGAAAATGGCACTGTGTTGTTCAAAGACTATTATTACTCGATACAAAAGCAAATAAAAAACAATTACCAGGCAAAAAAGTTAAAAATATAACAACCAAAATGTCACTCAACGCGTCATACGCTTGTGGTCATAGATAATATCTTAATGGTGCATACATTGTAAATCTATATGTATGTATATGAATCGATAATTCGATATTTGGCGATTAACATTTTATTCGAAACAATTTTATAACGTATATTATTAATATCTAATAAAAATTAATCTATTCTGCTATGATATACTATTGCTATGATGTAAAAGAAAATTATAATTGTAAAATAAAGAATAATGTTAATCTATCAAATTACTTGCAACAAAATGTTAATATGTGCAGTGAAAAAGCCATGAGATCCCATATATAAACTACATAAAAATTCAACCGCAAAATGTTTAATTACCGTTATACTACATGCAAAGTAAATCATAAATAACGGTATAAAGACACTAGGAGAACAGTATCACGCCTGAGTCATAATAAAGATAAGTAAAATACCAATACTCTGAGTGTGTCTTCAAATGACGTAATCGTATGCAATAAAAAGTGGTTATAGTATCGTGTAAAAAATTGATGTATTTTTTTTCGTAAAGTAACATATAATTTCTTGTTCCAATTTTTGTAATACATTCGTGATTAATAATAATGATTAAATTCTTAATATTGAATTTTGAATATTTGTTCGTTTTTTCAAATTATCGTAAAATTTAAAAAAAGTCATGAACGATTGAAAATTCGGATTCAAATGTTTCTTGTGAAGCTAGTAAAAGAATAAAGATATCCTAAAAAGATGTACAATGTACCCGGAATAACTAATCACATCATTATGGCATAGAAACGCAATGACGTTGTAGCCAAGCGGAAGCGTGGCTCACTTCGTGCAAAGATGCTAAATTAATTAACGTTTCGTACTAATCGTTTATGCTTTCGAGACTTTGGAGGTCATTAATGAAGACATCATCTTAGAAACGTTGATTGCGAAATATTTTTTCTACTAAACATAAATGTATTTATACTTTTCTTATACTTTTTGTTCCTCTTTTATTTCTTTTATTTTTTTTTTTTTTTCTTAATCTCAGTGACATATATACTATGACATACTAATACTTTATTCATATGTACGCATAAGTCACTATTTATATTATTATAAAGCGTCTAACTCACCAATTCCCATGCTACTGAAAATCTCTTTTGGAGCAATTTCCACTTCTTCTACTGGTTGTCTTCTTACTTCTTGTTTCATTGATTTGAAACTCTTCGCCGGCGATGCTTCCACTTCAGACTCAAATTCCGATTCTCCAGTTTCCGGTGCACTGATCCGTTCCTTTTTCTCTGCGTCGGTAAACACATTCTCACTTACACTTTCTTCTTTTCTCCCTGATTTCGAGATTGACTCCGAGACAGGTGTAGATTTATCAACGATGTTCCACGAATTATCCAGTTTTTTCTCAGTGGATAAAGCGACTTCTGGCTCGCGATCCGGAACTTTGGTCTCCTTAACTTCTTCTTTCTCCGTAATTTCTTGCTTATTGTCCTCTTTTTTTACTGGCTCGATCTTCATAATCTCCGACTGATCCTCTATTTTGCCCGACAACAAGTCGATCTCCGATTCCTTCGATCTAACCTCAAAGTTACTCTCTTCAACCGGTCTTCCTTTCTCCGACTCTAACAGCAACATTGTCGCTTTCCTGGAATCGTCCGGTTCGTTTGACGATTGATTCAAAGAAAAGTTGATCATATCTTGATCCATATCGAAATTGTTCTTCGCGCTTTTGTCTACTTTCTCGGTAAGAGCTTCGGGATGGGATGATTGTCCATCCTGGACGTGTTCAAGATGCTCAAAATCATCCATCGAATCGTGCTCTCTCCTGATTGGTTGCTCCTTCAACTCGGCCATCTTTGCTGCACGCAAGAAGTGTTATCCTGTCATAAATTTAACTATTCTATTAGAACGCTTTTAATATGCCCTCGTTAATTTACTTCTTAGTGTATTTCTCAATGATATTTTTTTTTTGAACTTCTTGCAGACTCTCAGAGTTACTAACAACTGAAACAATCTTTTAAAAACTGTTATTTGCAACGTACAATGCTGACGTTTCACTCCGTTTTGATCACCTTTTCTTTGCAATCTCACGTTCCTCGAATTCTTTAAAAATTAAAGAACTTAACAGCTTTGTTTCGTTACAATTTCTTTTATTTATTATCAAGTGATACACTACAATTTGTTCAAACATTAACAGTAAATTGTAGACATTGAAAATGAAAAACCGTTTTAACGTTCACTCTGCCACGGGTGGATTCGATTCTGAAGCATGTTCTCCGACAAAGTATCTCACAGGGTGTGCGTAAGAGGGTTTCCGCCCCCACTATTCCTGTCTGTACCAGGAATGTACACGTACTGGGTGACAAATTTAATGAACTCGGAGTACGCGTGAATTTTTAAAAATTCGACTTTACACACCTATCGCATATTTCATTCGTTTGTAATCTTCGAAATGAAAGTAAGGATACAAAATGATATATCACAACTGAAAATTGTGAGACTATAGCACACGTTGATATATAATACATTACTTATTGTTCATTTCTAGGAAATTTTAAAAAGATAAATTTTACGACAATAATTGTGATAGTAAACGAAAAAAATAATATTAAGACTGGGATCTGATAAATATCGTTCGCCCCTGACTTCGAACCAATGAGAATTAAGCTGGATTTCCCACCACTTAGGAACAAGGGACTGGAGGGGACCCATAGTTTAGGACAATGAGTCACATTGAAAGACTAAACATGTATAATAATCCTAGATGTGCTATATCTGTTAAATATTATTAATTAATAAAATAACGTTAGTAAAAATATTATGAGATAATGATTGCTGAAATATATTTTAATTATTTTTTTCCTTTCAAATTTCTTTTTGAATTCTTTAAATTTTGATCCCTTGAAAGTTTTTTTAAAATTTTAGCTTCTTAATTTTTTAAAAATTTACTGTTTTTAATGTTGCTTTAAATTAATCAATATTTATTTCGTTTTGTTTGATGTATAGGGTATGTCATTTCAAATATATACACATTTCCGGTATTTAAAAGTATACGCTCATTAAATTATGACATTTTTTAGAACATATATCAAAGATGATGTCTCAATGTTTTTATGTAATGTTTTTATCACAAATATACTAATTTAAGAACAAATATAGTTATATTCTCTTATAAATAAGAATATTTAAAAATTTTCATGTTTTTTAATATACGTTATATTTTATAATCTATTACAGTAAAATATCAATAGTATTTACAAAATAAATACACACAATTTGACCTATTCGTATATAGGCTTTTCATTTATGTACTATCTATAAGTTATTGCGGATTTATTCGTGTATATACGTATATCATGTAGCGAGGTGCTAGTACGCATGTGCCCAAGCGGTATCTGCGTTAAAATCGTGATTATATTGATAGTTAACTCAAAATTTTTAAAAATATGAATTTAAATAGAAAATAAATTTTATAAACATTTTACGAAAGATATTTTTCTTACAAAAACCAAATACACGTTATTGAAATTTTAAATACAGGAAGTGAATAATCTACATAATAACATTAAAGAAAATTTATTTTAAACACATTTTTATCTTCACTCAAATTATTTCAATTTGGTGAAGAAATGTGTACACGTGTATGTACATTAGACACATTTTGTTTTCATAATTTTCAATTATAAATCTGATGTATATTCTTTAACTTTAATTTCATTCTTGGTAATCGTGAAAAAAAGAGATGAGTTAATTAACAAGCACATTAGTTTAATTATTAGTTTAATTATTACTTTATTATTATTTTATTATTAGTTTAATTCTCAACTGTACTAATCCTAGGAGTAATTACTCTAATTCGTCCTGTCTACGCATGCGCGTGTCCGTATGTTCCTGCGTTATACCTGTGTTTCTCTATAAATCGCGGTCACAGAATCAGCAGACTAAGTACGCATGCGCGACTAATATCGCGACGCGTGGCCTGAGCGTCAGTCTTTGCTCGTTCACCGCATTATACTGACGCGTTTATTCTCTCTTTTTTTACTCTTTCTCTCTTTTCTCTCTGTTTCTCCTCTCTCTGGTCCTACAGCGTTCAGTGAAAGATTCGCCTTTTGCAAAATGGCGACGCAAGCTATCACCAGGAGAAAACTGAATGAACACGAGCAGAAAATAAGCAAGAACGGCTTAACCTTTCACGAAGACATCCTTGCCAACGGCCATGCTGGTTTACAAACCAATGGACGTGTACAGGTTAGATCGTCACCTGTCACGCGTTATTACTTTTATAATTTTTATTTTATAATTCGCCATATCTAACGAACTTTTCGACAATTAAAATCAGTTTAAATATTAGTGCAATCTGTGAAACAGTTAACATTCTTATCAATGTTAACTTCCAATCACTTTATCTCGTGGAATGTAAACGAACTTCGCGTTAACGTAACGAGTAAAAATTGATCAATGGAACGTTAATTTTAAAGTTAACAAAAGGAAAAAGATACGTAAAACAGGAAACCGAGATTCACAGTAGAAGCAATCGAAACATGCTTGATTGTGTTTCAATTATTTCTAACATATATCCAGTAACTTTCAATTCAAGAAGTTTCAATTTAAAACAGTTCCGTTTTCATGTGGTATTAATGCGGTATTGTGCTTCGCATTGCAATTTGTTCTCAGATTCACGTTACAACTAATCTCTCTTTATTTAATCAAAAGATGTTTGTTTTATTTTCTTATTCAGAAATACATTGTTTATCGGAATGTCTACTCGCGTGATTCTTTTCGTCATAAATGTTATATGAACGGCGGGAATTGAATCAATTACTAGGGAAATGAACCGTGTTGCCCCGTTACTTTTTAACTACTCCTTCGATCCAACTGCGACGAAGTGCGATGAAAAAGAACTAGTTGTAACGGAGAATTACAGAAATTTATTTGTTTGAGTAATGATTATTCGAATGCGTACGTCAATTTGACCATTGACGTGTTCGCCGCATTTCTGATGACACAATTCTTAATGAAAACCGTCGCGTAAGAAACGAAATTATAAGTATTCGCAGTGCCAATAAAAATTCATTTCGAAATTAAACTATTACTCTTGATGGAGTTATTATCACCTGGATGATGCGATTATCATGCGGAGGCAACTGACGAGAGAACATTGCAATCATTAACGCGTGATTTTTAATTATACGAGAAAATATTCATTCATTCGCTGTAAAATCACGACAGACGAAAAAATATCAAGGTCTGTCGCATGTTTTCATCGGTTCACAGAGTTTCTTCGAATCTAATTTTGAAATTCAAATGTTTGACAAAACAGTCTTAAAAAAATAATGTCAATTAGCAATGGTTGCATTTGATCAATTAGAAGGGTGTATATTGTATTGTAAATTGTTCAATTAAATAAAATACCAGTTGTAATTCGAAATATAACCTAAACGTTTTATTTTATCTTCTCATTAAAATACACGTATGCATAAGCATTTATGTGTTATTTATCAATAACAGTTTAGTGTTTCAGAATCATTAGTCCGATGTTTGAGTTATTAATTATTAATTTTTCGGTTATTGTTTTGTGTTTCGATTCCGATACATGCTATATCACCTTAGGTGGATTAATATAAGAAATTATCAGTGTTCTTTATAACTTTGTCAGTGCTTTTATTAATCGTATTAATCACACTATTTTTCGAAATAAATAGTTCAGCTAACCATTTTTCGAAACCATAAAAATTTTATTTTCTTTCTGTCTTTATTACGAAGAATCATAGAGTTGCTCCTTACTACTAAACATTATTGGGAATACATACAATGCTTAAAATAAAATAAATACTTTGTTACATATTATGCTATCTAAATGTACTATTATTTCAGCTATCTTTGTGTCTATATAATTCGTAAAATCAGCTAGAAACGCGCCAAACTAATTTATCTTTAGATACACGTGAATAATAATTTTTTATTGTACCAGCGTGTGTTATACTCCTTGTTTCAAAAATTTCCAAGAAACACTATCTGATTTCTTTCCAAGAAACACTAAATGATATCTTTTCGTGAGTTCGACTTATCTGCCATGATAAATTTATCTATAATAGCAATAACCATTGCAACTGATTACAACCTCAAACGACTTAAAATTTGCTCGTTCATTGTGAATGGATTTTGTACATCGTAAGATCGAACGAACAGTTCATAATTATAATGCGTATTTTATTTCTCAATTTTTCTTAAACTCAATAGTTGAATTATTACGTATGTTAATTATAAATCGACTATGGATTTTTATGCATTCATGGGAAATTTAAGATACATAAAATATAAAGAATAAGGCAATTGTTAAAATTGTAAAAACTATAAATATTTTTGCAGGTAATGTGTATTTAAATATGCAAACGATGCATAAGAAATTTGTAAGAAAAATGCGAAAAACAATTTACGTACGTTGGCTTTCCAAATGTTAGTGACCTTAGCACCTAATATTTAATGTGTATATAGATTCTAAAATTTGTAAGAATGGTCATTATAAAAAGTATTTTTGCCATTTATCGATTTTCTACGTTATATCCGGATAGAAATAAAGTTAGAAGAATAGAATAAAAATCTATAGTTTCTATTTATTCCGCAGAGATATGAAAGACATTATATATAATACTTTTATACTTGTGTAAAATATTTCAAAATATCTGATTTTAGCAGTTTTTAACAATTATAGGGACGCATCTATCATCAGGCAAATAACAATCTTTTACAATAACCATTTTCCACATTTGGTCCATAATATCCATATCTTTTATAATATCCATTTGATTATAATATTTAAATCGCTAAATCTGACGATAATTTGTAATTTATCTAATGATAATTTTAGATTCGTAGTATAATTTGTTTTTTTCTTTCTTTTATTTGTTTACAACCGAGGAAATGAAATATTCATGCTTCTCACACAACTAAATTAGCGATACAGCTATGTTTACAGCTATTTACATATGTTACTAATATAACATGAAAATGACGTTGTCCGTAGTTTCATCTAAAGTTTAAAATAAAGAGATCCAGATCTTATGTTGTACAATATTTCATTAAATATCTTAAATACACGAGTAATAAAAATTCTGCAGAAAATTTTAGATATAATATATCTATACTAGCAAACTATACTGATTTCTGTTAGACAAATATTGATTACTTGCTTCTCAATTGTTAAATATTTATTGTCTAAATGATATTTTTTGTTATGATTCTTTGTATGTATCTGTCATCTGTCATCTAGTATTGTATAACTGGCGAATAACATTCTCTTCATATTTTTTAATTTCAGTAATCCATTTGTCAATTATAATTTGCTTAGAATCAATATTAGCAATTGATACATATTCTGAAAAAACTTGAAAATTACAATTTCAATACAGTTATTGTTTATATTTCTGAAACTGTTACTAATCATGAATACAAATTATGTTATATAATCTTACCATAAATTGATTATACAATCCTTATAACAGGAAATTATGGCTGTAAATCATCCATAACTGTATTTCAAAGAAAACTGATAACGAAAAGTATATGAAATTATAGATAAGTATTGAATGTGTTCGGACTACCAGATATAGGAAAATATATATTTGCGTAAACAATCGTAGTAACTTGTAA
>KQ435701.1:285354-300790 GCA_001276565.1 Melipona quadrifasciata | reverse complement strand
TGCATTTAGTTTTCAGAAGAAAAAACGAGAGCGGAGCCGGTGAAATCAAGGTCAAAGGAATCGTTCGAGAGGATACCGTTCATCACTGCAGTGTTAACGCATCTGGGATTTTACATCCTTATGTTTTTGGGTTTTATAAACCAGTTGCTTTTCACCCCTAAAGTCGCACAAGAATACAATAGAGAGGTAAGAATTAATTTTTAACAAAATCAAAAATTATCGTAGCCAATGAGATTTTAATATTATTTAAATCTATTAAAGACCAACTAGTAAAATAACTTATGCGTAAATAAAATTGCAGAAATGTTACTAAAAAGAAGGTAAATCAAATAAGTTATTATTTTTTACAAAAAAATATATTAAAATAATTGTCCGTTCTCGCAAAAAACGATTTTTGTAATCGAAACAGAAGTGTTTGTCATTCATTTAGTTATTTAATTTACATTTATTTACATATTCATCACTACTCAAAATTTTTTACTTGCGTATTTATTCAACTTCTTACTCCAGTTCTTCAAGTTTTATCATTACTTCAATTCTTTTGAGCTTCATAAAATTATAAACGAAGTGGAAAAAGAAATAATAATTTTTGAAGTTAAAATGAACAACGAAACTTTGATAAAATTCAATAATATAAATTTATGAAAAATTACAAGTAAAATGTTGCAAATCGTATCGCTGATTCGTAATAGGATAAGTTACAAGTACTTCAAATTGATTTGATATGCTTATCTAAGAATTTTTTTATGTCAAAAATTGTTAGTTCAATTGTTACACCGTGTATGTACTACTGACCCAATTCAAATAACGAAAGATTTCCTCAAACGAAAATCTCTATCCCATTCTTTAAATAATATAAAATACGCATTTCCTATTATCCTTATTCGCGATGATATAAATTATTTACATTTTTGATTCAGTTGGAACGAGGAAATTTACGAACGAAAAATTTTACTACTTAAAAATCTTGATTATCTTGATCTTTCCGTTTTTCTTTTACGTCTTATATTATCTTTGATTTCTCCAAACAAAAAAGAAAAAGAATTCCCATCCAATTGTGTGCCTCCGAACTTATTGGCACGACTTTTGACCAGCTAAATTGGTCGAATCGGTCGAAAAAGAAATTATTCGGTTGCATCGAGACCCAGCACATGTCTGCCGACATCCGACACGTTTGAAAAGATCATCGAATGTCGAGCGAATCGTCCGATGTCGGTGCCACTGTGACCACAGTCTAAAGTGAAAGTAATTGATAAAGAGATTCACATGAAAGAATAGTCGAATCGATTTCATTCGAGTTGAATTACAAGTTTCGATTACGAGGGAGATTCGATTGGTCTTAACAATCGGTCCGCGCTTGTAATATTTTTCAAATGGAATAAACAATCGAAATAATATTTCACACTGTGTTAAATACGATTTTCTTTTTTTTTACGTAATTTCTAATCGCGGTTATTGCTTTATTTTTTATCTTAATCGCAAAATGACTGTGACAAAGCATCTCCTTTAAAGTAATCAAAAGCTTATAAATGTGTATTATGTTTTCTATATATAGATGCACGGTGACACAGCGTTGGTAAGGATTGCGAATAATTGATTGAAAACCTCGAGTAAAGAAAAACATTCCATCGCGATATTGTGTTTTCCAGAAGAATTGGAAAGGTTTAAGGAAAAAAAAGCGAAATAAATTTTATTTGATTGCATTTTTCTGCGATCGTTTTTGCAAATATTCGGTGATTCTTTTAAAGGAAGAAATCGGAAATAAAATATAGCATTTGATATCTAATCTTCTCAGTTTAACGATAAGTGCACATGTACGTGTTGAAAAATGTGAATTTATCAAGCTGATATTCTACCAAATATTAAGGAAGAAAAATTCGTATTCTTTTTGTCTGTTTGAAGACAAAACAATTATTTTTCCTTTATTATTATTGTTATTTATACTTGAATTATAATTTGTATATAACGTTTCAAGACTCGTAACGTTATTCGTTAGAGTTAAAGATTATAAATCTTTTCAGAAGAAAATACATTATTTGGTTTTAGATTAGAATGACAATTTGTATAAGATATTTTAAGAATATAAAAATGAAATAAAAATGACTCGCAAGAGGCAAATGTTTTAAATTAAATTTTATTCGTCAAATCACATGACGAACATACTAAACAATATATTAAAATTTATTGTTCTCTTTTCTAATTTTTTTATTTTTTACGTTGAATCACTCATTTTGAGACGTCCTATAAGTGCTTTAGTGTACTACTTGTGAGAATAGTTGTGCGCAATGCTATGTAACCATATATAGCATGTTGTATAGCGGTCTGACCAGTATAATGTATTGTCAAGTTTTGAAATATTCAAATAGATGAATTTGAAATTTCACGTGGTGTGAAAAACTATTATCGTTAAACAAACTGTAAATGTTACAAAATAATTAATTTAACTTAGCTCGTAACTAAAACTGCCTTTACATATTTGTACTTTACAACTATACATCTATCTATTTTCTATTTTAATTAAGATAATATTTTGTTGTGTAGATGTAACATTCAAACCTTATGAAAAATGAGGCTTTTTTTGAAACTGATTATGATAAAATAAGTGATTCAGATTCGCAACAGAATAAAATATTCAACATCAAATTTTAATTCAATAATAGCTCTGAATTAATTATTAAGGAATCTTACAATTTTCTTTTTATTTTTCATTCTTCATTTTTTCAATTTTCTTTTCAATTTTTTTCTCATTATTTAATTTAATGAATGAATCAAAGAAAAGCAGTTATAACTTTCTCAACGACTGATATTATCAGTAAAAATATAAAATTTTTTTTTGTTTCAGGGTTATGCGCCACTATACGAAAATTTCGATACGTTTTACCTCCGATACGTTTACAGAAGAGTAAGGGATTGTTGGAATAGGCCCATATGCTCTGTTCCAGGTGCCACAGTTACACTTAAGGATAGAATAACGAAAGATTATGGATGGACGTTCCAGTAAGTTAAAGAAAAATACATATATAAAAAAAAAATACTTTGATACTTTTGAAACAAAATCCCGTGATTAATACTTTCTAAGTTAAGGTTCAAATGAGATTTTACTTTCAATACAACGATTAATCATTAATTTCTGTTACGTATCCATTTAGATATGAATATGTATTTCATATGTGAAAATCAGTTCGATTTGTAGTAATATGTTTTTTCTTATTATGCATAAGTTCAATTAATGTCAATGTGATTATTGCTTTAAGTCTACGATGATATCATTGTGAAATGCACAGATTCGAAAATCGTAACTCGATTGTAGATACAGGAAGGCAGGCATTTGTCTTGATTAAATGTAATGAAGAACTCAAGGAGATTTGACGACCAGTGGGCGAGAAAGTAGATTTATAACTTGGAAATCAAATTCAATGGGCTTTGATCAGCTTCATTGTTTTTTATTAATATCGACTAATTTTCAAGATCATTTCTATTTTGATCTTTTCCTAATTTTTGTCTAAAAATTCTATTTTCGTTTAAACGATATAAAATAACGTATATGATATAATGTTAGATAAACAATATATCATATATATTGAAGTATAGTTAAACTATGATTTTTTCCTTACCATTTTGTCATTTAGATTTACAGGAACGACATCAGAATGTATAAACTTAGGATCATATAATTACTTGGGCTTCGCGGAGGCGAATGGTAAATGTGCCGATCAAAGTATTGAAACTTTGAAGAAATTCGGCTGTGCTAATTGCAGTAGTCGCCTCGAGCTCGGTAATTGATTTTTCTTAGTTCAATTATAAATTTTTATCTCATGTAATAAAGACTGTTTTCCTTTTCTTATATTTAGGAAATATGCCGATTCACGAAGAATTGGAGCAACTGACGGCTAGATTTTTGGGTGTAGAGGACGCCATCGTTTTTGGGATGGGTTTCGCAACAAACGCTCTTAATTTGCCTTCGTTAGTAAGCAAAGGTTGTTTAGTATTGAGCGATGAAAAAAATCATGCTTCATTGATACTTGGATTGAGGCTGTCTGGTGCTACTGTCAGGGTGTTTAAGCACAATAGTAAGTTTGCAACATAACGAAGTTCAATGTATTCAATTCAATATATTATGTATCTTTTACTATCATAGATGTGAAGCATTTAGAGAAATGCTTGAAAACTGCAATAGTTTTTGGCCAATCAGGAACTGGGGAACCTTGGAAAAAAATAGTAATTATAGTGGAAGGCGTTTACTCTATGGAAGGTTCTATTGTACATTTACCTGAGATTTTGCAGCTCAAGAAGAAGTACAAAGTGTGTACATTTATTTGCATATATATACATGTGTCTGGAGTATTGAAGTGTAATTTAATATAATAGGCATATCTTTATTTGGATGAGGCTCATAGCACTGGTGCGTTAGGTGAGCATGGAAGGGGGGTTTGTGATTATTATAAAATTGATCCACGAGAGGTGGACATACTTATGGGAACTTTCACAAAGAGTTTTGGATCCGCTGGCGGTTATATTGCTGGAACAAAGGTAAGAAGAATTATTTTTGTAACTATAATGTTCTTTCTTGACACCGAGAATCTACTAACGATAATATCTTTATAATTCTAGACATTGATAAACCATTTAAGGATACACAGTCACGCGCATACGTACGCAGCAGCCATGTCTCCACCGATAGCACAACAAATCATAACTTCGATGAAAATAATTTCCGGTGAAGATGGTACAGATGATGGAAAGAGAAGAACGAAACAATTAGCGAGGAATACTAGGTACTTTAGGCGCAGGCTCAATCAAATTGGAGTTATTATTTATGGAAACGAAGACTCGCCTGTTGTACCTATGCTAGTTTACCTGTTTTCTAAAATAGGGTATGTGTTCAAAATTATAGAGTGAGATGAATTGAAAATTAAAATCCTTCCATTTAACAGAGCAGTCGTGCGTACCTTAACGACGTATAATATAGCCGCAGTTGGCGTTGGATTTCCAGCAACTCCATTAATGGAAGGCAGAATACGGTTTTGTCTTTCTGCTGCACACACTAAACAGCAACTAGATTATGTATGTTTTTTTACTAGTCTATTGGGACCTGTTTCTAATTATGATTTTAATTTTTATTTTTTCCATTTAGGTATTGTTACATATTGAGCGTCTTGCAGATTCTTTGGGTTTAAGATACTCTCGTAAAATTCGCGATCCAATGCCCATAGAATATTATTCCGATGGAGAGACGGAATGATCTGCTATCTAAAAAATATATTTTCTACGACGTTTACTTTGCTCCAAAGAAGCGCCTCGTATTTCTATGGAGAAACACTGCCTTGAAAGAACTCTATACGCATTCTTTTGTGCGCTTTTCCATTGATGCGCACACTGTACCTTTTAATTAAATTATAAATAACAAAAGAACTATATCATTTTTTAACGTCATATTGAGAGAATATATATGTATCATTATCAATTAATGAATTAATAATCCATTATTTTAGAAGATGCTTTTCCCCTTTTTTCGTTGATAGTTAGAATGGCAAATAGAAAGATACGTGGAGTTTTTTTAAAGATTTCTCGCACGATATACAACGAATTATGGAAATATTAATGGAGAAGCCAAGAGTGCGTCAGAGTTCAGTTGGCCCGTTATTTTACGTGCACAAAGCTCGTAGAGGCATATGCACATATCGGTGGCTGTGATATGCCAACAGATCCTAGATTCACAAGGTAGTTCTAACAAATGAAATTCATTCGAAGTAGTTTTTGCTCCCCGAGTTAGTAGAGAAGCTAGAAAGTTCGATATTTTTCTAAAGGAGGAAAAAAAGTCGAACCAAAATTTTTCTGAAAATACTTGATAATTTTTTGATGCATTCTGCACCGGCACACTGCCGAAATTGCATTTATTTTATATTGAGCTCTTACATCAAAATTTAATCCCTATTGCTGTGGCAAATATTTTAAGATAATAATAGGTAATAATACGAAGTGTGCAGCAGCAAGCTTTGCATATTTATCTACTTTCCATAGTTAGTATATTGCAGTACATATTTAAGAAAGTTAACGCATACACACAACGAATAAATAAAGATAAACAGTTGACACATTTAATGCGAATGTTATTTATCTGTTCGCAACGAATACCGGGAATCGCTTTTACTTCCAATTATTACAGCAAAAGGGTTTAAATTGAAGATGAAAAAATAATGTTCTTTCTCTTTCAAATATGCAAATTTGTATGTTAGAAATGTACCACAATTTAAATTGTAGTTAACAATTCATTTTTTTGACAAATAATTTTATAAAAGTAGTTTTATAATTTCTTTTTCTTCTTTTTAAAGTATTTCTAGAAAAAGAAGAAAAACCATATATATTTTTAGCAGTGATAATTTCAAATGTATTTTCTATTTTTGAAACTTTATAATTACACGATTAAATATTAAGTTATATTATATTCTTTTATGTAAGAAATTCTTTTGTGTAGAATGGTTGCACAAACTTTTTTAATATCATTTTTCTCTATTTAAAATATCAATTAAGTTTACCTACCTTTTATAAATCAACAAGTATATTTTGTTTTAATACAATTGCAGATAACTTTTAAGAAATTATTTCGATTCATTTGCATTGATATGTCTAAGATCACGTTATACATTTCAATTAAAAATAATGCAACTTAATGATACAGATTTAAATTAACAGCAGAAACGAAATTAATATTATGTACCTATATTGAAATTGAATTTAACTGTAAGTGAAACACTTTTATCTACAATTGATTTATGTATGTTAAGCGAAACTTTATTTTAGGCGATAATGAACGTGCGGAAAATAAAATATTTTATGGTAAAAAAAAAGAATATAATTCAGATTAAAAAAATAAAGCAATTTTTTTAAGACAATTTGTATTTTTCTTATATCAATACCTAAGAATATTTCATTGGTCAATTAAACACGAAGTACATATAAACGTCGCTAAACAAATGTAAAAACATCAAATTTGTATACGAGAGAGGAGATTTTGAATTCTCTGCAAGATAATGCTGTTAGTGCAAATACAATCTGCAAGCTCGTAGGGCGGTTTTATTGAAAGTACGTTCTCTATTGTTAAAATATCATTTTGTACCTTCACGGGAAATCGATTTTCCTGGAGTAATTTTATCACAGCATTTTTTCGCTCCTCTATCGCAGTTTGAAGAATATTCGTTGGCGCTTTCGTAAACAATTCTGGTAACCTATATGGTTCACTCGAACAAATTTCTATGCTCTTTATCGCATGGCCAAATACAATTTTCAAACTATCTTGTTCAGAGCCTTGTAGCAGTACAACACTACAAAAGTCAGTTTACAAATTATTTACAAGGATACAATCGGGAAGTTGAAATATCGCGCAAAAGATTTCTTAACCTCTCTGAAACCGGATCAACGGTATAAACGATACCAGAGATCGTACTATTATCTTCTGTTAAAATATTCACTTTCTTGCCAACGTAACTTTTAAATAACAGAGGATCGTTTTTATAAATTTTATGGGAAAAATGCAAATTCTCTTCCATAGTTCAAAGATCTACCTCGTAGAGAATAGCGTATGGTCTGCGTTATACAAGTTAAACTTTGTTCAGATTTCTAAACAACTGTTTACGAATACACGTTGATAATATCTTTTATTTTTCATTTCAGCAAAAGGAAAAATATCGTGACATATATTTATCTCCTGTTGTCGAGTTATCTTGTCTACAGATAATATACGTAGTCTCTAAACTATGTATCTGTGGATGGGTCGTCCGTAAGATCACGAAAAAGCGGCAAAGCGACGAAACTACCTGAAATATATAAGAAACCTGAATTTGTATGCAGTAACTAGATGACAATGCAAAAAAGAAATCATTTATTACTGCTTTGTGTTCTACTGACCTTTAGGTGCTCATGATCCGAGTCTGAATGATAGCCTTTAAAGATACATATATTTAGATTTATAGCGACACACACGCTATAATACTATGCACGCTACATTAAAATTGAACGGTGATTTTGATGTGTAGTCTCGACGAGATACAACCTAAAAAGCAGTTGATATTTGACAGTTGTAAATAAACAGTTATTTGGAAATTGTAAATAAACGAAGCTTGAGACGAATAATTAAAAAGTGACAATTAAGTGCGTCGTGAGTTAAAATAATTCAATCATGGTTATTTACGGTGTTTATATTGTATCGAAATCGGGTGGATTGATATTCAATCACGATCACAATGTTCCACGAATTGAAAATGAAAGGACGTTCAATTTTCCTCTTGATTTGAAGTTGAATTACGAAAATAAGAAGATCGTTGTTTCGTTTGGACAAAAGGATGGCATTAATGGTGAGATGGACAATGTTTCTTTTATTTCCAAAAATTTGCTTGAATTTTTCGACTAACGAATGCATTCGTTTATTATAGTTGGTCACGTTTTAACTGCAGTAAATGGTGGTCCTGTGGTAGGCCGTGAATTGGAAAATGGGAGAGATGTATTTGAATTTTTAGAACAAGCAGAAAATTTTCCTATATCGCTTAGATTTAGTCGTGCCAGAATGACAACTAACGAAAAGATTTTTTTAGCATCAATGTTTTACCCTCTATTTGCAATTGCCAGCCAGTTAAGCCCTGAACCCCGTTGTTCTGGTATTGAAATTTTAGAGGCAGATACATTTAGATTACATTGTTATCAAACGCTGACTGGAATTAAATTCATTGTGGTGGCAGAACCTACGCAAAGTGGAATAGAAATTTTATTGAAAAGAGTATACGAACTGTATGCAGATTATGCCTTGAAAAATCCTTTCTATTCATTAGAAATGCCCATCAGATGCGAATTATTCGAGACTAATTTACAAAATTTATTAGAAAATGTTGAAAAGTCTGGCACTAGCAATGTGTAAAATCGATGACAAGATAATTACCTTACAAAGAACTTGTACAAAACTTAAGTGTTAAGCTAGAGGTTGTTAACATTTTGTATTAGTGTTGTAAAGTATAATATATTATACTGTAAATGATATTGAATGTAAATAATCAAGATTCTCATTTATATTTATATTCAATATTTAGAACATATATGATTTATTAAAATACTTTTAAAAAATATATCAACAATTGTGCAAAAATTATTAAAAGTGAAATTTGCGTATTTTATGCAGCTGCGCTAAGCTCTTCAGTTTTTTTAACAAAATTGAAGATATCATCAGCTAAGAGTTTAGGTTCTTCAAAAGCTGCAAAGTGTCCACCACGTGACATTAAACTGTACTGAATTATCTTAGTATATCTTGACTTAAGCAAACTTTCAGGTTGAGACAATAGTTCATTGGGAAAAACGGCACAACCTGTAGGCACATTTATAGGCAATCTAAAACAGAATGTATATTTAAACGTCTTTGAATATAAAATTCATAGATTTTTTTATTCAATGAAATAAACTTACTCTTCAATTTTTAAAGCTCTATATGCCGAATTAAAGTTCTCAGCATAAAGTCTGACGCTTGTAGTAATGCTATTACTGACCCAATATATCATAACATTGTCTAACAGCTCGTCGAGCGTAAATTTTTCTGTTAAACCACCATCATCTCGTTCTTTATATGCTGTACTTGTCCATGTACTGAATTTTTCTAAAATGTATGCCGCTAGTGCATCGGGTGAAGCACTTACTGCAGTGCCTAATGAACAGTGTTATACTTTAATTTATGCATGGGTTTTTTTTTCAATTGCGATAATGTTTTGTGCATAATTTAAATAGTATAAAGAGATTGCACAAGATTACGGTAATATCCCACAAGAATACTTTTTTTTTAACTGCTTTTTTCGAAATTTACAATCGATATTTTTTACCTATTACATCATGTTGTTGATAATTTCCGTCTTGAAAAAGATATGGATATTAGTTCACTGATGCTGTTCAAATAACATGTAAAACATTTATTACATTATTGCAATTGGAAAATATAATTGTGTGATCTTCTTTAAGTAAATTTATTTAAATATATTATAAATTTACTTAAAATTTAAATAATATATAGTAGCTTTAAATAAAAGATATAAAAGTACCTATAGTGTCTGGCTTTGTAGCTTGTATGTGAAAGTAGCCAGATTCTTCAATTAGGTTGAATAAAACTCTACTCAAAGGGAAATATCGTGAATAGTGTTCGTTTACTCCAACCAAAGATGGGAAATAGGTACCAATAAATGACCACAAGAAAGTAGACCCTGTCAGAGTAGAACACATGTTTGAGTGTAAACCAATTACCCTAAAAAAGCCAAATGCATAACATATCATTTTTTTTTTAAATTTATGTTACTATTATTACTAACTATTATTATTAATTATGTTATTATTATTACTAACTTTTCTGGGAACAAAGCAGCCATATTAGCAGTAATAAGAGCTCCCCAATCACCTCCTTGAATATAAAACTTTTCAAAGCCAAGTCTATGCATTAAATTCTTGAATATTACAGCCATCTAAGCAAAAAATGAGCAAATCAATAGTGGTAATAAGACCTAATAAGACGTATATAGCTATTATATGTTAGATGAAAGTAAAATTATTATTACTTGAGCTGTAGCCATGCCTGGTCGTACTGCTCCTTCCGAGAATCCATACCCCGGAAGCGACGGTGCAATAACTTCAAACACGAAGTTTTGATTAGGCCAAGGTTTTGTTAGCATAGGTATAATTTTTTGGAATTCTACAACAGATCCTGGCCATCCGTGTAATAAAAGCAGAGGCAGAACTATTAAGTTCTTACCCTTTGGCAAATTTGTTGGCTTGATATGATAGAAGTGTATATCCAAACCTAAAATGTTCAAATACTTTATTTTTAATTCTAAAAAATTGTTTTATCGATTACAAAAATATACAAATTGTTCCACTACCTTGAATATTTGTAATGAACTGAGGATACTTGTTTAGTAGAGCTTGTCTGTCAGACCAATTGTAGTTATCTCTCCAGTAATCAAGTACCACATTGAGATACTTAGTTGAGATACCATAAGTCCATGCTACACCTTCCAATGGTGCAGCATATGTTCTTCTGTGTGCCAGGCGATATTTTAAATCATCCAGAACCTATAAATAATTTAATAATTGTTTTTAAAAAAAGGAATTCAGAAAATTAAAAGTAAAAAGCAAATTTTAATTAATTTATTTTATTTACCTTAGTTGGTACATCGATTTTGAAAGGTCGTATTTCTGTAGATTCTTTTCCACTTTTCTTCGATCCCCAGTTTGTCTCCGGTAATGTCGGAATTTTAAGCTCTTTCGAAGAGCTAAACAGATTAACAGAATTGTAAAATTAATTTATTTGTAAATAATTTGTTTGTAAAAAAATTTATTAATAAATAATAATAAGTTTTTTAAATGGTTGTAAGAAAAGGTGACAATATTTTGAATCTTATGTTGAAATATATAATCAATTGATTATATTTCCAAAATTTTACCTTCACGATCTTCGTAAATCAAAATCGTAAAGATTCATTTTAAATAAATAGATTTTTTTTCTTTTCGACAAATTACAATGACATCGTGGTTGTATACATGATATTGGTATCTTAAATTACATAATAAATAATTTTCGCTTACAATTATTAGTTTTTTATTTATTTCGTTTATTGCGTGTATCACGTTTATACTTGATTAAGATATCTTATCGATAATAAAACGAGACAAATAATATTCTGTTCTTACGAAACTTTTATATAAAGTAGCAATAATTTGACATTATTTTATGTCATTATCATCAATTGCTGTAAATAAATAAAAATGTTTTCATATGCAAAGAGCTGAATTAGAGCTTTTTTATAAACTTTGCGTAATGTCACGGTGACAAGTACAAACCAATAGATAATTATATGCTATATTTCTGCTAATCATTGTATAGAACAAAGTCTCAAGTCATTTTCTTTTCTTTTCTTTGGAATATTTTTATGTTTAATGTTCAATATTTATCGTAAATAATTAAATTTTTCAGTTGCATGCGTATTTCGTAATAAATTGTTAATATACTAATTTAATTTTACCAGTTTTGAAAAAAATACTAGTGAGCAGCACAACTTAATCAATGTCGTAAAAAAAATTATGTAACAATTGAAGAAAAACGAATTCCAGATTGTGAAAATAGAAGTCTTAAGTTAAATGAGAGTCTCAGTAAAATCAGATCAAATGGATTGTTATACGATTTTCTTTAACAAGGTTATTATAGTTCAAATTATCGACATTTTTCTTTTTCTTTTCATGATTATTTTTTCTAGACACCCTACGATCGTATAAAATTGAAAAAATTTTTATATTTTTAATATTATAATAAACTATAAAGACCTTTTGGGCCTTACTGAATTAGGTTCGTAATTATTTAAATATTATGCTTATGCTTCAAAATAAGTATATAATGTAAAAATATAGATCTGATTCTTTTTTATTAAAATTGTTGTTCTTTTTATCCAAATGGATTCAATCACAAATCTGTCGACATCGATTAGATGTGTTTAATCGAGGCAATAAAAACTATATACAAATACATACATAAGTTCAGTAGATTCAAGATTTAAAGGTTAAATTTATTAAGTTACCAAAGGTCATGCATATATATTTGTGTGAAATCTATAAAACATAAATAGTTAAGTTTTTTTATAAAGATAAGATAAATAAGATAAACATAAGATTTACGTAAAAGTATGCATTTTATGTGTAATAAGTTTTTCTTTGTGATGTACATATAAGTTCACGAGTTAATTTACGAAAACGAATAAGTCAAACGTAATGTAATCAACAGCACATGCATATAAAAAAAAATACATCAAAATTCATAAAATGATACTTGAAACAGAGATGAGAAATAAAAATTTGTGAAACAATATAGAAAGACGAGAAATTTCTGCCGTGAAATACAGCAGAGAAAAATCAGACGTTGGAAAAAATAAACCGTATTACTATAATTACTGTACAATTGTTTCAAATTTACTATTAATCTCTTCACAATATTAACGGACTTACAAGAATAAAATAATTAATCCACTAGACAAAAGTGTTATCACCGCTGTAGTTTTCAACATCTTGACCGAACGCGTGCTCACTCGTGCTGGAACTATGTAACTGAAAAATTTCCTTAGCGTAAGAGTTCAAAACTCGAGAAATATTTATATAGTAATATATTGCTGGTTGTTAGATGTAAATTCTCAAGTAGAAAAGAGGGAATAATTGGATGTATGTTTTTAGAAAAGATGTAGGGTAATGGTGGAAAGATCAAGATATGGTTATAAATGATATAGAAGGTGGATCAGGTGCGTATCATTAGTAATGTAGCGGCCAGCACATCCTAAATATATATGAACTATACAAGCCATAAGTAAATGCTGCTTAACGATGAATCGATAGCGATCACCACATTTAAGCATGCAGCGTGTGAATCACATCTAGGATAGGTATCAGAACTAATTTACATGTTTTTGTCTACCACGCAAATATGTATGCCTTGTCCACTACTGTTGCTCTCCTTGTTTACTGTGCGTATATGTTTGTCCTCGTCGCATCACATCCAGTCTTTCCTTAGTATACCAGTTCCAAAAACATGAACATGGCAAGCCGTAAGTAGATGCCGCTTAACTACGGATCGAGTGCGATCTTCAAGTTAAGTGTGCAGCGTGCGGGAACACCTCTAGGAGATAGGTGCCGTTTCTTGGTTCAACCTAGAGGTTCCTAATAAACCGAGCATCTGTGGTTAGAGGTCACTGGCATCAGCTCTACTGATAAATCTGGCGGCGATTCTGAAATATACTTCTCACCTTCTATATCCTTTATAACTCTACCTCATCAACCTTACATCGTGCATAAAATCATCCATATAACATCTGCTACAGAAATTTCACTTTTAGTACTATCTACTGACTAATTGTAAATTATATATTTTCAGTTATATATAGCTGTATCTATGTACAAAAATCAAAAGTTCCATACAAGAGTAAAGAAAGCAGTTTCTCTTTCTCTCAATAACCGACTCACTGGTTTTGTTTGTTCTGCGTGACACTCTCGACCAATAGGTATTCTTAAATTTAAGAATGGATTAGAAATAACCAACCAGACCCACGTTCTTTTCGAGGAACTTCTCGTCTCTGCACGGCACATGTATAAATGCGTTGGTGCAAGTGTCATCGTTTCGAATCTTGAGATAGTTATTACAGTTGAATTCGGTAAGAATTCATAAATTTAATTTTATACAAAATATAAAAATAATAATATATCAAGTTCTGAGAAATGATTGTAATTATAGTAGATTAGAAACTAAATTTTTTTATAGAAAGAATCATTTATGGTGATTCACTTGATTGCTATTTTTATTTCTAAACAAGTTCGAATATGTTTCATTGCGTTTGTAGTATTAAAGATTGCTAAGAGTTGTAATGTTATTTTCATTTTAAATCAATTTTGAAATAATTTAATGTAAATTTATTTAAATGTAGGCAGTTTCAATTCAAAATTTCAAGATGTCGTATATCATTATTTGAGCTCATGTGTGTCTGTATGTGTATATATATATATATACAGAAAAATTGTGTACAAATACGAATGTAGTATTAAAACAAATAATTTTATTCAATTGATAATTACGTCGAAAAATAATTACAGTTACAATACATAAAGCTTATTAATAATTAAAGATCATTTTACAATTAGTGCTATTCTAACGAACATGAAAGTTTATTTTTAGATATAACTATAATGCTATTACGGCTCATCTCTTTGCTAATATATATTTATCATTTTAATGTAATATAATTATCATTTTGTATAATTATGCAAAAATTGTCTTTTCGAATCTAAATGGGTCTACAAATCACATCTGTTAGTAAAGTGTGAAATTTCAATAAAAATCTTTTCAGAAGCTATCTTTGGCAACCTTGAATAATTTGAACAAATACCATTGGAAATATTGCTAATTAACTATTTAACGTATGTACATATGTCATTACCATTTTCTTATCACTTTGACTATTAATATTTAACGAATATAATTATATTTCAATCCTTCATAATAAAATTATATATACAGAACAAACAGTGTTTTAAACATTTTCAAACACATATTTTTCCATTTTTTTAAATAGACTATAGAAAAATAAATTTTTGTAGGATATTTTTTGTAGCACGTACAATGTCCAATAATAATTCGTAAAAAAATGAAAATTTATGTTAATTTAAAAATCTTATTTTCAAAACAACAAACTTCGCAATTACCTCAAATTAATATTGTGTATTTTCATATTCGAACACATTTGTTTTGATTCATTGTATAAAATTCGCTATGCGGTCAAATTCTTAAAAATAGTTTAAGAATCTTATATTTGGAAGTATTTTATGCAGATTTTTTTTCTTAATAATTATAATAAAGCACCATCAATATACAGGAAACGTATTTTTA
>KQ435701.1:263857-280171 GCA_001276565.1 Melipona quadrifasciata | reverse complement strand
TTAAACTTTATGGCATAAGTAGGAGTTAGTAATTAATATAATTTCTTTAATAATTAGCATAATGTATTATGTGTGTGTGTGTATATATATATATATATGTTGATTTGATAATAGGATTAATTAAAAAGAAGAAACGGGTCAAACGTGATGGCAATCTTCAGCAATTGGCTGAAATTGTTAAAGAGCTTGGAGATGTATATTTTGAAAGTGGCAAGTATGAAGATGCTTTGCAGGAATATACAGAACAATTGGAAATCTGCAATATTTTAGAAGACAAATTAAATATAGCGGTAGCTCACAGAATGATTGGAGAGATACAGGTAGATCTTGGCACCTATGAGAAAGCATTAGAGCATCAAAATCTTTACTTGGGTTTGTATTGGAAATGTACATTAATACTTTGAAATTATATAGCTGTAATAAAAATATTTTTTGTGTTAGGTAGAAGGAGCCAAGGAGATAAAAAATTTATTAGAAGAGCAACGAGCTTATGCAACATTAGGTAGAACATATTTCTGCTGGGCTGAAAGTTTGCCCTCTGAAAAGAAATCTGATGCTCTCACAAATGCAAGAAAAGCATACATGAAGAGCATACATCTTTGCAATCAGTATTATATCCTTTTTGTATATTTAATATTAATTTTCTAAGCAATATATTGTAAAAAAAGATATTTGTATTTTCTTTAGACTAAGTGATACTAACATCGAATTGAGGGAACTGGTTACAATGAGAGCACGATTATTATTGAATTTGGGATTGGTACTGGAAGGTGAAAAAAAACATCAAGAGGCAATTGATCTATTGGAAAAAGCTGCAGGTTTATGTAAGACACATAATTTACGAGAAGATTTTCACAGAACGCAAATTGCTCTCGGAGGAATTTATGAGAGAAATTGTGATTATGATCTGGCTTTAACACATTTGGAATCTGCCACTGAAGTTGATAATTCAACTTTAAAAGCGGAAGCACGATTTCTCCAAGCAGAATTGCTTTTAAAAATAGAAAAATGGTCTGAATCGCGGAAAATATTAGTGCCTCTTTACGTTACAGACAACTTACCTCAAACTCTTAAACGTCAAATAGAAAAATGTCTTAGAATAGGTATGATTTATGAGAATATATTTGTTTTGAAAATTTCTACAAAGAAATTATCTATTTAATCTATTTTAAAAAATTATTTACTCGTAGTTGTAACGTTACAAACAACTGAAGAAGCTTTAACTACAGAAGAAAATACTAGCGTTAAGTTGAAATATTATGAAATATTAGGAGATGCAGCAGTGGCTGCACACTGTTTTGAAAAAGCTGTAGAATATTACAGAAAAATGCTCGTATGTGCGGAAGAAACTGAGAGCGAGCGTACAGGGGCAGCTTTACTAAGTTTGGCCCAAACATTGAAAGATGTTGGTCGATATAATGAAGCATTGGACTTTGCTTATAGAGAATTAAAACTATGTATAGATCCACGTGAAATATGCAGATCTGCTTTGTTTCTAGCAGATTTATCGATAGCTACTAAAGCAACCGTCGAGAAAGTTGAAGAAATTTACAGTTTAGCCTTGGAAAATGCAAAAATTTGCAATGATGTTTCTTTAAAAGCAAGTGTATTAACAGAACGTTTAAATTATTTAACCAATACTGATAGAACAGAAGAAATAAAAACACTTACAGAAGATCTAAATAAATTGGAGGAATTATGTAATGATACAGATAATGAAAGTGAATCAGAAGAAACTATTGGTGCAAATATTTGTTTGGAAGATTTATCGGATGTTGAAGCAGAGTTAAAGATTAAAGAAAATGTCAAAAATAGAAAACGAATAAAAAGAAATAAGTCAGTTGCTGTAAAAAGGAATGAAAAAGGAGAGACACAGCTTCACGTAGCTTGTATCAATGGCAATATTGAAACTGTAGAAAGATTATTAGAATCTGGACATTCAACGAGTGTTAGAGATCATTTTGGTTGGACTCCTCTTCACGAAGCAGCTAATCATGGTCATGTGGAAATTGCAAAATTATTATTAAAGTATGGCGCAGATATAAATGATCCTGGAAGTTTAATGTGTCAAGGAGTTACTCCTCTTCATGACGCGGCTTCTTGCGGTAATTTTACTATGATAAGGCTATTGATCGAACACGGAGCAAACGTAGAACTTAAAACAAACGAGTATGATACGGTACTAGATTGTTTAGAACAATGGAAAAATCGTGTTGATTTTTTATCTCCTGAAGACGAAGCGGAGTACAATGAATTACATAAAATATTATCTACTATGATACCGGCCAGTGAAAAGAAAATTTCGAAACGATCTCATAAATCACCATGCAACTCAAAAACTCATGTCATAGATGAAAGTGTTCGTATGGAAAAGATTTCTGCAGGTGAAGATTATAAAAGAACTATAGCTAGCTTGAAACATAGAAATGATCCAATTGGAACTTCTCTATGCTCTACGAAACGAAATGTGAAGCCACTTTTAAATAGCGAGGAGATCTTTTTGGATGATTGGTTAGAAGATGATATGAATGAAAATATAAACAATAGAAGGCATTCTAATGAACATTCCTTCTCATTGACAAAAAGGAAATCAAATAACGGAGATGATGATGTCGAGAAAAATTTAAAACGGCAGAAAACAAATGACCAAGATCTAATAATCAATAATGACGAATGCGATATGATAGAGGAAGATAGTGAGGATAACTGTGATATTGAAATAAGACAGATTTCTAGTCAATGTGAAATTCAGAGAAAAAAACAGCAAATCTCTTTGTTATCAGTTGGATTTACTAAAGATTCTATTTCTCGAAGTTCTTCACCTGTAACTCCATCTGCTACAGAATGCGAATCGAGAGAAATCGATACTGTAAGATCAGTTATTTTAAACATCTCTGTGGATGGAAAAATGTTCAAAACTCAAATAGAATTTTCCAATACAGCAAGACCATTAATAGAAGAAATTGTAGCTGATATTGAAACTAAATTTTATAACGATACAGGATGTAAAACAAAACTAGATTTGAAAACTATGGATGGTATTGAGATCAATTGCAATAATGTGTTCGCGATATTAAATGAGGGGAACATTGTTAAAAATTGGATATGCGAAATAATTCAGTTAGAAACTCCTTCTATCGTCGAACGATATGGAACTATTTGTAAAAATTATAATATAGGTAAATATTTTATGCATACATATACTTATTTCATAATTTTCAAAATAATTATTATTTTCAATACTTTCAGACGTCCGAGAATGTATGTTAAAGTGCTTAAAATCTTGTGAAAATACTTTTACTTTACGGCTGAAGCAAGAAGATATTGGAAGAGAAGAATTTATATCCTTATTGAAAACTCTGGAATATGAAAAGAATGTTCAAATATTAGATTTGTCTGGTGGTAAACTACATGAACTCGGGAAAGTTTTAAACGATTGTATTTTAAGATTGTCAACTTTACAAGAATTGTGCCTTCAAGGATGTGATATAGATTCTACATGCCTGAGTAAATTGGAGAAACTACCTTCACAACTTAAGTTTCTAGATTTTAGCTATAATCCGTTTGGATCATCAAGTCAAGAAATCTTGTGCAAACTTCTCACCCCTTTGACACAACTTCGGACATTGAATTTGAGATATTGCCAGTTAAATAACTTTCGTTTTCTTTTAAACAACAATAATCTGGTAAACCTAGATATTTCTTGGAATTGTTTTAGTGAAGATGAGCTCTGTACCACTTTACAAAGACAATTACTTAACTTAAATTTATCCAATACTGTTTTTTCTAACAGTTTCAATTTGGTGAAAAATATTTTTAATAAAACAGATTTTTCATTCGTTACCCTGGAATGTTTAGAGCTTGCTTCTTGCGAATTGTCAGATACCGACATTAGAAATGTATTGTCACGTGTATCGAATCTTTCGAAATTGGTTTTAAAGGGAAATAGAAAAGTGGGAGTACAATCTCTGAATTTGTTATTAAATTATACGCCAACATTACGGCACATCGATATTAGTGGATGCGAAAATATTATCGAATTTCCTGATTCTGGAGTATTTATTGAGAAACCCGAAATTTGTAAATTAATCGTGAGTATGTATCCAGAAGTATGCGATTGTTGGATTCGATTATGGCGCGGAAAGGGTGTTGTGAAGAAACTGCCGCATAATCTTACTATTTTTGAACCTGTATTTTAATATTTTAAATATCGTTATACATAAAAATTGCTACAAAAGTATAAATTGCAGACAATTTTCATTTACTTTGAAACATATATTTTTCATCTTACGTGTAGATAATCATTGTCAGTAACTTTTTATTATATTTTAATATTAAGTTTCAGAAAGTATTTTGTGAAATTTAATCAAATTTCTAGTACCGGAAGTGCATTTTCCGTCATCAATGTGAATGGGAACATATTTGATAAAGTTCAATTCAATGTATATTTGTTATCAAAGTTTAATTGTTTACAGTAACCTATTTTTCAAACTATTGCTGAATGAAATCATAAAAAGCATAAAAATGTGTATGGTTAAATAAAGTATTTAAATAGGATGTCTGAAGATGTTTTAAAACCATAAATATTTATAACAAGCAATGAACAGGCAATAATTGATTGCTAATGCTATCAACATTATACAATAATGTAAGTGAACGATAGTTCTAATCATGCTAATTTAATGTCGACTGAATCATTATAGCAATTTAATATCAATTGATCATTGTAGCAGTTTTTATATGTCATAACAATTTCTTTTAGATGCTAATTCAGTAAAGAATACAAAATACAAAGTAACTGATGTTCGTTGAATATTAATAAGATGTTCATATACTTGAGTAAAAAAATAGCAATACCGAATAACTTTCGTCTGAATTGTATAGCATGGAATCAACGCGAAGGTTATATAGCTGTTGGTGGAGAGGATGGTCTTTTGAAAGTACTTAGAGTAGATTCCAATGCAAGTAGCTCTAGTACCAGTGGTGGAAAGGCTAGAAATTTGACTGCTGCCAGTAACCTAAGTATGAATCAGACTTTAGAGGGTCATAATAGTCATGTGCAAGTAGTCATCTGGAATGAACAACATCAGAAACTAACCTCAAGTGATCAGAATGGTGTAATTATAGTTTGGATGTTGTATAAGGGCTCTTGGTATGATGAAATGATAAACAATTGCAATAAATCGATAGTTAAAGGGATGGCATGGAGCTCAGATGGACTAAAAATTTGTATAGTTTATGAAGATGGAGCAGTTATTGTAGGTTCAGTTGATGGCAATAGAATCTGGGGAAAGGAATTAAAAAATACGGCACTTGTTGCTGTACAATGGTCTCCTGATGGAAAATTATTATTATTTGGGATCAAAAATGGGGAAGTTCATCTTTTTGATAACCAAGGTGTATTCTTAACAAAGTTAAATATGATACCATTGAATGGCGGTCAAGTTCAAACAATAGTTTCAATGCAATGGTATGATGGAAGGAATGGTTTCATTAGCCTGGATTGTCCATCTTTAGCTGTTTGCTACAGGAATGGAAAAATACAACTGATGAAAAATACGAATGATGATAATCCAATTGTAGTAGAAACTGGTATGACAGTGGCATGGTGTTGTTGGAATAGTTATGGATCCATATTAGCAGTAACTGGAATGTTACCGTTATTAGGCAATGGAGAAACAAAGGACACTAATGTCATTCAATTCTATACTCCATTTGGTAAACATATGAAAACTCTAAAAATACCCGGTAGAGAAGTCACTTGTTGTGCATGGGAGGGAGGATCACTCAGAGTAGCGTTATCTATTGACTCTCATATTTATTTTGCGAACATTCGTTTAGATTATAAGTGGACTTATTTCAGTAACACGGTCGTGTATACAAACGAAAAGATTACTAAGGATGGTATTTGTATCATGTTTTGGAATACAACAAATAATACATGTTGTACTAAGAATGTTAGAGCATTGATTTCTATAGCTTCGCATGGAGATCATTGTGTTTTGGCAATAAAAAATGATTTTGCTCAGGGATCAGAGCAATTTGCACTTTTAGTGTGCAATACAATTGCCACTCCAATAGATACTAAGTTTATAGATTTAGAGCCACTATGGGTAACTATGACTAATAGTGTGATCGTCACAGCATCGAAGAATAATTTTTTGGTATGGAGTTATCGTACTCCTCATAATTCCATGTTGCATGCAGGACGAATTAGGAGAGATAAGATTTATCATATTGACGAAACTCCAACCGGTGTGACGGAAGTTATTCAAGATTTAGACAAAGATAGATCCTTCGAATCACCTATTAATACTAAAGCTACTATGGATCCAATTTGTTGCTTGTGTGCAACTGATAAAATTTTATTAATAGGCAGAGAATCGGGAATGATTCAAAGATATTCTTTAGCTCAGATAACTCTTACAAACAGATACAACACAGCATGTAAGCTTTACAAAATTGCAATTAATTGTGATTCATCTCGAGCGTCTATTATGGATTCGAGTGGCGTTTTAACCATGTTAGATTTAGAAACTGATATCAAGAGAAATACTTTGAAAGATGGAGATTCAGAGGACGAAATAAATAAGTTTGAAAGAAAAGATGTGTGGGCCATGTGTTGGGCACAGGACAATCCCGCTTTATTAGCAATTATAGAAAAAACCAGGATGTACGTTTTAAGAGAATTTGATCCTGAAGAACCGATATCTTGTTCTGGATACATTTGTTCATTTCGAGATTTAGAGATACGTTGCGTTTTACTGGATGATCTCATGCAAAAACCAGAAGATACAAAAACTGAATTAATAGTGGATTTAGAAGTGAAATCCCTAAGGGATACTAGAGAATTGTTGACGAAAGTAGGATTGAAAGAGGCGAACAATTTCATCCAGGACAATCCACATCCACGGTTATGGCGCTTGTTAGCAGAATCAGCTTTGCAGAAATTAGATTTAGAAACTGCAGAAAATGCAATGGTTCGTTGTACAGATTATTTAGGTATACAATTTATCAAACGTTTGCAAAATGTGCACAATGATCAACTGAAGAAAGCAGAGGTGGCTGCGTTTCTTGGCAACTATGACGAAGCTGAAAAATTATATTTTGACATGGACAGAAGAGATCTTGCTATTTCGTTACGTCAAAAATTGGGAGATTACTTTCGAGTCGTACAGTTAATGAAGATGGGAATAGGTGGATCTGATAAGCAAATGGAATATGCCTATAATAAAATTGGCGAATATTACGCCGAGAGACAGAACTGGGAAGGTGCAAAAGAGTATTACGAAAAAAGCAGGAATCTAGAGAAACTCATAGAATGTTATTATAAATTAGAAGATTTCATTCAATTAGCAGGAACAGTGCAACAGCTACCAGATAAAAGTCCCCTATTAAAAACGGTAGCAAGAATGTTAGGTTCTGTGGGCATGTGCTCTCAGGCAGTGGCAGCATATATAAAATATGGAGATGTAAAACTAGCCGTGGATACGTGTGTTCGTTTGAATCACTGGGACCAAGCAGTTGAATTGGCAAAAACCTATAAGATGGCACAGATAGGTGAGTTATTGAACAAGTATGCAAATCATCTTTTGTCGAATGGAAAGAGATTGCAGGCTATAGAATTGTACAAGAAGGCAAATCATAACTTGGAAGCAGCAAAATTACTGTTCCAGTTAGCAGAAGAACAAGCAAAGACTAAAACAAATCCATTACGTGTGAAGAAAATTTATGTTCTAGCAGCTCTGCTAGTTGAGGATCATATCAACGCTGCTCCAGCTGTTAAGGGAGGTCGTAGCAATGTTGTAATGGGTTTAACAGAGAACAACGAAGATACTCGGGTAATAGAGAATGCCTGGAAAGGAGCAGAGGCCTATCATTTCCTTCTGTTAGCAAATAGACAGTTATATTTAGGAAATTTTGACGGAGCTATGAAAACAGCTCTAAGACTGAGGGAATATGAAGATATCTTGCAACCCGAAGATATTTACTGCTTGCTTGCTCTGTCAAGTGCAGTCAATCATGCTTTTGCAGTCTGCTCCAAAGCGTTCATCAAATTGGAATCTTTAGAGACTATCTCAGAAACGACCAGAGAAGAATATGAAGATTTAGCTGTGGACATCTTCACAAAACACAGTCCTCAAGATGTTCGTAATTCTAAAGCGGAATGTACAAATTGCGAGAGTTTGATACCTGACTGGTGTGTCGCCTGTCCCAATTGTATGACCAGATTCCCTCCTTGTATCGTTTCTGGGAAACCGTTAATGGATCTGGCCAATGCGTGGATCTGTACCATTTGTAGACATCACGTGGCTACAGAACGAGATGTGGTTAATATTAACGCTTGCCCATTGTGTCACAGTACGATTACGTACATGTAGTTGACGTGTGTGAGTATGCATTAAACATGCATTATCAGACAAATATTTGATGCTTGCACTATAACAAATATGTTGTTGGCCACTTTTGAGCTTATTATTGAAAGAATAGATTTCATTTTTATAGTAGTATACACTATTACTTAGAAAGTACATTGCTTAAAAGTACTACACGATTTAGTTAATATGTTCGGTACCTGGTTGATTTATTGAATTAACAAGGACAATGGGTAATTTTTTAATCATATATAGAACAATGTTTGATAGTATGATTATTTAGATTAATGTTATTTATCACGGAGTAAATATATGATATTTTATTTCGAAGAAACATTATTAGCGATACGTGGATGTAAAATTTTCGTAATTGCATAATTTCTGATCTCATTTATAAGTCTGAAGTTTCGTTCATAAGCTTTTTCGTTTAATGTTTTATAACTTTCCACAATTTAAGTTGTGAAGTAATTCTTTATATACTTCAAGCATCTTTTTGTATTGTGCAATAAATTTATAAAATTTAATTGCACAATGGTACTTTTTCCGTCCAAAAATTGAAAGGAAATTCCGTCCATAATATGTATAATGTTATTTATTAATTTTTATATTGTTGTAATCGTTCACATTAAATATATTTTAGATTATTTCTTATGTTTTTTTTTTTTAACGAATATTTCCCTCCAATTCAAAGTTTCATCCAATAAAATTCAAAGGTCTGCGCATGGCAACTAGTTTGGCGCGCTATGAAATTTCAAATATCCTGTTTCAACCAGACGCTTTCAATCATTGCGCATGCGTGTGCCAGTGTTGGCCCGCGTTCTTTCCACGAGCAAGTCAGTGCGCGTTGAGCCAGTAAGAAAGAGGTATCGTGTCGGATTATCGTCCCTCTTTCACGGATATTTACATCATTTCATTCGAGTTTTATTTTCCGGATTACTTAAATCATCGTGGCGGTATTTATTTCGAATTCTCAAACGTGCTTGCGATATTGAGTCACGATTACGAGGTTTGTTCCCCGCGAATGTACAAGTGTCTTATCCCGCGTATTTGTCGCGTCAGTTCGTGAGTGTATCGCGAGTGTCCGGCCACAGGAATAATTATGAGTGGTATGCTGTCGATGTTATGTGTTATCCTGATCCTTAGCGTCGCAACGAGCACGGTGCACGCCGGATTGAAATGTGACGCTGTCAGACCTTACTTCGAGTCCCAAGGCTTCCCGGCCACTGACATTCCCAAGGAGGCGATTTCATGTGAGTTTTTTCCCAAAACTTTTTCCATTTTGAAACCGTAAATCTCGATATTCATCTCCTATTACGTAGTCATTTGTTCTGAATTCGGTATCATTTGCAAAGATGGCGCGAAATCTGGGCAATTTGAAAATTGCAACGTACTTCAATGGCATATATCGTATTGCTCGAATGTCATTGGTGGAAATTTGAAAATCGTGACGTAGATTAAACATTCGTATTGGTAGTCTCGGATTGTTCGAATGTCATTGGTGGATATTTGAAAATTGTCGCGTAGATTAAACCATTCGTGATCGTTATATTGGATTTCGATGGAAGGAATTAGCAAAACAGCCAGGATTAAGATATTCAACTGATCACTTCAAAATGGAATTATGTATTTGGCAAAATTTTTAAATTTTCTCTACACTTTCTTCTTCTGTTTAATCGACTAACGTTGCACATAATGGAAAGGTTCAAAAATGAATTCTGATTGAAATTTCGATTCCAATTTGTGTCAACACAGTTGTCCTGTGAAAGTTTCACAGAAGAGTGAGAAAGAGGAATGTACGATGAACGGATGAAAAATAACCGTAGCGAAAATCGAAGTTTAAAATTAGAGTGGCCAAGCTCATAATTCACGGCATCATTCGTGATTTATCCAGCAAAATTTCGTTGAGGTCATTCGCAAAGAGACACGTTCAACGAAATATTTATAGTCGATGAATTATGGACTGTGTTTTTTCGCGAGGGGGCTGTACGAGAAGAAAAAAAAAAAAAAAAAAGAATAAATAAACGAAAGAAAAATTTCAGGAAATTCTCGCTTCTCGAAATTTTATACACAAATATCCTTGGGCTTACCTCGTGTATGTACATACGTATGTGATTCACTATCGAAATCTTAATGAACAAAATAAATATTTTACATCGTGCTTGAACTATTTCTGAAACATTTCCAAAGTTCTGAAATTAAACTATTGAGATAAATAGTAAAATAGTTAAGAATTTAACGGGAGTAAGAGTGTTGTTAAAACCTTAAGTCTTGGTAGATAAAGACGCAGTTAAAATAATATATCTAAAAATAAGTACTTTGTATGCTTATTGTTAGTTTATTTGAACTGTCTCTAAACATCCGCCGAGCAAAAACAAATTTTTAAAATAGCAATAGTTAAACATTCGGTATTAATAGCATAGTTGAAGATTACGTCGCAATTTTATTCTCGTTTTAATCGAGGAGAACAATTATTTATTGTTCAAAGACGTTCTTTGGTACAGAATTGAAAATGAAGGAGTACTCAGAATGGACAGGAATGTTAATAGAATATAGTTGATGATTTTTACACACGCACTGGTTATGGGTAATATTGGTTCGTATTGGTTCGCACTCGTATGGCGGCATACCTTGCTTTATCACTCTGACACATATATGTAGTACACATATATACTTTGTACAAGCACAAAGAACCTGTCTTTGGTTAGTGTAATCACAAATACGTCCAGTTTCGAGAGTGTATTTACTCGCGCTGAATAGATAATAAGGAATCTTATGTTCCGTTAGCGTGATCACATGGCCGACATTCTCACTCTTACTCTTCAAACACCTTGTTGAACTTTCCAGTTAATATTTTCACTAAAACGTAGGGGAAAAAACTACACGACTTGCATCCCAGTACGATTCGTCTCACTGAATGGCTCGGAAGCAATTGTTCTGACTAGGAAATGCAAACGACTTTTTTGCCATAAAATTTTATCGTTGTGCAAACATTTGAATCGATACAAAAGAAATTACAAGCGCGATCACTCAGTACCAGACAACCCCACTCCTAGTCGAGGTCTGTCCCACGCCCCCTCACGAATCACGTGACCCAAATCAACCAATCGCTAATTTTCGTTGCATCAGCGTTGGACCCGAAAAGGCCCGATTTTCTGGATTACCACCACTAAAATCACTTTCAGTGATAAAATATCGACTTTAGGTTAGTTTTGTCACCGATGGTAAAAACGTTTGGGGGATAATGAGTGTACATAACGTGAATGACAATCTTGCTTCGTCGGTAAAAGTGTTCACTGTATTGAAATATTCACTCGTAATTATAACATGTACTTTCTGAACTTCGTCAATTTAGCACTCGTTTGCGAATTTTTTTATGTATCATTACGACTGTATATATTGCATCGTACTCTACTGATAACTTTCAAGCTTCATGCCAAAAAATAATTACAAGAACGTAAGAAAACGAGAGATATAGAAAATATCAATTGTGCGTCAGAGAAATAACGCGGGAATCGTGGTTTTTTTTTCAAAATCGACGAACGAAAACGTTCGAATCTAAAATTCAATCTCTTAGTAGGAGCCGAAACGAAGAATCTATAGAATTTATAAAAAGGAAATCCAGGTAGCGGCCTGTTCCTCGCGCAATTGTCGCAAATTGCTCAGTCCGTGTGCACGAGGAACAGTAGCCGTGCCATTCCGCTCAATCGCGCAACCGTTTCACCATCCGCAAGCACTTTTATTTCTGATTTGTTTTTGCGTGTAAACGTAGTTGCGTTTATCGGTGAGATGAAAGGAGAACCGTGTGGATTTCGCGAGTCAGATAAAGAACCGTGGAAGAGCGCCGAGTATTAACAGTACACGCAGCAACGCTGTGCACGATGAGGAAAAAAAGGAGATGATAATGATTCGAGGCGTTTCGCGTTTTATCGCGTCGACCGTGTCGAACGTTGGGAAGTTCCGTGAATTTTGACGCGATTTACTTTGGTTTGATGTTTCAATCGTAAGAAAATAACGATCTGATAGAAAACAACGAACTCGGTGGAATGCGATGTTAGAACGTGTTTAAAAGAATAATTATCGGCTTCGTGGCGTTGCTTTTCACTTGAGTTACTTACGCTTGCGAATAATAATATACTAGGTGGAAATAATTGATCGTCACGAAAATAGAGCAGTAATAATTTTGAATCGTTATATATATCTTTTTTATTGTCGCGTAAGATATTAAGAAACGGTAACAGTAGGAAAATTTGTATTTACTACGTATCAAAACGATTCACTATTCGAGTAACTAGTATTTGAGGATTAATGTTGACAATTCAGCGTTTGACGATTCATCGAATGAAAATAAATGGACTGGTTGGAATTTATAGAACTTTTTGTAAGATATGTTTGTTAAGAATTTTTTCTACGGTAGTCTCCTCTATGGCCTGTTGTAATCCGTCCAATTAATCTCAATTTCGTCTCCGCGGAAGTTGAATAGCTAAAAATGGACATTTCAAATTCGAATTGTCGAGAACATGGAGTGGCAGATGAAGTACCTCCAAATTTTACGATTGAATCCGAACCGAGTGATTGAAAAAACGTTTGAGATTTATAATGAAGTGACCGCTAATTCGAGGTTCGAATTGCCGAAAGCAGATAGTTTTGGTCACAGGGACCAAGATGAAAATTTTTACGATTAAAATTCGTACGATAGTGTGGATATGCGTGTACAGTATGCCTAAAATTTGTTAAAATTATTCGTAGTTACAATAATATAATGCGTAACAATAATAAATATATTATAATATATATATATAGGATGGATTAGATATTTCTCGCCAGGGTCAGTCTAATCCTCCCGCGGTTAACTACTTGTCACAGGTTTGATCGCGTTACTTTATCAAAACTCGAGGCCAGGGACGAGACGTTCTATCAGAAACCCGAAACTGTCTAAACCATGGACGTTGTTTAAACTGTCACGAGCACAGTCTCCTAACAGAGGATACTAATCATCCGTCTTTACCCTGCTTTTCGTTCGCCATGACAAGCCAGAGAGAGACTGTTACGTGTCCCGGATTGCGATCAGTTCCCACCAACAGCGAATATGCACCGCGAAAACCAATCTAAATCAATTTGATCGGTCCTTCGATTTCGTCGCGTTATCGCCGTCGTAAAAATCTTGTTTGACAAGTACGTAGTTGGTAAGTGGACCGTGGATGGAAGCATTCTGGAGTCCATTACACCGTTGACCCCGGAGTTTTTACTTTTTACGATCTTCCTCTTTATCTCTTGCCCAAATTTCTTCGTGTCGTCTATCTGCCCCGATGTTCGACCAACGAGTTGTCCCCGAGCTCTGCTATCTGAATTTTCCAGCTTATTATCTCGCGGGAGTTAGCATTTCAGCCTTCACGACGCTAGAAACCATCGTAATACTCGCTGATGTGTTTTTCTCCACTCGTAACAGGTAAACGTTCGAACCAGCGCGGACCTTGCACTCTAAAGGATTCTATACATTTCAAAAAAATCCGTAAAATTATCTTTTGCGTCTTTCGTCTACGTGTCATTTGAAATTACAAAACATCGTTGTACAAAAACGGAATGTGCAAATAAACGCACATGCACATTCCAATAGGAATGTAAAAATTCATTTTGTAAAGAATGAAAACGCGTCGTTGTGGCAAAGGTATTTGTAATAGAAACCGCGGAATCTCACTTACCGGCTCTTGGGTGTTAATAAGAGGATTAATATTTCGCGTGTATGCCAATATCCTGTACCAGTACATCGGTATCTTGTTCTTTTAAGTTACGATTCAAGACATATTGTTAGCTTCTGCAGGGTTAAAGCGCGAAACGGAACACAGATGAGCGATGCGAAAAATTTCAAAGCTTCTTCCAAACGACCGAACAGTAATCTCGTGGCTGTTCCATACTTACGTACGGTTTATATTCAGCTCGAGACGAAGCTTAAGAATTTTGTCCTCCAGTGGGTTAAGGAACGGCCAGATCTATTCGCGAAATGACGAGAGAATTAATCGCACCGAGTGCCTCGGGTAATAGTAGTCTCCCAGATAATACCGAAGACGCGGCTCGTGTTCGCGTACGACGCTCCTTCATAGCCTGTTCAACACGCTGGAACATTTGTTAGCGTCTACGATGATCCCAAGTCCTGTCGGAGGAGCTTGGTGGTCGAATGGGATTTCTCGCCGGTATTGCGAACATCGCGTCGACGTACGTGAATAACGAACAAGGAATAAGAAAAGTTCACGAGGAATATTTGTATTGAAATCATTTTTTACATTCGTGCCTAACGTTTTGATACTTTCGTTTCATTCGTATGGGTTCTATCAGAATAATTTCTAATCAAAACCATGGGTTCAGGTTTGAAAAATATCCGTGTGTAACAATTTTATTGAAATATCCATATCATTTCTTTTCTACCAATAAACCAAATTTGAACGTCGAAGTTGCTTCTTCATTGCAGCAAGCTCTTAAATTCTAAAGTAAACTCATCTTCAAGATAACTGAACAGTGTTGCAGAATCTTCCAAGATCTTTAATGATAATGAAAATTATCAGTTTGAATTCGAGAAACTCTTGAACATCTGTAGCTTTCTTTCTTCGACAGCCACGAGTTCAGAGAATTAAAAGAAACGCTTGAAACAGTCCTTACTTTGATCAACGATGATCTTCTCGACAACGAAGTTTATCCTAACAATCCCAACGTGAAGACACAAAGTACTCGAGAGACCTCCCACGGGTCGTTCGACTAGTTCATTATTCATTCAGTTCGAATGTGAGAAAGAATCGATCGAACTTCCTACTCTCTCCTCGACTCGTTTAGAGGGAATTGAGGGACAATAGTACGAAATAGGTCAGTACCAGGTGTTCACTGTGGTTCTAGGTTGAAACAGGTGTTGTGAATCTATACTAAACTACGTTGTTTGTTCCTCGAGGCTGTCCTCGTGAGGAAACGAGCCACCATCTACCAGAGCTTTTTCAAATTGTATGGAAAATACAGTGATGAGTAAAATTGAACACATATATGGATTTATTGACGTTAATAATATTTTGTCGGATGTTTGCACGTAGAATACGAAGAAAGAAAAAAATTGCACGACTTGTACCCCAGTATGATTCGTCTCACCGAAAGGCCAGAAGCAACCGTTTTGACTAGGAAATGAAGACGATTTTTTTGCCATAAAATTTTATTGATATGCAAACATTTGAGTCGATAGAAAACAAATTACAGGCGCGATCGCTCAGTACCAGACAACGCCATTCCTACTCGAAGTCTACCACGCCCCTTCACGAATCACGTGACCCAAGTCAACCAATCGCTAATTTTCGTTGCATTAGCGTTGCACCTGACGAGGTCCGATTTTCTGGGTTATAAAATCACTTTCAGTGATAATATGTACTGTTTTGGATTTCTAAAAAAAAATTTTGATGATCCTGTTACTATCACTCATTTCGGCAAATATAAATTATTTTCGTGGTCAGTTTTGCATCACACAATTAAGTTGAAAAATTATTACCACTATCACGTGACAATCTGCTTACAATTAGAACGTAATTCTCATTTTAAAACGTAAAACTTCCGTTTTCACTACCCTGAATTTTTTCCTTTTTTTTTCCTGAAAAAAATATTTTAACGTCGTGCAATTGACAAATTTTATTCATGACTAAATCCAATACTTTAATCTTGAAGATCAAAGCTTGCTGCACGATTTGTTTCTCACCATTTCTTCGAACTTTGAACGTTAAAGTTGAGTAACAAAAATTCAAAAACTCCCAACATTTCGTCATTTAAACTTAAAAAAAAAAAAAAGAAAGAAATTGCACAGAAAGTTTCAAGGGATCGTTGCAAAGAGAAAATTTCAATCTTCAAAACGACCTTGCTTTTACAATTTTTGAGAGTGAAACTTTTTTACTTTTTCACTCACTGAAAAAGCGAACTT
>KQ435701.1:202622-217142 GCA_001276565.1 Melipona quadrifasciata | reverse complement strand
TGAAAGCAATTTCTTCCACCGATGCCACTACAGTGGGTTGTGTTCGTGATTTTTAAGAAACGGAATTTGACCAAATCTTTTTATAATTTTGGAAATTGTCAAGTGCCTGAAAGAGCACTCTATTAGGATAATTTCTAGAGAGTAACTCGAGTATGCTTCTGGATCCGATTGTTTATTAGGTTTATTACTGTCAAGAATCTTTCAGGGATAATATTTAAGTTGATGCTGTTTCAGAAGATATGATACAATATACTAACTAAAGGTATGATTCAGATAACTTCCTCCAGGGAAGTTTTGAAAGAATGGTTGTTAATGGTTTGGTAGATTTCTATTTATTAATTATTTTGGAGGTATGATTTTGAGGGTCCAAAGGTTTAAGAGAATTCGGGTAATTACATGTTTCGTGTTGGAAACAAAGTGTGTAAGTATAAAGTATCAATCCTGTAAGTATAAAGATTTCTATAAAAATAAACCTTCTAAACACTGTCTCGCAGTGATCTCGGATTCCGAGAGTGAGTTAATCCGCTCACTGTGTATTTTGTGTCTTAGCTTGTGTACAAAATGATTAAAGAGCAAAGCATCTATCATTAGTTTTAGCTAACATTTACTACATTTATTATAATTTTTAATTTATTACAACTTTTTTAACATTAACGTACAAACTATACAAAATGTTTTATTACACATAACGCAAAAGTCGGATCTCGTTAGAGTGTTAATAAAAAGTAATTACCAAAATGTTTCATATTTCACACTTGGTGAGTGTTATTCCATGTTAAACGTTTTCTTTTACTTTTCTGAGTCAGCGCATGCATTGTTGGTTACTAACCAACTTTTCTATCGAAAATCAATGAACCATTGTGAAGTATTGAACGTTCCTCATAATCAAACTATAAATAGCAGCCATTCACAACTCCCTTTTAAAAACTTTCATATGTCTGCAATAAACGTAAATGTTCAGATCAGAAAGGAACGTCGTCGCAGTTTGTCGTTCCAATAATCGATAAACAACTCAATCTTCGCCCCTGTCTATTATTTCATCATCCTGTAATGGGGTTAAAAACTTCCGGAGTATCATCCTCCTTCTGTGGTATCACCACGTATCAATCCACAATAGATCAAATTTCTCTGACATCCAATCCTTCGTCCAGTTTCCTAATTGATCGATCTGCGATAACTCTAATTTCTACTTCTTTATTGCAATATCTCTGATGAAAATTTTGCCACAGTTTGATCATTACGTTCCAGTAATGGATTATTGGTTCCAATTCAGTGTCAATTTACTAGTCAACCAGAGACATTCAGCATTGAATGCTAATTTCGATCGAACCACCCTGGTGATCGTGTGACGTACGATCGTATTCACACGGCCTTACATTATTTTCAGTGTGCACTTAAAGTCTCGAGACGCGCTCTAAGAATCATTCTGTGTATAGTTTCGATTCGCGAAACGCGGCGCCAAACACGGCCACGAGATTAATTGCACCGACGAATCAGCAAGAGGGGATGATGAACTCGGACGTGGGCTCGATCCCAGCGGATCGATCGATGGCGATCGGATAAACGATCGAAACGGTGGAGAGGGCGGAGAGAGAGGGGACTTTCGTGCGCGATTATGCGTGAACGATACGCGGTAGATATCGTCGTACGATAAATCTTATACTCGCGATTTATACGTTATATCTATAGTCGGTTGTTAAGGCTCGCCACTCGTTCCTTTCGTGCGGGATTTAATTTGAAATTCAATGGAGTACGGCGAGATATATCGGCGTGACGAGGGTTTTACGCGAGCCTAACAGCCGGAAAAATGAAAGGCTCTGTTGGGTTCATTAAACGCGTAATGTACTTGTAATCGAGAAGCCGCGAATGGAAAGATCGGAATGCAAGGACGGTTTTCTTTTTATCACTTTAGCGGGGATAACCCAGAAATCTCTTCAGGTGCAACGCTAATGCAACGAAAATTAACGATTGGTTGATTTGGGTCACGTGATTCGTGGGGTAGACCTCGAGTAGGAGTGGCGTTGTCTGGTACTGAGCGATCGCGCCTGTAATTTGTTTTAAATCGATTCAAATGTTTGCATATCGATCAAATTTTAAATGGCAAAAAAGTCGTCTTCGTTTGCAGTTTTTTCTTTCTACGTTGATTCCGTTGGAAATCGAGTGTGAAGACATAGACGTTGGAAGGTTGCAATTAAAAACTGCGGATGTTTGTGCACATTTGCGTTTCGGTTTAAGGATTAATTCGGGGGAAGTGAAGTTAAACGGCAATCCTTTTATTAAACGTAACGATCTACTTCTAATGTAAACTGCAATTATCATTTCCGAATGTATATCACTCTAAAATATTACAAGTGTACCTCCCAAAGAACTCTAATAGACTTTCCAACACGTGCAGACTTTCACAATTTTCTTGAAAAAAGGAAAAGAAACTAAAAATAAAAGTTTCACATTAATTTGAAATTAAATTTTAATGAAATAATAATTCGCATTCGCGCTCCTTCAAGAGAACAAAAAGAGGAAGATATTGAAAATGTATATTGTGTACGTGTTAACTCTTCCCTCAATCACCGTGTCGAGGAATCCGCAAAAGTCCCGGGAGTCGAGAAATCGCACGAATCGGCTGGAAAGTTCGCCAGGATCCTGAAACGTTCGCTTGAATTAATGCGTAACTTTGTGGGAGGGGTAGATGGTGGAGAGAAAAGAGAGAAATGGGGTGCGGGAGGAGCAGAGGACAGAGGGAGAAAAAGAAAGAGGGGAGGGCGGTGGAGGAAGAAGTGCGGCGGAGTCGGGGGGAAAAGGGGTGGGGGGAGGGGGGAGGGGTCGACTCTCGAGAACGAAAGTAAAAGAACGGGCAGAGGCTCCCGGAGGAACGTAGGTGTGCGTTAAATGAAAGAGACGGAGGAAGAGGAGCGTTTCAAGGCATGGGAGAGGAATGTGGTCAACGCATAAACTATACCACCGTGCATTCCTTGGGCCAAGGGTGCCTATAGTTCGCGAATCGTATAACATATATACGTGTACACGCGTGCACTGTGGCCACCTGACCGGAGAATGGGATCCACCGATGGTGGATTCCTCGTTCATTCCCCGTGTGTTATTGCGAACAACCAACTGTTTTTTTATTTTTTTATTTTTAAAATTTATCCTTAAATCGAATGGTTTCTGCATCGCCAAAATACAAGTACACTCGCGTCCAAAGGTCTTGTCCCTTTCTTCCATTTTTTTTTTTTTTGCAAATTTTTCAGATTACGCGCACGTGTATCTTACAATACGATATTTCGAATTATAATGTAACAGGATATCACGTCTGTGGAAAACTAAAGGATTGGGTAAAAACGGAAGTTGGAGGATCGACAAATTTTGCTTCAATTTCAAATGAACGCTTGTGAATATTAGGATATCCAAAATGTTGGAAGTCAAATGTGGGTCTCTTATCAAAAGAAAATTTAAAGGGCAAAACGGGAATAATGCTGTAATTTTTGAGAGAAACGAACATGTAATTATGCTATAATTGTACGTTCTGGAATAGACAGTTAAGTTTAACAGAGGAAAAAAGAATTCGACATGGTGGAACCTTCTTTATCCGTTCTTCTATTATACAAAAATTTTACGTTGGTAGAATAGAATGTCTAACGATATCTGGAAAGTTATTTGCAAAATACTGGCAGACAAGTCAATTTCTGGATAACGAGTCGTGAACTTTAGAAATTCCGCAATGTGCTAGTGTCAAAGAGTGCTATATCTCATGAACCACTGTGAAATTGTACTAGGATCGGGCAAATTTTACTTGAAGTATAAGTAAAAAATAACGATTTGAAGTAACGAATCATTTATTTATACACATGTACGGTGTAAACGGCGTGTACATACATAGAACGTGCACGTGTAACAATATCGTACAAACAATTTTAAATTTTCTTTTGCTCGCAATTGCGTGTCGGGCATGTACACGTGTTTACGTTATCTCGTTGGTCATTAACGCGAGAAATCAATTAGTCTCGCATCGGTTTCGCATCCGTCGGTCGTAAGAAAAAAGGCCGCCATTCCTTTAATGGCGTCTCTCGGTTGGACGCGGTATTTATGCTCGCATCCTCTCATATATCGGCGATCACCTACGCGAACAATCCCTTCCCGATCGTCCATAACGCGGGTCGTAGATTTATTGGGACCGTAATTTGCGTCGCGGAACGTTTGATCGGTCGAATCGCTTTTCGACCGCACCATCCTCGCCATCTTCTTGGAAGATGAAACTCTCTTAAGAAACGTTTAAAAATTACTTGGAAAGTCAAACGTGTTTGATGCACTATTTGGTGTACCAAAAAACGAATAAAAGTAATAATTAGAAATAAAAATAATAAAAATACTACTTTCATCTTGTACCTTTTTTTATCACCGAAAGTGATTTTAGCGGGGGTAACCCAGAAAATCGGGCATCTTCAGGTGCAACGCTAATGCAACGAAAATTAGCGATTGGTTGATTTGGGTCACGTGATTCGCGAAGGGGCGTGGGGTAGACCTCGAGTAGAAGTGGCGTTGTCTGGTACCGAGTGATCGTGTCTGTAATTTGTTTTGTATCGATTCAAATGTTTACACATCGATAAAATTTTATGGCAAAAAGGTCGTCTTCATTTCCTAGCCAGAACAGTTGCTTCTGGGCCTCTCAGTGAGACGAATCGTACTGGGATACAAGTCGTGCAGTTTTTTCTTCTCTTATCTCAAAGTCTTCATCTTTCTCTTTTTTTTTACGTTAATTTGTCGTTGAAGAATCCAAAGCACGTTATAAACATATTCATCTTGGTCAGAAGTTTCGATTTAGATGGGTATCAATTAGCTTTGCACGTGATTGTGGTCGCTGTTGTTCAAGAGGATCCTTTAGATCAAGAGCAGATCCTTTAGTCGTATGGTAGCTCTGTCAGTTTTGTAACTTTTAGTTAACTGCGAGAATTTTTTACACGATCGAGATTAGAATTTCCTTTCATTCCAATTCTTCTCCTCTTTTTTTCCATCTTTTTTCCTCAACCGAAAACCAATACCGCAACCAATCAACCAGTACCAATACCACTTCCTCTTCTTGCCTCTCGCCATAGAAAAAGACACGGCGAACCTTGCCCTTAAGAGCAAGTTGCTTTTTAAGGGCAGGCGGTGGTTCGCTCGCGGTGTTCGATTAATCGACGCTCTCTTCATTCATCATCGGAGCAATTAACGTCAGTGTCGTAGCGCGCGGATCGCTTTGTGCGAATCGTTTACGCGTGATGCGTTTTGGCAGCGTGCCACGCCGCGTACACACGCGGTTCGTACGAAAGATGTAGCTGTAGAGAAGAAGAAGAAGGACGGCTCGATAATGAATTCGAGACGAGACACCGGCTAATTGAATACGGAATGTCGATGAAATTCGATTTATGTCGCGGCGGAGATCGATGACCCAGTTGAATTACTCGGCAATTTTCTCCCGCGTTAAACCGTTCGTTCTTTCTCCTTTTGCGGCTGAGATTCATGGATCAAACGTCTCCTCTCCGAAGGAAACGGGAGAGGGGAGATCTTTTATTTCGTTGGAATTTGAATTTCCTCGGATTGCGGTGATAATAGCACAGTTTGAGGGAAGTGTGTCTCCCGGTAAAAGCGGAAGATTGTTTCTAAACGATTAGCAGATGTTCAACAGTTAAGCGCGTCTGTCGCCACGAATCAAGAAGAGCGACGTAATTGTTATTTACGTTAAGATACGCGAGCAAGATTTTTGTAATTGGCCGAGGAGTGATACAGTCGTGCTATAATAGTGATGATTTGGAAAATCGTGTTCTTCAAGCTGTGCCACTTTTGAACGCCCGATTGCAATAAAATTTCTACGATAATTTAGAATTTTAATGGATGCGAAGTAGCCGAAGGAATCGAAGTATGTAAATTTTGTTCGAGGTTTGTTAAATTCATTTGAAGAAGTTAGCAGAGAATAATGATACAAACCAATGCAATGGTAGAAAATAAAAGTAATATGCTACACCAAGAAATCGCAAAATGTTGAGAACGGTTTTTCAATAAATAATAAAAATAATACTTTAAAGTATTCAAGATTGCGAAAGTCAGAAACAGACTTTGATCCTTTGAGGAACAGATCGAACTTACAGGAAATTTGCACAAAAAAGTCGTTCCGTCGAACCACTGACGAAGATAACGTTAATCTTCTCGAAATAATAATAATGATATCTTAAGATATGCAAAATACAAGATACAAGGTACAAAATTTGCTTAAAAAATTCCACTCGCTGCAAGGAAGACCAAAAAGATGACACCGATGTGTAATTATAATAATTACGAGACTGTGGATTTTTATATTTGCAAAATTATATATTCGAAAATACAATTAAACGAAAAACAGAATCTAAATAGAAAATTATCTTACGTGCCAAGTATCGTAAAAAGTATTTATTTTCGTACATTTTCTCATTCCGTCTCGTGTTTTTATCTTAAAAGTCCGGGTTCTAAAATAATTACAAGGGAACATCAAGAAGACTACGTGCAGTGTGCCAATTATTAAATTTCACGCGTAGAAATTGCCGGCAGTTCGAATTTTAATACTTTCGAAGGGACAGCTGGAGGAAAATTCCGGTGGCATTAACTCCCGCGACAAGCTGCGTAATGAACCGCCGCAAGTCCTTCCTTCCAGGCAATCCCTCCGCCGACTCCGCGTCCATTGTAGCAGCTGAATCCTGAACGTTTTAACGTTATTGAAACTTTCAGATTTTCTCGTCGTCGGGGATTGTAGCCGCCGTCGAAAACGGGAACATGGGGCAAAAGCGGCCGACACAGACCGTACCCTTCCCCCTCTCATCCTCTCGCCCACTCACTCGGCTTCTCTCTGATTCTTTTCATGGTTGCAATCGAGGAAGAGATCGTCGTTAATCCGGAGGAACGTAAGAGAAAAGAGGTTCGAGGAGTAATTAAAGCGCAGACGAGTGTCTGATACCGGCAGTTTCTCCGGTCAGACAGCGAGAAACAGAGAACTAGAGAAAAAGAGAGAGAGAGAGAGAGAGAGAAGCGAAGAAGGAAAAGTCGAGGGAAAAGGCGGAAGAGGGTATACCACCGAGCCACCGAGTACGAGTACACGGTGAACATTTACCGCGGAAAAAAGGAGGATAATGGAGAGAGAGAGAGAGAAAGAGAGAGAAAGAGAGAGAGAGAGACAACATGAGGGAAGAAAAAATAAAGGACGCCGAGTCTCGAGAATCCTTCGTTCCCTTTTCATCTTGGCAAATATTTTGTCTACGACCGCGACGATACCCGCTCTTTTTTCTCTCTCCCCCCCCCCCTTTTCTCGTTTTTTTTTCGACGGGCTGCGAGTGTGCCTGGATAGTAGCCGACGATGAATTCATCGTTAATCGTCGAGAGGTGAAGTATTTACCGCGGATCGTTGAGTCGCAAGTGGTAGACGTCGCAGTGAACGAAGAACCGCCTCGATGAGGATTGAGTTGCGATATTTTCGATAATTCAATGCTTTTTGATCGGTTGATCGGTTTTTGATGCTTCGAGCAACAAAAGGTATAAAAGCTGCACGACTTGTACCCCAGTACGATTCGAGGCCCAGAAGCAACTGTTCCGACTAGGAAATGAAGACTCCTACTCGAGGTCTACTCCACGCCCCCTCGCGAATCACGTGACCAAAATCAACCAATCGCTAATTTTCGTTGCATTAGCGTTGCACCTGAAGAGGTCCGAATTTCTGGATTACCCCCGCTAAAATCACTTTCATTAATAATAAATTTAATCTACACAACTACCGCACACAGCTTCTAAATATTAGCAAAGCGATTTTGGACAGTAGACTCTAGACAACAGAAACGAAAGATACGCGCCGATAAACAAAATACCGATCTACAATTTGGCATAGACACTTGTGGTTAAGTTACAAAAGTTTGTTGTTGTTCAATTTTGTAAAAGATGAATAAGGACATCTATGAAAACGAAAGATTCTTCTACCACTGTATCACGTATGGTCGTTGCAACGTACTTATGTACGTGTTCTCGTTAGAAATACACGCGTGTTCGTGCGTGAGAAACGAGAAGATTTTAAAATTCTGACGAAAGGAAATATTCGGTCGATGGATATTTTTCATTTAGCGATCGACGATAGCCGAAGCTGGAGAAGTTTCCCTCCGTTTGTCAATCAAGTGTTTCACGGTTGCGCAAACACACGTACGAGAGGAACGTTAATGGCTCGAGCTGAAGTCGTGTTGAGAAAAAGCATCCTGGAGAGCTGCCTTGTATGTTTTACATATTAAAGCTGCGCATCGACCGTATGTTCTAGTACACGCTATATTATTAAGTTATTAACGAATATACCGTAACAAACGAGTATCGCTTGACCGCGAACCTGTTCCTCGCGGAACAAGCATGTATGTACGTACATGTGTATGCGCAAAGAATTATCAACCGGGTCATGGGAATGCTTAATTTTTCCACGAGCGAGTAGAAATTACTCGAAAACGGCTCAAAGAATTATTTGAGCACTAACCAGAGAAGAATTTCCATATACAACATTGTTATATAATGTTATACAGTGTACGTGCCACTAATGAAACCATTGATGAAACCAAAATTCGAGAATTTACAATTTGAAAATGTATAGAGGCAGACGAAATGATGAAAAATTTTTTGAACTTTTATAACCTCATAAAAATTCAGCCTCATTTTCAAGCGTGAAACCCCCATTTCGACAGTTCTGTGTAAAAAAAACTAAAGAAATTTTAGCCACTGTGTCTTTGTTAAAAAAGAGCGAAACGAACTTGTAAAATATGGACCAAACACACTTTCCAGCGACTCGCAGTAAATTTTTGACGATGGAAAAAAAAAAAAAAAAAAAAAAAGAAAAAAAAAGAAAAAACACGATTGGATCGAAGATCACAGAGTGTGCGGTTCTTCCATGTTGTATAAAAAAAGAAAAAGAGAAAAACGGCGGAGTACAAATTGAACAACGTCGAGCGTTCCGAGGCAAATTGGAAAAATAGAATAAAGAAAGATCGGGGGAGGGCGCGATTCGAAGCGTCGAGAAATCGTCGGCGGGAGAAATTGCGGACAAGGCTTTACGGCGACGATCGGAAGGAAGACACGTGCTGCGGTTCACACCCATCACGGCGAACACGTGTCAACTGAGCGGGACGTCGAGTGACGAACAAAGAGAGGATGTTGGAACGAACACAGCAGTTAACGTCGTTCGGTTAGCACGACCAGTTCCTCGTTAAGTACGCGTAATTTCTAACAGCCCGTTCCCCGGCGAACGTTCCCCCGTGCGAACGCGCGTGTCAATGACAAACAAACGTTCTCCGAGTTCCACGTCGAGTTCCGTTGCCTCATGGCGGATGAGCGATCTTGTAATCGACATTCCGTGTAACGGAGAACATTCCGTGTTTGCTTTTTGGGCTTCGCAGGTGCTTTCGTTTCGCGGGAAATTTTCTGGAATTTCGAAGACTCGGTCCTTTCGAGATAAATGAATTCTCTTTCTGAAAGGAATTCTGTCGTCTTCTGTGCGTTGTTTTTCATTGGATTTCGTGTTATTCAACCCTTCTTCACTGTCCCTCGCATTTTTCATAGAAAAATTACGTTATACATGAGTATACAGAGGTGAGACTCAGTAACACGTATTTTCGATAGTTTTCGTAACAAAGCATGCCGAGAGGACTGCAAATAATAGTCGTTTTCGAATCTCTTTGACGGACAGCACATTGCCTATAATTTTGCTATAATTATTGCTATATCACGCTACAATTGTGCGTTCAATGCGCCATTTTCTTTTTGAAAATACGCGTAGTCATTTATAGTTTTCAATGCAATTGTAACAAGTAAAAGTTCAAGATTCAAAACAAACGATAATCATAATTAGTTAGAAAAAACTGGAGAAGATGAGATCACGTTGTAAAGTCACTTAGACGAGAATCTTGTACATAATTGAACAGTAATTTGAACTATTTAAACTACTTGGCCCTTAGAGTTGAGATTAAAATTCCTCGAATGTGATCCTTCTCAATATTTGGACATCAGGGTGTTCGAGAGATTATTGTCCCCTGCATTTGTTTATAATAGTATGATTAAATTAATTACTTTACAATATATTGAAACAGGTATCGTAATTAGTAGAATCAAGATAAAAAAAATTTATATTGATTTTACGCATTGTATCTGTGTATTAACATTAACATTGTTTTGCAATAATATTGCGGTGTCTGAATATTAATATTATACTAGGGCCAACATCCTATGCGTATATGCTACACGACCGAGGCTATTAAAATTGTATCTTTACCAGCTCGTCGAACATTTATTGCTCTTCCTGTTAGACTTTTTATATTTAGCCGGAGGAAATCTGTTCTCGATGGTGATTATTATGGTGTTTGGTCCAGAGTACGGCGAGCGTGCGGATCGCGAAAGGAGCGAGCTTTCCGGGATCTTCCTTCCGTGTGGACGATTTGTTGTTTCAGGGTGTATCAACCACCTCCACTTTTACGGCGGTCGTTAACCGAGAAAATTGTGTAAAAGCGGTAACGGTAAACGGCGGTGTCACTATTTTTATCCTTTAACCTTTAGCTTCTTTTTTTCGTTCTCTTGTGCACGTATGCGCGCTTATGTGTTCGAAAAACGTACGTGTGTCGAGTAAAGTCGACCTCACTGTGTGTCTCGTCAATTACCTTCGTTTCGTTGGAAATTGACATTTGATTTGTCCTTGTTAGAGCGACAATTTTTTTCTTTACGTGTGCATTATTGTGTGAGGAGGATAGGTACTTGTCGATCGTTTGAAATAAAAATATAACCGGACGTAAAAGTTGAAGTACTTGGATAATTTCGTGAACCATTTTGTACCTCAACGCAGTAGCTTTCGATCAGTACTCGGTGCAAGTGAAAATTTTATCAGATATTTTAGAACGTTCACCTACTTACCACAATTCAGTAATCCCATAAATTCTAAAATTTAACATCGTGCTTTAAAATATCACGTTAATGGATATTGAAATTTCACGTTGATGGAGGGTCAAATGAATTAAATATATTGTATTCAGAATTCGTAGACAACTTGAAAGATAAGAATTAAATATATAAATCATTGCATAAAGCTCGAAGTTTTATTTAAAATCGATTGAAAATTTATCGGATCAAAAATAACTCTTACTGGCACGGTCTCGAATCGAAACAAAATTCATACAGAAAATTCAGTACAAGTGCAATTGTGATTCGATATAATATATATTTTGAAATTGAAATTAAACGAGAAATAAACAAAGTGAAATAAAATTTCTACGTTTAAAAGAAAACTACTCACTTTCTATGACATTAATTTAACGAATCTTTTTGTATTTTGAAACCAGAACGATTTGTATTTAATTCTTCGTAAGAAGAACAGACGACAATTTTATTCCTGTGGAAGCTATTCTAAGAAAAATTTAAAAAAAGAGAGAGAGAAAAATGTTCGATTATTGGAGTAGTAATTCGACGAATTCGAGGACGTTTTGATTGAAAAGCAAAAAAAAGGCAAAAGCCACAATTACAATGTCGGCCTGCCAGCAACCGCGTGGAATGGCAACAATAGCAACGGAGTTGTTAGGAGCAATCAGGGCAAATCGAATCGAGGATCGTCGAGACTTCGAATGCATTAAAAAACGCGAGTTCACGAACAAACATCGAAATTCAGTTTTTCATTTTTTATAACATCATTTAAAATCAGTAACAATATCGATATGCATCGTCGATAAGATAAAATCTCATTTTTATGCTTTATCATTAGAACAACCGGTTTTAATACGTATCAAAATGTCCTGCGTGTGAATATTTTATAATTGAAATAATTGAAACAAGATTTATACAAATATATCTCTGTCGAAACAGAAATCGAAATATCTTTTAAACAATTGTAAAGAAAGAAAATCTGTTTGGTTGGTTTAGTGTTGATACACAGGCAGTGATTGAAAAAGTATTTTTTAATAATACTACTTGTATTGATACTTTACAGATTCTTTGCTTTATAAAATATTATTGAATTTTTCTAATTTTGAAGTGTTATAAATATGAAATACTTGCCTCAAGATCTTCGAATTTTTATGGTCATTTAACGAATTAGTTGATTAATTTTGACTCTCAAACACTTCGTTTTTGTAGTTATTTTATTAATTAATTCGTTCATTCAACATTTCGTTTATTCAATCAATTAATTAACTAATTAATTCAAATCTTTGCATTCGCGTGATAGTGCTATTGAATGCTACAAAATTTCACTGCGCCTCACAATCAGAGGAAAAACTTTCCATTTAGTAATTACTAGACCACAGATTTCTATGTATATTTACGAAAAATATGATGGTACAAAAACATGCATACTCTGCAACACGAAGTGAAACATCGAGAGAGTACTTAGATATTATAATATTTAACGAATGAAACAAATCTCATGTTCATTGTTTCATCTTCGTCGAAATAAAAAAAAGAAAAGAAGAAATAATTACATAAAATACATAAATAGATAAATATAAAAACTGCGATTCGTCTCACTGAAAGGCCCAAAAGCAACTGTTCTGACTAGGAAATGAAGACGACTTTTTTTACCATAAAATTTTATCGATACGTAAATATTTGAATCGACACAAAAATTACAGCGCTATTGCTCAGTACCAGACAACGCCACTCCTACTCGAGGTCTACCCCACGCCCCTTTGCGAATCACGTGACCCAAATCAACCAGTCGCTAATTTTCGTTGCATCAGCGTTGCACCTGAAGAGGCCCGATTTTCTGGCTTACCCCCACTAAAATGACTTTCAGTGATAAAATACATTTTACATTTCACACGAAATTCGTCAAACTTCATTGATTTTTCGGCCAACAACTCGCAACGATCTCTCTCCGTCCTCTTCGCCCGACGTTATCGGTCGAGAATTCAGTGGTAGCCGGCTAACCAAACAAATTTCAAGATATCTGGCGAGGGATCGATAGAGACAATCCGGACGGACACCTCTCGACGTCCGTCAAGAGTTATATCATCGCGTTCGACAGGTTCGATAACCGTTCGACTACGACGTGCACGTCACGACAGAAATGCGTCTGGAAAGTCGTTCTGGATTCGAGCGTCGCGCGTCGGTTTGTGACGATGATGCGTTCATTGATCCTTCGACGGTGGTGCGCGCGGAGGCTTTTAAAGCAAATTAATCGCTTTGAGAAAGCATCGGACACGTTAGTCGATTATGAGGCCCGGTGCGTGCGGCGTGACGAGCGAGCACGTGCGCTAATTAACAGCGATCGGGACATTCCATCGGGTGGTTGATTCCCCGTTTCCAATCGATAATCCTTGCCTCGAGATTACATTGCCAGGTTCCATTATTCCTGTCGTCGTTATCGTTTTCTTCTGATTCGAAAACGGAATCTAGCCATCTTCTTACTTTTTCACCATTTCGATCTTACTTTCGCGACCTCGATTTTTCGAAATTTTCTGGAATTTCGTGCATTTGAAATTTCGAAGACTCGACGAATGGATCCTTTTTCTCTACGAATTCTGCCGCCTTTTTTGCGTTGTTTTTGATTGATTTCGTTGTTCGTTGTATTATAAAGTTTCTTTCGATGAAAATTTTATGCTTTAATCGTCGGTAATATTCTAGCGTGACTTCTTTTTCAGTGATTTATAGACTTTTAACTACTTTTTGCTCTCTCCTAATGATGTTTTACTGCTGATGCATAAATTTTTTAATTTCATATTCGATAGTTACACGTAATAAATTAACAAATAACCGACGTGCATGTGGAATTTGCTTTTTATTAGCTGCACGAGGAAAGTGTATGTGGGATGATGGATTTCTGAGGGATTATTAAAAAAGTTTGCAGTTATGTATGTAAGTTGGTAAGTTTCAGATGGATGATTAATATGCTCCGCACGTATCTTATCTGTTATCACAAACGAGCACACTCGTTAGTTTCTTTTCTAGTATAATAAAGTACCGATACATTGGTAGTTTACCTCGCGTTCAATTTTTTATTCTCGACGTTACACTTGGTCATTCAATCAAGAACTTCACCGGGGGTAATTAACAAATGCAGTTCGATTTCAGTTAATTTAGGCCTATTCGATTCCACGCAAGTGTCAAAGTGACGACACGATTTATATTTCTGGTAGAAATAAAGTAGCCAGAAATCAAATCAAATTAACTTTCTGTTAAAATTGAAGATTCGAAATGTAACGGGGTGTAACTTTGAGTCGTGGTGACTGAATTGTACAAAGTAAGAAGAAATTCGGATTAATTATAGAAAAGAGAGAGCGGAAAACGTCTGTTTCAAAATACTTGATTAATTCATCAAGGAACAAATCGCGATTCGTCGTAAATAATTGTATGATGTTATGATATAATAATATAATTACATACGTTATAATAATATCACGATATTGCAGTTTCTTTAAGTTTCCTAAAATTGTAGAATCTGTGCGAAATACAGATTACAGATTAACTTAATTCTTGACAATTTTACACATACCTGGATGGATTGTTCGTCGTCTCTGTGTAATA
>KQ435701.1:192143-202525 GCA_001276565.1 Melipona quadrifasciata | reverse complement strand
TAAATTAGTTTCCAAAATGTCTGGACCCTCCACTCGCGTAAATCTCGAGTATTTATATCGAGAACCGGCTGCACGTGCACGTCCGTTCGCGAACGTGTGCCTCTGCTTATTCCTGAATTCGCGAGCAACTCAGCAGTATCTGGATCCAAATGATTTCACATAAAACTTTTAACAGAGAGAGAGAGAAGGTTAATCGTTAACAATTTTTGAAAGTGTTTTCCCGATTCGAGTTTGTTATGTAATTTTCTTAATTTTTTAATTGTCGAGATTTTGCATTTACTTCAGGTGCAACGTTAATGCAACGAAAATTAGCGATTGGTTGACTTGGGTCACGTGATTCGTGAGGGGCGTGGAGTAAACCTCGAGTAGGAGTGGCGTTGTCTGGTACTGAGCGATCACGCCTGTAATTTGTTTTCTATCGATTCAAATGTTTGCATGTCGATAAAATTTTATGGCAACGTCATTTCCTAGTCAGAACATTTCCTTCTGGGCCTTTCAGTGAGACGAATCGTACAAGTGCAGTTTTTTAACAGTTTCGATGTTAATGAGCCAATGTCATTGTACACGTATGTATTTAATGTCACAACGATGGAACGAAAAATCAATGTTTCCTTGGTGTGTACGAGGCTCGCCCGAGTTCAACCGTTCTACCAATTTTCTACCGCTTTTCATATCCAGATCATAACTCTTTCGTTTCTGCACGAGCGCGAGTTCCCACGAATTTCCGCTTCTCGTCCGAATAATTACGCCACGCTTAGCGAACAGGAGATAAGTACGTGTGTTTTTGAGCATTTTTCCGCTGTTCGAGCCCTATCCCCCGAAGGGAACGGCCTTAATAGGATTAACGAGGAGAGACAGAGAAAGAAAGAACTCCGCGAGCAAGGATACGGAGAGCAAAAGCTTGTTAAACGCGACGCCGAGCCTGAAAATGATACGGATGGCGCGTTTTCTCCGCTCGATGAGAATTAACGATCCTCTCCAATTTACCAGCGCGCACAACGTGGAAAAAACAGAATGGCAACCGCGTTTCCAAAAAATTTGGAAATTGCCTCCGAATTTCGAAGGCAATTTTAATTTCTCTCTGACAGAAACGACATTTCAGACAGCGAGACAAATTTTTCACGGTCCAGAAGTTAAAAAGAGACGACCATCTTTTTCAAAGCATTCCAAAGCATCGCTTTGACAAAAAAAATTATTATCGAATATCTAGCTCGCAGCGTAGTACCTCTTTTCTCTTTTTAAGTTTCAAAGCGGTTACGAATTTGCGATTTTGAAATTTCTAGAAAATTACTGTAACTTTGTTACTTGCTTCGATTAATTCCGCTCGCGGAGACGGAAATTCAACTCGCTGTGTTCTCAATTTGTCGAACTTGCACTCGGGGGTTGTATCTCATTCGGGGGTCGTAGCACCGCGAAATGGCTCGATTTTCGTGTTTTTGTTCTTCGCGAGTCACGGGTGAAACCGGGCGTTTGACGAAGCGACGACGTCGAATCATTCGGGAACGGAGGAACGGAGGAACGAGGAAAGTGAAGTGGCGTCACTCGAGAACTGAAGAGAGTGGCTCAAACTGTTTTGGGTTTCGGTTGTGCCTTGGTGGTTAACGATCTCGCTGTCGGTGTTTGATAGATAAATTGTCGTAAATGTTTCGCGGCGATGTGCGTCTCGAATTATTGATCGAACGTTTCAAGCTGCGTCCAGCGAGCACGAGAACAATTGGACTTATTGGCTTAAACTCTCGAGACCCTCGATTAATAATTCGAACAGTCCAGCCCCTTTTCAAAGCCTCGAAACTCTCAGTGACGCATGTTGTTGCCCCGAATGAATAAGAGATCGTGCGAAATAATGTAGTGCCTTGGTCCAGAGTGATGTTTGACGCGTCGACTGTTTTTTATTCTTGGAATGATCAAGATCAAAGAAACATAGCGGAAACAAATTTTTAAATGATACGATCTAACGTTTGTAATAATTAGTGATAAGTTTTAATGATATAATTTAAGTTTGAATGAGAATCTTAGAATGGCAAATGAAAAGCAAGCGAAATTTTTAAATTTTACAATGCTTAAGATCAAACAAATGTTATGAAGAAAAATTTAAGTAACTGTTCTTGTTATACAGAGCAACTGTCTCTGTTTGTAGCTTGTTCTAATTGCAGCTTGGAATTAAAATGAAACTTATATGGAAAATAAAGTGGAGAAGAAGTATTTCGTGACGAAGTTAAATTATGAAATTTTTATAAGCTATTTTGTACAATTTAGCGCACACTGTAGTTCTTAATCGATTTCTAACTGATAGACGTTTCTATTAAATTAAGTGGAGGCTGATCGATTGAAGTGCAGAGTAAATCATGTTGAAGTACTATCTTATCTGTATTTAATCAGTTGGAGATCGATAAGTTAAGTGCGAATTCGAATTTTCTAAATAATTGAACTCGTTTGTTGATTTTAACATCTAATCAGAGAGAACGAATAATTCGTATATTATTAAATTTGCTTCAGTTTATCCTTGAACTTTAAGTTCTATAGTTCATGTAAATGCTTATTGACGTTCATTAAAAATCATAACTAGATTGTATATGTATTTTCATGCGAGTTTATATTCAAATTGTCTCTTACACGCGAAACTCTTATACGTATCCTGTAATTCTTCACGTTACGCGCACTTTCTGCACCATTAAATTCGTAAAAATCCGCTAATCGCGACATTTAACGAATTGTATCGCAGAAAAAAAAAAAGAAGCACGAGATCGTGTTTATCCGTCGCAGCTAAAATGAATAAAAACACAACGCGACGGGATAAAACGGGAGACACTTTTTGTGCCTTATCTTTCCCACGATTTATTAATAACAGCCGATGTCCGACGACTGCGCAATATTTAACATTGATCGATTCGTCGCGTTGAATTCAAACTGAAAACTCGAGCAAAAATCGAGCTTCAAACGCGAGATCCGTGCAACGAATTACAATCTTTCGACTTTTCGGATTGTAAATCGAATTTCCTTCGATTCGGGGTGGAGTTTCAAGTTTGAATTGAGCTCGATCGAGCTCAAATTTACCGGAGAAATCAAGGATAATTCGAACGTAAATTAAAAATTGGACTTTGACGAAAAACTATTTCGTTTCGTTCGCGAGGATTATGGCCGATCGGGCGTGACCTCGCGTTTCGGTTTCGTCGATTAAAATTTCCCAGGTTTCGCGGAAAGATCCCGGGCGCTGCAAGCTGTTCACCTTTCTTTATCGTCGGTTCGTGCGGTCGTGCCGAGGCGGGTAGCAGATAAAAGATAGAGAGCTCGAGCATCGCCTCGCGTTCCTTTCTCAGCGATCCCGTCGCGTTAACTCCGCGGATACCGCCTTAAAAGCAGGATCGCGCAAGCTCCGCAACACTTTGTCCGTTTCGCGAGAAATTATATCCCGCGGGCTGATCCTTATCGGTGGTTGGTGCTCGCCCCCACTCTCGAAAATATCAACGTGATCGAGAGGAGCACTCTTGAGTTTTCCTTCTTTCGCCTTTGGGATTTTCTCGTATCCTCGTATCCGTTGGCCGGAAGCTTCGAAAATTTGCTCCCTCGATTGGCAGAGAATCTCTCCTCTTATTTGGAAGTAAATTAGACAACAGGTAATACATTTTTTTTTCCAGATTTGAATCCGAATTGCATTTGTTGACTTAATATTTCCTCGGGATTTGATAGTTCGTTGTTACTTGAACATTCAAGTGGAACTGCAGGTGGAACTTTGATACGCGTAGACGGAAGAAAATTGAAAATCAGTGTTCTCCTGCGTGAGAACGAAGCACTTTCTGATCAAGGATTTACGATTTAAAATGAGCATTAAGTGTCGAATTAAATGAAAATGTAGCTTGAAGTTAGTTACGTTTTAAGATACTCGTGTACGTCTGTTTGTTAGAAAAAAAAACGCAGTTAATTAAAAAAAAACTCAGTGCAACGGAGAAGTTGATCTGATCAACATTTGCGGTTTAAAACGAGTATTAAGTCGAATTAAATGAAAATGCGGTTTCAGGAGGTACACGTGCACGTCTATTTAGAAAACGCAGTTAATTTAAAGAAAAAGGAAGAAACTCAATGCGACATGGAGAAAGCTGCCGCTTTGGATTCCAATTAAATACACAAAGTGAGGGAGAAAGAGAGAGAGCACCGCGTTGCACCGCGCCGCAATTTAACGGTGCTTTAATCGAAGAAAGAACGAAAGAAGAAACGGAGTGGTAATAATGTTAGGGAAGTAGTGCTCTTTAAAGCGTAGGCTCTTAAAGATTAGTTCGTTCGGCCCTCGGAGGAAAGCGGCGGAGGATCGCGAACAGCGGGGGAAACGTGAATCAGCAACGCGTTCTCCGGCAGCGTTCGCACGGAACGTCAAGTGGCGTTCGCAAAAACGCGGCCCACTGGAGCTAGGAGATTCTTATCGAGGCGCGGTCGGTTTTTGCGGCGCCTTCCACCGGAGCAAATATAACGCCTGGCGTCACTGTGTTCACCAGTGTTCTTTTTATTTTCTTTTCGTTTTCTTTCTCTCCTCTTTCATCCACGGTTCGCGCGATGCAAGTAGACACAAAACGACGTCGCGCCGCGCGAAAGCGTGTCGTCCTCCGCGTCCTCGTCCTCCACTTGCGACTCGAGAGCGACTTTTTTTCTGGCCAAAATGAAATACAGTCTTTGTGCCCCGTGATTTACGGGTGTTGATCGTGCGTGCGTGCGCTGCAACTTTCTCTCGATGGAACGAAATATGTGTGCGAATTTATATTGTAGAGGTTCTTTTGCACGTAATAACACTGTAAATAGCGTTTAACGCCAGGACTACCAAAGGCTGAAGCATGAAATTTCCATGTTGGAGACAGTGAAGTCCAAGAAAGATGTACTTTTATGTATTTTATTTGAAAATTATTTAAATCTTTACAAACGTACTGTTTATGCGTCTATAAAAATTACAAATTGGTCACTTTGACAGACTTTGATAGTTGTAATGTTAATAGATGAGATATAAATTGCGATGACGTGAAATTATATTATCTATAATAGGTATTTCAACGTGAAATAATTGCTATTGACAACGAGAGAAGAAGTGGAATGAGATGACAGGGGGTTAGTTTCACGCGATATTTTTATTATATAAAAACTATATGACATTGTTATCGATACTGTACAAAATTTCATTTCGTTCAAGAGTTTTAATCTATAATATAGTTTGCTACTATACAATTTTAATATGTAGTATAATTTAACAATAAGCACACTAAATGTCAATATGTTTGACCAGAACGTAATAAGTTAAATTGTTGTTACTAGATGGCAATGTTTATGAAATTTGAAGAAACCGACATAATTCATCGCTCTGATAATTATCAGAAAATGATAGAAAGGGGAAGTTCGAGGCGTGTTGGCTAGATTTAAGTACGATATCCCCTCAAAAGGGTTAAATACGTAACATAAATTTGACGATCCGGAGAACAAATCTTGATCGCTCGATCCTCGTGTAGCAACATACAGCTACACATCGAATGCCAGTGAAACGAAGTTGCGAATCGCCGTCATTCTTGGAGTTGCATCCGCGCGTTCGTGCGTTTATGAGGTTAAACGTCACTGCGTTGACATCTGGTAATCCAATTGCCTCGAACTCTGGCGAAACGGGAAATTAGATGAGAAAGTATTGAAGAGAAACGATGAGTAGCTATCACCAGCATGTTCCTTATTGGATGATTTAGGATTTAGAGTTCTGCTCGTGTACGAAATTTTGACGGATTTCTAGAACTTTGGAATTACAAAGGGTGTATAAAACTTTGGGTTTCGTCAAAACTGTTTCACGCGCTGCTGTTTCCTCGGTATTTTTGTGTTTTACGACCCTCGTAGAGAGAATCTCTCCGGAAACTTTTCCGGAGAGGCTTCGTTCGTTAACACGTTGACAGCCGAGCGAAATTTATGTATCTTTCAGGCGAGATAGATCATTTAATTTTCTCAAGATATTTCGTTACAACAGGAGCGCGTTCTTCATTCTATGATAGCACTTAGTTGAGTGTGTGTCAATTAAAATTTTGTTGTCGATGACGTTTGTCTTATTTGAATCATTCGATCGGTGATCGCTCTCGAAGTTAATACTGAAAGTTCTCTGCGCAATTATTTATACAAGTCACTAGTTATGATATGTTGTCTTCTTTTTATTACTAACAGTAACTTGTAAAATTTTTCTTGTAACACTGTGTTAATTTTGATTTTGTACATTAGAATTGGACCTTTTGAACATTTGACTCATTAAATATTAGTTTGGAATTTTGTACCGTTTCATTTTACTAATTTTAGAAACTACGTTTTAACATTGGGCGAAATTGTCGATGATTTATTTCAATTGTTCGCTAGTATCCAGAATTTGAAGAAACAAAGTCAAATTTTTTTTTTTAAACTTTCTCTATAAAAATTTTCCATCTATCAAGAAACAGTGGAACGAAAAACTGCACGACTTGTACCCCAGTACGATTCGTCTCACTGAAAAGCCCAGAAGTAACTGTTCTGACTAGGAAATGAAGACGACTTTTTTGTCATAAAATTTTATCGATATGCAAACATTTGAATCGATAGAAAACAAATTACAGGCGCGATCGCTCAGTACCAGACAACGCCACTCCTACTCGAGGTCTACCCCACGCCCCTTCACGAATCACGTGACCCAAATCAACCAATCGCTAATTTTCGTTGCATTAGCGTTGCATCTGAAGAGGCCCGATTTTCTGGGTTATCCCTGCTTTCAGAAATTAAGGACATTAGACAGTCCATTAAATTTTCAAAACTTAGTAACGTTCGCAGTGCACCTAGGGATTCGTCAGAGCCGACTTGGCGTTAAATCATGAAAATTTGCACAACTTCGCAGAAAACAGCCATTACGTTCCACGTTTCACCTCGAGGAAGAAGGTCCCGCAATAAGAACGAAAAATATATCCAGAGATAGAAAGTCCCTTTCACACGGCTACCTTCGTTCTGTTCAAAATTCAATCCGTTCCGAGATTATCGAACAATCCCGAGACGAAGCAATTTGAAGACACGCGAGCCTAAAACCCGCAGAAAGGAATGTTTATCGTGTTCTTTCGGCGTTGTTTCGTGACACGGTTCTGTTCTTCTAAATGCTAATTCCATTCCGGTTTCGTTCCGAAATTCATTCCAGGTGACTGTTCTTCGTGGAAAGCTGAAGTCTCTGAAAGCTGACCGCGAGCCAGCGGAAACAATCGTTCCGCTGGACATTGGTCGGGGCTTTATTGCTTTCCACTCGGTTAAACGTGGAAAATACACAAACGGGGGAGCCGGATAGGTGTCTGAAAGTAAAGCCGGTCGTGAATGAACGACCATCTGGAACTACGTGTCCGACGCGATTCGTTACCCGGTTCGTGGGTCCATTTCCGTTCCATTGAGTCGTCGTTCGTCTTTCCTCTTCGATCTTTCCTTCTCCCTTGCGGCTTATCTGAGAATTCTTCCTCTCGGACACTTTTGCGTTAAACCGTGTTTGGCTTCGATTGATCTCGCGCCGTCTTTGTTAGATCTGCAGATCGATGTCAAATTTTTGTATCAAAGCGAGTACGAGTGTTCTTGTTTAATTAGCGTAAAATGGTCTCCACTGGCGTTTGTATTAAAATTACGAAAGAACTCATGGAAATAAATAGGATAGAATGAAATGGAATTGGGTGAAATATTTTTCCTTTAAAATTTAACTCGATCACTTCGATAATTTTATTCATTGTTCGGTCATTTTAATTCAAGGAATATTTCTTTTTATTTTCATGATCTTTTTCGTGTACTTGATCCATTTTAACATAACGTGTTGCAAAGAAATGTTTAACTAGAATGTATTAATTCACATGTACATACATATATCTATACGTACCAATATCGTTACAAATCGTTATAAATTATAGAATATATAATGCTTCAATACCTTATATATATATATATATACCTAACATTACGTAATAAATTATTAGATTGGTTACACAAGTTGTTTCAACATTAAATTTTGTACAAGTCATTCATCAACAAACGTCATTATCAGCGTATCATATTACGAATATTAATTAATTTTCATTAGCAACAGTCTCCCTGTGGGAACAACAACACATGTTCAAACAAGTGTTTCAACAACACTGTTCTTACACTGGCAACGTTCACTCGCGATTGAGCCGTGAGGCGAAACAGAAACACCGTCGGAATCGATAATCGAATGGAATTGATCAGCGTGGCGGAAAGCGGGAAACCAGGTGGAAAGGTGTCAGGGATTTGAATGTCAGTGATTGCGATCAGTTTTAGTCGGCGTTTCTACGGCCCGGCACGATGTATCGCGGACCTAAAGTACTGTAATTCGCGCTCGTCGACCTGCAAAACACCGGGGCCCCGGTATGAATAAGTAAGCGATTTAACGCGCCAAGCGACTCGCTACGCTCGCCCCGGCCAATCTGCTCGAGCGATTACTCCCGTCGTTGGTTCGTTTCGCGGCTGGTTTCGCGATCGATCACCGCGAGTTTCGCTCCGTCTAACTGAAGAGCGATGATGGAGAACGCGGTGCGTGCCTCGTCAATCGACGAAGAGATCGGCGAAAAGGCAGGGGATGAAATTAATCCTTTGCGCCAGTGCAGATTCTCTGTGTCAGTAGTATCTCCTAAACCGATACCTTCTCGTACAAACAAGAATATCAATCTATTTGCAGGAAAATCTTGATACCTTAAAGGAATTATTTCAAGATAAGCTATAATTTAGAAGTGGTCTCATAAATTTTCACCTGCTCCAAACATTCCAGCAATAACTGTAGAAAATTCGAAAACTGCACGACTTGTACCCCAGTACGATTCATCTCACCGAAAGAAGCAACTGTTCTCACTAGGAAATGAAGACGACTTTTTTGCCATAAAATTTTATCGATATGCAAACATTTGAATCGACACGAAACAAATTACAGGCGCGATCGCTCAGTACCAGACCACGCCACTCCTACTCGAGGTCTACTCCACGCCCCTTCACGAATCACGTGGCCCGAATCAACCAATCGCTAATTTTTGTTGCATTAGCGTTGCACCCGGCTGAAATCACTTTCAGTGATAAAATCAAATTCGTGGATAACATTAAATTTCTTGGCCTCATATTTGATGATAAACTAATTTGGAGTCCTCGTTTGAGATATCTAAAACGGCATTCAATGTTATTAAAATACTAGCAAACAACCGAGGCTCGGATCAAGAGATTTTCTTGGAATTGTAATTCTCTCCAAAATTAACTGGTCAATTTGGATCAAACATCGTAACCTCGTTTACTTAAAATGTAAAGTATATGAAGTGGCGGAAGTGGCCAGTTGCTTGTTTTTCAAAAGAAGCGCTTAACACGCATGTCTTGCAATCAGAGTAAAACACCCCGTTAACCTAACACTGCGAGCAAACTTTATTCGACGAAACAAACATCGAGGTCGGAAAGCAGCACGTGCTGTCCGCGACTAGCTTTACTCTTGCGGTTTCCCTTTCGTTGAGCTGTTTCTCTTCCGGCGTAAAGTGAGGTACATAAGGTCAAGGAGCGCGCGCGGCAAGTGGAGTTTCTCAAGTGTCGGTCGATTCAACCGCGTTGGACCCCTTTTTCGCTATTTCTTTGCCTCCTCTTTCTCGCTCACTCTCTGTCTCTCTCTCTTTTCACTCTGCCGTCCCGTTTCTATTCTTCCGGCTCTTCAGAACATAATTTCAAACATCAGCCGAAATCTTGCGGAGATCCTCTTTTTGAGGGTTGGATAAAGTACAATTTAATTAAATAGCAAACTATGCGCGTTTTACTTTGAACGTAGAATATTTTATTTGCTTTTAAAACGAAAGTTAATTGAAATCTTCTGTGAAATGCTTCTCTTGCGCAAGGCTGTGAGTTGGCAAGTTTGCGCTATTGTTTTAAATGGTAAATGATCTATTTCGTTTCAAATTTTGGAGGATGTTGAAAATACTTGGGCTCTCGCTTATTTTATTTAAATTTATTAGAAATGATGACGTATGCACGATCAACATTTAACATTCTTTAGTGTTTTTCGATAGAATATGTTGACAAATTGATCTTCAATATACTTTTATAACTAAGTATTTAAAATATGAGATTAAAATATTTTACTTTCGATTCTATTACAGATTCAATTAGAGATAATATTTGAGAAAGAAATTATTTTAAAGTTCCCAATTTAATTCGATTCTGCTGTTTTGAATCTCTGTAAAATGCAGAATGCAAAGTACGTAATAAATATGAAATATGTGAACAACAAATGGAAAGTATAGAAAATACAAGAGAAAGTCAAATACTCGAAATTTTAATACTCTGACGTAAATTACCTTAGTTACCTATAGTTCAACTTGATTAATTTGATTATTTTATTTTCTGAAATC
>KQ435701.1:148560-170389 GCA_001276565.1 Melipona quadrifasciata | reverse complement strand
TAGATCGGGAACGTTGATCGATGAAAATCGAATACGATCAATATTAATGAATCGGCGTGGATAGCGAAATGCCGCGATCGTTATCGTATTTCACGCGCGCCGTACAGTGCATATTAATCGATCGGCAACGACGCGACGTCCAGCTCACTCGGTTTGTGCCCCGTAGTTTGCCAGATAATTAACGAGGCGACGAACAATTTTCGTCAATGGCCAATAAAACCGTGGGCCTGTTTTCTCCTTTCGCGGAATCAGTTTCGATCGTAATTTGTCGCCTTGTTGTGAACGCGCACGTGAAATCTTGCCAACTGTCAGCTTACATTCCGTTACTCTGTCAACTTTTAATTAGGTTAGATTTCGCGAAAGGGGAATATTAATCTTGGAATCGTCAAAACGTAAAGTTTTTCGTACTTCGAGAGTCTTGAATCCTCGCAAGTCTCGAATTACTTCGGAGTGAAATTTTTGTTGTTGCTAATCACTCCTTTAAATATTTGACTGAAAGGTCGATCGTGCGTTGAAGTAGAGACTTCGACGAGCATCTCGGAATTGTTTCAGACTTCTCAGAAAAGGAGTACGAATATGAATCGTAGTTGCGGATGATCCAGATTTAAGAAGAGTTAAATATTTATTCAATTTCCTCTCAGTCTCCGTAGTTGTACGATATTAATTTTTATTATAATTTATATTATTACTGTGTTCTTGGAAACGTGTAATTAACTCTTTTTCGTTCGTTTTCAATTCAATTTCAGTTTTAATAGTTTACTGGTAAATTGAAGTATGGATATTCTGGCGATTTTGAAACAAAATCTGCCAATCCCTCGCAACATTGAACTTTGAACCCTGGCAGAGGTTATTGACTTCGGCGGTTATTTCTTTTCCTCCAAAGTACTGCACAACAAAGTCCTGAAGGTTCTCTTTCTGCCGGGGCACGCGTGTGCATGGCGTTTTCACACGATTTGTTGATTGTCGATTGAAAGTGCATATTTGTACAGGTGTAAATATCAGCGTGAACCGCTTGTCCGTGTTTGTTCAACACGATACTTGCCGCGCCGGGGAAATTATTTACGCGCCTTTATGCAGCTACCGATCGATCTCGCCGCCTTCGGCAAACGTCCAATTTAATTACGCCCGCCTAATCGGGTTCGCCATTTCTTTCCACGTTCTCGAATCGTTTCATTTTGCCCGATTTTTCTTACATAACGGCCGATCGAATATTGAAATAATATTTGACAGGTGTAGTAGAAGCGACTGGGAAAATTTTTTGCACAAGCTTGCTTCTAATAATTTTCTTGGCCTTTCGTTTCACCAGTAAATCGTTAATTTAATGGAGAACACTGGGTTCGGGAAAATCAATGTCGAAAGCCTTTAATTACGTTTGCTTCGATTAGAAATGATCATAGATTGATAAAACTGATCTGGATTTTCTCGTTCCCAGTTGAAATGTTAACAAAACTCCGGATTAGAAATCGTCGAAAATCGAAAGTACTCAAAGTTCTCAAAGTTCCAGTAGTTTCGTTGATTATCAATTTACCCGCTGTCAATTTGTCAAAGATACCAATTTGTCAAAGATTCTAGGCAATAAATAATAAAAAGAAAGGGCGATGGAAGAGTGGAGGGGGAAAAAATGAAGAGACAGCCACCGTGAGATATTTGACGACACTCGAAACGTGGCGGAGGTGCACGCAACGTCGTCTTCGAACGAAAACACTCCGGTGTTGGTGCGTGCACGTGAAACTTCGGCCCCTTTGATATAGCAAAAGAGGCGCGTGGGTTGCACTGGCCGAAGAATGCACCTTGCTTGCTCAGGTAGGTCCTCGACCGAACCTTTTCAACCCGGCTTCTACCGGTGTGTCGTCACGTTCCTGCGCGAAAAGCCACTTTTTCGCTTGCTCGCGCTCGCGCTCTGTCGGATTTTCGACTGTCTGACAAGTTTCTTCTCGCACTAGACGCGCAACTGAGCTACGTTCGCCGAGCATTGACAAAAGATCGCTTTCATTCATCGAATCATCGTTGAAAATACTCATACTATACGAGTGTGAGCGCGTTAATTTGTTTAAAATTAAATTACAAGGAACAGGAAAAGGACGATAAAACACGAACTTTTGTAGATTTGAAGATTGTACGAAAATTTTGGAGATTGTATGCTGGAAGATTACTGTGAAAAGTTTCGAAGTAATTAAGAAATGGTAGAATTACGAATGTTCAGATTTTGGACATATCGAGCATCCGCTGCCATTTCTTCCGCGTGAGAATTGGGCGCATCTTCCGTGTCTTTGCATCTTTAAACTTTCCGCGAACGAATATTACCCTTTCTCCTTTTATTGATAATGACAAACGTAATAAAAATAACATCAATTTTAGTAATCAATTTCGTCCAACGTTCTAGTGTCTGGTGCCATTTCTTCCTACTGCGCGCATCTTCCACGTCTTTTGAAAACAAAACAATTAAAAAAAAAAAAAGAGAATATAATACGCTTCTTCTACGTGACAGGTCTGCCCCCTTTTTCTTCGACATCTGGCGAATCTCAGGCAGGAAGTTGAAATCCTTCCGAGACGTTTCCTCCTCGTTTCGGCAGATTCGCGGTAGATTAACCACCGTGCAGAAAAGAAGAGAAAGCTCGTTCGCCGCGCACGATAATCTCGCTCGATTCTTTCGCTCGGCTCCTCGTCCTCTTCCTTTTTCCCCGGTTTCCCCTTGCATTCCGGTTACATACCGAAACCACGGCCGGATTCCTGGGCCTCTCTTTGTGCCCGTGTATCGTTGCACGCGTGCAGCTGCAACTCGGCTGGCAACTGCAGGGCAGGTGATACGAACACATGCTACGTGGACCATGCTCCTTCTGTAGCTTCGTTTCGTGCCGCCATCCGCGGCAACTGACGGCAACGAGAGTGGTACACGGCAGCGAGAATTCTGTCGAGAATCGAAAGATAAAAATTTTTCTCCCCGGCGAGAATAGAGAGAGAGAGAGGCGATAGGCGTGGATTCTTCGACGTATCGGTTCGCAGAGTCGAATCTTTCGCGATTTAACAAAGTATTCGCGTATTTATTTAATATAATTGTGTTTTTCTCGATGAAAATCAAAGTTTGCGGATATAATTTAAATTTTCGTCGGTACTCATTAAAGAAATAGTCTTAAATAGATAATAATTTCTCGATAAAGAAATAATCTTTCGTTCGCGCTTTTATATTATTTTAAGTAACGTGCGAGAAACGTTGCGAATATCTCAGACGTGATCTAATTTTAATTGAAATATATTACACGTGTGGTTTGTGGATAATATCTGAAAACTTGAAATTTTTCACAAATCCGTAATAACATTCGTGTCTCACTATAGCGTTAATAAAACTTCAGAATGTTTTTACAGCAGTTGGGAGTACTTTTGTGAGTCATTGTAGACTTTTACAATTCGCTATAAATTATAATCTCGTCGATTACTATTAAGTTATCAGGTCGAAATGATGGCGTTCTTCCTTTTCTCCACACGGTTCGTTTTCATCCTGTTTCACGCGCGTGCTAGACCAATCGCCAAGTTATTAACGTCTGCCATTATCGTTTCACTTTGACTCTCTCGCCCTTTCTTTCCACACTTTCTTTTCTTTGCAGCCGTTTCCTTCAGACATAACGCGTTCAATAATCGCGCGACTGTACTTTCCTCTTTGTTTCGTCCTTCTCCGTCCCGATAAAGTCCCTGCAACGCGGCCTTCGTTCCACCCGAGGCAAGAATTCAAAGGGAGCCGGAATTATGCTAGTCCCCCTTCTTTACTTGTTTTCACCCCCGCGGCCACTTTCCGACTCGAAACGACGTGATCGATACGGTTTCCCGCGCACGCATAATCTCCCGTTCCCTTTCTGCTACTCCAGACGAGACGGAGACCTTGAGTTTTAAGGGAGACTCAAGTGGAACCCATGTCAAGTTCAACCCCTTAACAGTTTAATAGAATAAATTAAAGTAATTTTTTTTTTCTTTCTCTCTTTGGCGAAATACCGAAGCTCCCTCCAGAGGAATAAACTTTCAAGAGATTGATCGATCGATTCGAATTGAAGTTTAAACCTTTGTAGGGTAACCGAGATGGCCAAAGCTCTCACTTACCTTTGCATCTGTTTGATACAAAATCTACGTTTTGCCTATAGGAATATTTGACTTTTAAAAATTATCGTGTTACGGTAAAAGTGCAGTCGAGTTTTTTTCGATTTTTCATTTAGACTTTTCTTTTTCCGATGATATTTATCTTGTTCCAATCGTTCCAAAGTATTCGTATAGTAACAGAAAGAAATTCAGAAAGTTGGAACAATCGAATGGATGCCGCCGTTTCGATTTCTCAATTTCGTTCCAGTGTCGAAACACGAAACTCGCTTTGGATAAACGTTCGAATTTTCGTCGATCGTTTGGTCGTTTTTTCGTGAATTCGCAGAACGAGTCAACTTTTGTCAAATTCACGAAATTCACGGTGTATCGTGCTCGGGACAATTGGCACCGCAGCAGCCGGTGTTCGTCGCTGGAGCAGACGATGATTCACTAGAGCAAACGCGAATGATCTCATCTGGTTTCCACCAGTTTGTCTCTCGAAAACTGGACGACAACGCGTGCCGGATGCCGGTGCACGCTGCGGCTTCCGGTCAGGCCGAGACTATTCATAAATATAAATTGAACATTGATTCGTGCAACACGTTGACTGCCGCCACTTACTTTTTAATTAATTAAAACGAAGATAAATTTGCTCTCAACAACATTGCTCTCGATTACGTGTATAATTTTTTTTTTTTCCACTCCAAAATTGAAACACAATCAACGGAGATAAATTGCAATTGCATATCGGAATATTTAATGCTCGTCCAACTTTCCATTCGTGTCCTCCTCGCTGGTCGAATGAAACAAGTTCCTTTTTACGCTTAATCACCGTTTTTACACTTTTCGTTTCTCCCCCTTTGGCGAAAGGAAATTAGATGTTGCAGTGTATATATATATATATATATATCTTTTCTCCGGCGAGATTAATATACTGCCACGTTAAGAAATTACAACTTTGACCCGTGATAAAACGCAGCAGCACGTTAAAAGCCCTCTGATCCAAGTTCATAAGAAAACGCTTACCTCCTGTCTCAAAGATTTCCGTCTTTCGGTTAATGAAAAGACTGCGTCAAAGGCTTTCACTTTTACGTTGCGAACGAACGAGGCGCTTACACCGGGGCTTTTGAATTTTAAGGGGACGCAGTTGCTACGTCCTCGCCCCCGTCCGAATGCTAATAGATGATTTTTTTGTGCGCGGGCGTGAAACGGCCATAATACCACTGACAGTCGTCGCGTCTTCAAATAAAATCGTCAATAACTGTGCTATAAAACTTTGTCGCGCAGAGAAAAGTCGAAGAATCGTAGAAAAGACGACTTTAGGAAAAAAGAACGGGGAAATTTATTTTAGAAAGCGCATTAATTTGTAGCTGGTGGATCGCAATTTAGTCATTGAAAGGGATTTTACTTTGTTCAAATTACGGGAGAAATAATCTTTTTACAAAAAGATGGAAGGAAGAATTTAATTAGCAGTAGTAGCTGATTCATCGTAATCTTGTTCAAACGATTGATAGTTAGAAATATGGAAACATTTTAGGCAGGCGTTAGTGGAAAATTTGATAAGAAAATTGTATTTTGTTGAAATTATGTATTGATTGGCGAGCAATTTATTTAAGAAATTAACGATCGCAGAAAATCATCGTGCGAGGACATTTTATCGTAGCTAAAGTTACAAGAGAATCATTTTGAAAATGGTGGACAACTCATTATCGCCGTACATTTGTTTTTTCTTTTGAAAGATTAAATAATTATCTTTAATTCTTCATCGTTTTATTCCATTAATTTCTCATAATTTATTAATTCGTATGAAATTGAAAGAAAACGATTCGAAGAAGAGTCTTCTCACTCACAGTGGAAGAGGTGGCAATAGCAAAAAGTTCTCTTAGCTCTTCTCTCGTTAGAAGTCGAGGGTGTTCCTTGGTACTTTGTCCCGTTGTCTCCAGATCATTAAAAGTATCGCTGGATCCGTATCCGAGTGAACATCGCTGTACTAACTTTTGTAGACACTTTTCTAGATGTCATTAAAAGTATCACAATCGCGCGATCTTTCTCCAATCAAGTTCATCACGAGGAGAAATTGAAAAATTCCTCGACAATTTCGTTTTAGACTCGAAAGCTCCTTTGAATGACCCGATAGATTCGTGGATCGTCGACGATTCAATTGCGCGGTTTAATCGCGACGGATCGTCGACGAGCAGAGAATGTCGAAGAGACGGCGCGTGAAACGGTGGGTGGCTAAAAGACCAGGCCGAAACGATCCATTTGAAGTCATGGCGTACGAGTATTTATAGGCAGACGCATTTTTACTTGCTCGACGTGTGGCAGATTTATAGGGCGCGGAGGCGAGGCCGGGCTTTTTTTACGGCTCAATCTCGGCCCGTCCCGGGGAAAAACCGCGTCCGAGAAGTGAATAAAAATCGCGTTACCGATTCGCTGAGACCGTTGGAAGGATCCTAAACGACGTTCGAACACGCGATGGTATCTTTAGAGGAACAGCAGAGAAGGCAATCCATTGTTACCTTTCTTACAATTGGATTTTTTGTCTTTGAATGCGAATTGGGTTTTGTGAAGAACCGATTTCGTTATTGAAATGAGAATAAATGTAAGGAAATTTAACCGCGCGATATGGCGCTTCTGTTGTTTAAAATAGGCTGTTTTTAAAATTTGGGAAAGAAGTTGACAGGATTGAAGAAAATGTGACGTGAGAATATTCAAATCTTGTGTAAAAAAAATACTGCAGAGGGCAATAAAGTATAATTATCAGACTTTTATTTGATGAGATATTCAATTCGTTTGGCGACACAGAAGATTTTTCATATTCATGAATCGAACAATCGAAATGACTAATTTTATGGGATGATTCATCGATAAAAATTTTCACCAGGGGTGTATTAACGATTGACAATGATTATAAATTATAGAGGGTGTGGAAAATATTCGTAAACACGATGAAGGATCACAGATATTTTGAACAACTATAATCTCGTGAAAAAAAGAATCTTTAAAATATGACACCTTTGCTTTTGTCTTTCCAAAATTTGTCTTTCCAAGAAAGATGTTTCCATATCGTTCCAAAGGGAGTAAATAAAGATACTTTTTCTCTCGAAACTGTCGGACATTAAATTAAAAAATTGTTTTTCTACCTAAATCTGTTTTAAATTGCAAAATTGCAGCTCTTGCGAATCGCAGCGTGAAAACGAAAAGGGCTACTCGTGGGCTTGATGTCATTTTGAAATTTCAGTTTCCTACTGTTTACGACGCGGTGGCAACGCTTCAACGCCATAATCCGCGGGGCAAACGAGTTGGACGAGCGTGGGCAGACCGACACGCCATTTGCATAATCCAAGTCATTAAGCAATTAAGTCGTTCCGCTGCTAACTCGGAACTTCTTTTTCTCGAACGCGCCACTCTACTGTCACTTCTGTGCTTATGGCCCGCGAGAATTTCGACAGGCTTTTAGAATTTCGAATGACTGTTTTATTCAATATATATTTCATAATGTATTGTCTGATATATCAATGACTAACTATTATGCCAACAATATCATTAAAATTCTTTTTAAATTATTATTTTATATCAATATCATTTATATTTATAGTAACGTAATAAATTTAATGTAAATGAAATCGCTATGATCAGTTTGTTGCATGAATAGTTATTCGTTGAAGCTTAAGGGAAAATTGCATACACTACAGTTGCTATTGGATGCAATGAAGGCTCGAATTTTGTTTGAAGAAAGACGCTTTTAAACATTTAAAAGTGAAATATTTCTTGTACACATATAATTGCATAATATTACAAATTTTCATATTTCATATGTCTTCATTTTCATTATCATAGTCCAAGATGCTGACGGATTAAATTACACTCCACTGACGTTTCAAAAAGCACAGTCGTTTTCTAATAATTATTTTGTATCATTCGTTCAATTATCCAATTATCATTCACCCAATGTGAAGAAAGGGTACGATACTGATAATAGTTTTTCGTCGACTCATTTGTGAGAATCAATATTTGGAGATTTCTCGTACTGTCTAAAAATTTCATTTCCCTGCTCCACTGTGATAAATCAAGTGGGACTATGCTTAAAAAATCGAAACACTGGAAACTTGCAATATTTCATAACATGGGGGGATATTTCACAGTGTTCGTATTATCACTGAAAGTGATTTTAGTCGGGGTAACCCAGAAAATCACTTTCAGGGCCTCTTCAGGTGCAACGCTAATGCAACGAAAATTAGCGATTGGTTGATTTGGGTCACGTGATTCGTGAGGATGCGTGGGGTAGACTTGGAGTAGAAGTGGCGTTGTCTGGTACTGAGCGATCGCGCCTGTAATTTGTTTTGTGTCGATTCAAACGTTTGCATATCGATAAAATTTTATGGCAAAAAAGTCGTCTTCATTTCCTAGTCGGAATAGCTGCTTCTGGCATCTCCTTTCAGTGAGACGAATCGTACTGGGGTACGAGTCGTGCAATTTTTTTTTTCTTTTTTTTTGTTTTTTGAATGCTTCGAGCGCAATATCGAGGGTTGCGTTGCAAAGAGGAGAGAAGAGAAGAGAAGGGGTGTGAACAGTCGCGTCGAGGTGTCGAGGTTACTAGACCATTAAGCCTTCCCTTTGTTCGCCAGCACGTCGATTTTCTAGCCCGGCGACGATAATATCTGCAGCCAGAGATGATATCTGCGCGCGGAAGGGAATGGCGCCCCCGATGTCACCGTGTTTCAGATACGAAATCTTGCCGGATACCATCGAACGAGTGGCGTTTGCGTGTTCCTAAATTGAGTCGTACCTAAACCGACTTATGAATTTATGTCCTTTGCCGAACATTGTCAAATTGCCAAATATTGCCAAAATATGTTCATTCGCTGTTATATTCGGTTGCACGATAGTTTCTTTCGTGTTTCCAAGAAACGAGGCCGATATTCAAAGTAATCAGACACATCGGCCGATCTAACTTGATCTGTCAGATTTAACGTTGACCCGAATTAAATGTGCCCTTTCCTTGCTTTTCTTTTTCCGTCGCGATTGAACAACTCGATCAAAGATTCGGGCGAAGATAATTCCAGAAGTTGAAAAGTTGCAGATTTAAATTCGCTGACTGACGTCGATACTCGAAACCGACAAATCTAGAGCATTGTTAAAAAAAGAAATGCTTCTCTAATTTTTTACTTTCTGTATTTCCTTCTCTGGTTATATCATACTTGAAATCTGGAGTGTCAATGAGGAGATGAATCTCTTAAATATTGAAACTGTTGTGATTTTCATTCTAAAATTTTATATTATAGTGTGTACAATTTATAATTTGTATTCATTTTACTACTCGTTTATATATACCTGATAATTCAAAATGTTTCCATACTGTGAAGACACTTTTCTTTTCGAAAATGGTGTAAATTGTCATATTGTTATAAAAATATTGAAAAAATTTTTGTCACGACCGAGTTTACAATGGATTTGAATATTAAAACTCTTTCTCTTGAACCCATTCAGAACTTATTTATTGATAACTTTGAATGTGTCAATCTCAAAATTTTCGTCTGATTCAATCAGAGTTCAATTCAAGTGGTAATAAAATCATACATATTTTTGAAAATGGCGGTAAAGGGGAAGTTTCAATCCTCAAACTATATTGGACTTAGTTGAAGTCGTGAGAAAAATTTTTCAACGCTTTTACACACTGTGACAGTTTCTAGTATTTTTGGGAAGAAAAGTTTCACGCCACGCACGATGTGAAAACATTTTGAAATAAAATGAACGACGCTTCAAGCTTTAAGGCTTGAGGCTTTAATTGTATGATTTTTTTTTTCTGTTATAAAATTATAATTGTACAATATTGACGAAATTAAAAACTTCGTCGAAGACTCGTTTCGCGCTTTGAACATTATCGATTCACAGCGAGTAACGAACTGTCATCGGGTGCTCTCAATGTTCCTTCCGTTTCGCAGCAATGTGTCGCGGTTTTATCGAAATTGCGACGTCCCCGAGCGGAGAAGCGGATAAAAACGGGGTCGATGGTCATTCATCGCGAGCAACGCGAAGCAGAGATCACGGAATTTTCGCGACAGCGTGCTTATTCTCCTCCCGTCGCTTCCGTCGTTTATCCTTGGTTCATTGTAATTGCTCGATAACCTACTTCGTTCACACCGTTTCCGCCGATTACACGGCTTCTCAAGTCTTTCCTCAATTTTCTGCCGCGGTGGCAATTTTCTAAATTTCGAAATGACCAAATTACTATTTCTTCGCACACACGACTTCGCGGAGACCTTTTCCCAGATCTGTAATATTTTATAGTCCCCGCGAGGAAGACAGTATTAATCGCGAAGCTTCTCTCGTGATATCGGCGAAAAACACACGAATTTTTCAAGAAAATTTCTTTGAAATATTATTATTTCTAGAATTATATGATTCATATTAGCGTAATAGTTATATAATCTGAATGAAAACTTTTTAATGTTAATGAAATCGTCAAAAGAATAAAATAAACTTAACATAAAATTTATAATAACATTAAACTAATAATAAATTAATAATAATAAACATTAAGCTAATAATAAAATTAATAACGTTATGAATTTTTCAAAGCAAATACGCATTCAGTATATTCGAGTCTTATTTATCTCTTGTATCGTTTCAAAGAATTGAACTTATGCACATTCTATATTTTCAATTCTTATTGGATATTACGTCCGAGAATTCTAGAAATATAGAAAGCTTCGTTATTTTGTGAAAAGGAAGAAATTAATTTTGTAAATTCGAAACGAGCCGATTACATTCTTAGACATGGCAGTCTGATATTTCTGCGAGAAAGATGATACTATTTGTGTAATTTCTCGTCTAATATTAATAACGGCTGAAAGAAACACGTATGTCTCAGAAAATTTCTATTGAATATTCTATACGCTATATTCTTGGAATTATAAAATTTATTCATATTTCATATAATTCCAAGAAAATAGAGCAGTGAAACTGTATAACAGTCTAAGGTAATCTTTAACATTAATAAAACATTTTATCTTCGGAAGACCTCTCGCATTAAATTACTTAATATAATTCTTTCAATTTAGTACACTCAAATTGTAATTGCAATATAACTACAAATACAATAAAATTAAATTATAAATTTACCACGTTATTATATATTCGAATTGTTCTCACTATCTCACTTTTTGAGAATCTAATTAATTTACAATCTGTATTTTCTGTCTTTATCGATCAATACTTGAGAATTCTAAAATACATTGAAAAAAATTCAAGAGAATATTCAAAAAATATTAAAAATATATATCTTCATATAATTTGAACTCTTCTTAGCACGATGATCGTACTTTCTAATTTCTTCGTAATCTTCCTGTATCATCCACACTTTATGTTCCTAAGATTCCTAGATTCTAAGCAAATTGCGTTTGTAAAATTACAGACGAAATATCCATGCGTATCCTTCAGCGCGATCTACGAACGAGATCTTTTTCTCTTTCATCGTGTCACGAACTAGTTTCTAGTTGCTCTGACACATATGCTCCAGCTCGTCAGAGAATTAGCATTACACAGGCTGTTACTTAAGATACCGGTAATAACGCATTCGCGTTTCCTTACTGCAGATCTATTTTCACCCTTAAATGTTGAACAGGCCGAGAATAGCCGGTCTTCTTATAGATTCATTCACAAACGCGCCGTGAAAAGCAAATATACGTAACGCGATCGTGCAAGCAGAGGGGTTACTACTGTTCCAGGCGACAGGGTGCTCGTTACCGACGTATGAGAGCCGAATAAAATAAATATAGGCTGGCCACGTGCGTGTCCGTGTTTGCACGAAACTGGACGAACGAGCCAGTGGGGTACGGGATGAAATATTAACACCCCGACCCCATCAGTTTCCAGCGCCAGCGCGCTTCTGATCCACCCGTATGTAACGTTGAATCGAGACTGATTCGTCGGTCAAATTAAGCTAACCAGATTGCACGAACTGCGATAAGAGGGTTTTGTGTGTGTGTGTGTGCGTGTGTGCACGATTTCACGTTTCGAGAGTACGTTTTTTGAGGGTGCGTCTGTGAGGGAGAGGTATCGATAAGTCCGCGCGGGTCGGAGAATTGAAGATCGATCAGGGGGGAGTGTTCAGGGTTTGATTTTGCGAAGGGGAAAAAGAAGGGAGATTTCATTTAGTTTCAGTGAGAATTATCATTTAGAAATCTGCTGTTATTTTTATTGTTTGTTGTACCTAAAAAGATGTACTACTTTTGGGATTATTATAATCTAGTTTGTATTGTTAATGTAATTTTGTCATTTTGGAATTCTTTGTGATGTAAAGAGCGTATAAATTAATTTCTAATTTAAGAGAGTATACGTATCACATAACGTTCATTTCTAAGGAAAAGATATTATTTGATGGAAATATTTAAAAATATACATAAATTAACTTCTAATTTAGCATGATGGACGTTACTTATGCTTATCGCGTGGAACACCTCAACGTTCAGGAAAAATATTTTATTTAATCAAAGTTATTATTTAATAGAAGTGTTTAAACTTTTTTTTGCAACCTATTTTTATTATAATATAGTGTAGTATGTAGGCAATGCTTCTTTAATTACTGCAATGAGCGATAAAATTGTACAAATCTATTCAGTTTCTCGTTAATATTCTCGTTTCTCAAAAAGATGAAAAAGCTCGTCAAGAATGTAAAGACTATACGTATCCAAAGGATACATTTAATATAATATAGTGTTATTTTTTACAAATCTTTTTCGTGTAAGGTATTATTTAATTCTTAAATAAATACATTTAAAGTAAAAAATAATTTCTTGCTAATTGGTTTTAACAAAGATCATCACTAAAGGTTACGTGAAATTCTACAGTAGTTTGCTAATTTTTAACAAATTGTAATACTGTATTCTTTTCCGTTACAGGTAAGTAGACAAAATTGCCACAAGGAGGATCTAGAATCTAGACGTACTTAGTTGTAAATTTCATCTCTCAGTGGTGAGTAATTAAGAAACTCTCGAGCAATTATTCATTCCTGAGTAATTGAATTTTTCTTCGCGAATGACAGAGCTCAAAGCGAAGTTAATTAAAAATTTCATTTGTAATATTCCTTTCCATCAAACTGTTATAAAATTGTAAAATTAGGTGTGAAAATTAACTCGATAAATTTGCCGTTCATTTAGAATTATTCAAACAGAAAATTACTTTCTGCGTTGTAAAACACGTTCTCCCTTTTTGCATTCGGAGATGAGTTTCATTCAATAATTCAAAGTTTAAATTGACCATCAACTGCATGATTTTAAAATTGAACGCAAAAACGTCAGATTAATTTCTACGCCTGTCGTTTCGGTATTACCTCCGAACTTATTGTATCGTAAAGAAAGGGTGCAATATTAAATTGTACAATAAATATTAATAACGAACGCGTATATGTATATATAATAAAAACTGCACGACTTGTACCCCAGTACGATTCGTCTCACTGAAAGGCCCAGAAGCAACTGTGACTGACTAAGAAATGATGACGACTTTTTGGCATAAAATTTTATCGATATGCAAACATTCGAATCGATACAAAACAAATTACAAGCGCGATCGCTCAGTACCAGACAACGCCACTCTTACTCGGGGTCTACCCCACGCCCCTTCGCGAATCACGTGACCCAAATCAACCAATCGCTAATTTTCGTTGCATTGAAGAGGCCCGATTTTCTGGTTTACCCCCCCTAAAATCACTTTCAGTGATAAAATTGTTAATTGTCGAAAGCCACTCGATTTAAAACGAGCTGTATAAAATACCGTGCGGAAATACCGTTTCCCACCCCTTCGACGCGAGACTTGGTCTAACAAGGAATCCTCTTGAATCGAGCAAGCTATAACAGACAGCTCTCGCTTCTCGTTTTGCGAAGGATGAACGCGAATGCCTGTATTGTGCCCGTTACGATCAACATCCTGTCGATGAGAAAGGAGGTTCACCGACCAACAAACGGCCCCGCTATGTTTAGAAAACGTGCTGGACGTTGTTGTCCTTTGGTCAGTGCACCCGCGGCCTCCGGTGGCGGTGGCGCCGATCTAAACTCGGCCGCGGTAAACAGAAGAATATTTCTCCCGGCGTGTAAACCGTGGGGCAGGCACGGCTTGCTGCTGCTTGAAGCTTTTATTTAAAACGTAGACGGCGGCGGTGATCCCCCCTGCCCCCCATTGTTTCAGAGGTCGCGGAGTCGTCGAGGCTTTTCGTCTCGACAAAGAGGAGGAACACCACCGACGCGCGAATACCACCCTCTCCCGCCAGTCAGTGACCGTAATTGTTCGAATTAAGCTGACGACTCGTCTCTCTCTCTCTCTTTAACTCTCTTTGAAAATGTTACACCCTGATAATTATCCGGCTCGCTCGTGGAAAATTGTTCTTCGCGATCTTTTTTCTGGGGGGGTGACTGGCTTCTTTTAATTAGCATCGGCACTTTCGGCGCCTTTGTAATCGATTTTAAAATGTGCTGCAATTTCTGGAATTTCTTTCTTCCACATCTTTTTTTTTTTCAAAATCAAAATTTTTCTTTGTTACATCGTGTCGACATTTGTAAAGTCGTTGATACGTACAGTAGGTAGATAGTTTATTCGTTATATCGCGATACTCGGAGCAATTTTTATGAATATTTTCCTTTCGAAATTTACGTCCATGATTAAGTTGTTTTTGAAGAATCTAGTTGGCTCGTAGAATATCGTTCTCTACGATCCCTTTGGTGGATCTTGATGTTCTTTCGGAGTCTTTGTGATCGATTTTACAGTGCGTGTTAGAATCTGTGGGATTTTTCTGGAATGGATATTCTCAATGTTTCAATTCGTCGAAAGTTTATTAATTATTTTATGATACTTGTTAATTATTACTTATATTTGACTATCACTTTAATTATTACTTATTACTTATATTTACTTATATCAAATATTACGTAATACTTATAAACAAAAGACTCAAATTTCAAAGCAATTCTGGAATTCTTATTAATTTTTCTTTTTAAATTGATATTCACAATTAAATTATCTCAGTTAAAACAAACTAAATTGCACCAGTTTAGTATTTTTAAAAGATGTGGAACAAAAACGATTGGGAAAGAATTGGCTGTATTCGGTAAAATGGAACTTCCTATTTTTCGATTGTATTTCTTTATATTTCGTACAAAAATAAAAAAATATAAATTCGTAAATTCACGCGAATACAGAAATATAAATATACCTGTAAATTGATAAATCCATTTATTCGCGTATAAATTGACCAATTCGTTTAAATATAAATATAAATTCATACGAATGCAAATTCATAAATTTATTTATCACAAAAATTTCGTGTAGATTCATAAAAATACGTATTCGATGAAATTGCGCGAACATCCGCAATTTAACAACAAATAGAACCGTTTCCACGTAACATTCCTCGTATTTAATTTCTCCAATTTTTTTCTCTCGATCGTCTTGACCATTTGAAAGAAACAAATCATTCCCCCTTCCCTTTTCTTTTCATCCTATTTACGTGCCTCGATCAGTCTTCGAGCCCGTCGCGGCACAGCCAGCAAAAACTATGTACGATACAAGGGATTAAGGTTTTTGCACGATTCCTAGAAAAGAGGATCAATTCGACGAATGTCGAGCACGTGAAACGTAAACACGGAAAATTTCGCAAAGTGTCGCGTCATTTACGGTTTAGTTGGCAAACTGGCAGCACGCGTGTGCCTTCAAAGCAGCCTCGAGTTAATATCGTCAGCCCTTAAGAAAAATGCGAGTCGTCGTTGCTGTACCGGATGAGACACTGCGACGTAGGGTTGCGCGGAGTTGTGGAATGCGGTTCTGTTAATCGCGGCGATTTGTTTCGTTTGATTGCACGTAAATGTTTGAACAATTCTAAATTATTAGAAAATTGCAAATACAAAATGTCGCAGTATCGAAACGCACAGCGAATGAAAAGAATAATCTTAATAAGGATCTTGATAATCTTAATAATCTAGAAAAAAATAATGGTATTATCCAGTTTTCTTGCAACATTTTCGCCAACATCAACAATATTTTCATGAACAAGCTGGCTTAACAAACGTGTATTTGATTTTTTCAAACGCGATTTTGTTCTCTTGAAGTCTTAAACGAAGCAAATTTTATTCTTTTCTAATTTGTTTCTTCTCGTGGGAGTGAAATTTGATCGATCACGATAGTGAGAAGATTCGAGCACGAGATAGAGTTGCAATTGGCCACGAGCGATGTGCAAAAGCAAAGTTGGAAATAATGACGAGAGTCGCGAGTTAATTACCACACTTAACATTGCTGTTAAATATTCCGTTCTGATAAAATAATCGATATTCTAATCAAATATCAAAGTGCTCGAGCAACGGAGGTTTAGGTTAGGTTTAGGTTAGGTTTGAACGAAGCGTTCGACTAATTGTTTTCGTCAAAACTACGAGTCAGAAAAATTTTATATTTCGCCAATCTTTTTTTTTTTACCAAAATTAGAAACTAAAAAAAATCTTGACATTTTGCCGGAACAAGAACGGAGTACGAAGAAGTCGGAAGGGATAGAAAAAATTCTTAATGTCGAAAGGAGAAACTTGCCCGCTACGCATCGAAATTGATAGTTTCGAAGGGGGGGATCTCGTTGAGTCTCGCTGTGTATCGTAATCGATACTCTTGACGGTGTGTTATAGGCGACGAGCAGATTGATTCGTTGTATTTTCGCAAATTTCGCGGGACGTTCGTGCACTGGGGGCGAAAGAAAGAGTCGAGTGGATGGAAATTACGCGGTGTAGCGAGGAATTATGCAAATGAGCGAAAGACAGCTATTGACACCTATCTTACACAGATGCTATCGCTCGCTCGTCGATGACAGTGCGAGGACCTGTTATCAGCCGGTCAAGTGTTTTTCACAGACCTGTTGAAACGTTTCGATATCGAGGATATGGGAGATGAAGAAGCGACGAAGTCGATGATCGCCTGTTTTGTTTCGAGAAAACAATCCTGTCTTTACCGACCTTTAGCGAATCTCATGTTTTTCAAAGTTACCAGAGTGAACAAACGGACACTGTATTCAGCCGAGAAAGAGGAAGATGATTCTCCGCTTTATTTCAATTTCAGTTGAAGTTTGCTTCCTCTGAATTATTCATGGTTTGTCCGACTTTGGAAATCGGTGGAAGTTGGTTAAAATATCGTCGACTCGTTCGTCATAGACGAATCTTAATTCAATTCGAATCTCATTTGTCGAAAGTTATTCCCCGGTCGTATCGATTTTCTTTATTTTGCCTGCTTTTCAAACATTGAATTGTGCCTCGAATCTTTTCTCTAGCTTCTCGATTTTTCAAGTTTCGTTCGTTAATACTGAATGTAAATAAAATGGTTGTTTTCTGTAAATTTTTTCTTTCGCGAATAGAATCTGCTCGTTTTGTAGACGGTTTCGAAGGTAGTTAAATTATTTCGCAATATTAATCAATAATTGATTATTAATCAATCCTCAATAATTATCGAGAAACAATTTATTATGTTAATGTATAATAAAATTAAACGTTTTTGTAGAATTATAATAATTTTATAGTTACCAGTAGACTGCGGATGCTTATCCAGGTTTGTATTAATTAAAATGGTGAATAAAGAAGAAGGTAGAGAATCAATGTATAGTAAATAGTGTAGGAAGTATTATACTTTAAATATTTCATGTATCGAGTGTACATTGGATAGAAATTTTCCCCAATTTAACTCTTCGCCACGCTTCAAATTTTGTCTAATTACAGAATTACAGAATTAGCTTTCTCAAACTTCTCACCCTTGATACTAATTTTTTTCTTTCTTTCTTCCTCTCTTGGGGACGTTTATATTTATTAATATTAATATATTTTAAAAAATTTGAGGATGTCTTAGTAGTTTTAGAGGATCTTAGGAAATTTTTAATCTGACGAGTATCAAAATCTTTCGTCCCGATCTTTACATTTATTGGAAAGAATTTCAAACGTTAGCCAACGATTTTATTTATTCGGCTGTGTTAAGAGAAGTCTGAAATTAGATGAAATTTGCGAACTCTTTCGAAGTAATCGTTGAGATTATGTAACATAACACGTCGATATTTGTCGTTCTATCTTCGACCAGTTTCACGGCGAATTTGTATGCGACAGCTTGACGAAAAGACGACATATTTTTTCAGGCGAGATACGTGTAGGCCTCGCGTGTGCGGCTAACTAAATTATAATGGTTTTCTCTGGGCTGTTTTACGGGAACCGATTCCTCCTGCGTGTTCTCGTGTGCGAGAGACACGATGCCACGTGAATACGAATTATAATCGTTGAGAACGAGCACGAGCGCGGTTTCTGCTTTTGAGGGGAACTGTTACGGTGTTTCCAGGAGAAGTGGAAGTTGAAAGTAGGGCTTACGAACGTTTGAAACCGGGGATCTAGGCTCTCGAGTGGACGATTTTAATGGAACGTTCCAGTCAATGTTTCACGTTGCTCCGTAATTAATATTCAACAGATTTGACCGAAAGAATTTGCGTGGCTTCTTGAAACAATACTCAAACGTGTACAGCAGTTTTCGTAAAGAGTTTTCATTCGTTAAAACAGTTGCCTTCAGAGTGTACAATTTCTTCCAGATTTAATTTAAAAATATTAAAATATTACAACATTATTTTAAAAAGATCTCAAATCACAAAGGCAATTTTAAAATGAAAACAGGCTATTTCGAAAATATAAAAATCACGAGAACAGTTGAATTACGTTTATTAAATATTCTTAAATAAATTACAAAGTGATACAAGATAATGTTTGACATTTCTTGTTTTTTTATTGATGTTTTACAATTAATCGATTAACGTTCGTTTCAATAGAATTATTTAATTCTTTGAGTGTTTAACCCGTTAACTGGAATAATGGTAATTAAAAATTACCAAAAAATTGCTTAAAAAATATTGAATTGGGAGCTTATTACAACAAATTTTTAAACATACCTCCTGTGACATTCAAACCTCTAGTACATTCAAAGAGTTAAAAGTTAATTCTACGTCTAACAAACGTAGCTTGAAAAAGATATTTCCATCTCAGTTGGTGATTCGCACTGGAAAAAGATGAGAAAATGATCGTTTCAATGATCAAGCGTAAAGGTATAATTAACCAGATAATTTTCCTGTACCGTTAAAGGTTCCTTTGGAATTTTAAAGGTTCCTCGAGGAGGGAAAGGAAATTAAGACGCAACATGTGGGGCAGAAAAGTGTTCTGGTCGGTTAATTAGCGCAGGTATTATATATACTTTCGAAAATTTCCCGGTTCCGGAGGGTTGCGTTCGTGAGAGAGGCTTATTGGAAGCTTGGCTATTTTATGGGCCACCTGTTAGACCAGCCACCGCTTCTCTTTCGTTACCTTTTGTCTTCTTTTTCCCTTTGTCTCTCCGCCTTCGGTATCGTTGTGAGCTTCGAACGTGTACACGACGGGTATATCGTTGTGCGCAGGAACTCGAAGATGCAGCTGTAAGGTTCTTTAAAAGCCTAATTTCATCACACTTATTTTGAAATTGTTGATTGATTTCTTTCAAATTTATAAATAAACGAGCGGCCACGATTCGTTACGTATTTCTTAAATTAAGTTTTACATCGTGTGTATATCTATAATTAAAGAAATGAAATCTAGAAAGAAGAACCCCCTTTGTTCTTATCAGAAGGGATATGATATTAAAATATTTAATGAAACGGAGATTTATTAAAAAAGATTTATTAAATCTTCTTATATCTATAGTACACGTATTATGGAGATATATTATTGAAAAATGATGATTTTTTGAATATTTTATTAACTAGACTATTATCGCACATACTTCATATGTTATACTCACCTGTCGTATAAATATAACGAAGCATTTGTTATTTGTACACTAAAAATACGGAGGTTCGGCGAACAAAGTCTAACGATCAGTAAAACCTGAAATAAAAAAAAGTCGATCAAAACTGCGTTAAAGTCTATTTGAAAATCAAATTTTCTCTCTCCCAACCCACTTGTCCTCTCGCATCCTCGAGCACTGAAACCTTTTCACGCGTCGCCGATTGCAGGTTATCCCTGAAACTACCCTTCCCGAAAAGGTTAAACGAACAAGCCTATATTTTACTTTAGTTGGCGTAAGAGGGTTGACCGGGTCAACCGAGACGCGGCGTTGTCCAGCAAGAAAAAAAAAAAAAACAGAACGAGAAAGATATAAGACGATCACGTGGGAAGGGTCCAAACGTCAAGTGGCATTTCTCAGAAAACGAAAATATATTTCCCAATCACGATATTACGACGTCGAATTTTTATTAATTTTTTAATTTTTTAATTTTATAATTCAAATTAAATTTCAACGTGCGTAATTGTAAATTCCAAATATCCAATGAAAATTCACGAGTTAATGAAAAATAATTATAATCTGTGTATTTTGACTAAGGGTACAAAGGGTTAAGAGAAGTTAAATTAAAAAAGAAAGACACAGTATTTATATACAAAATAAGGAACGAAAATTATTGTAATATAGTAATTTACAAAGAAACGTATTTAGGTTTCTGATGTTGTCGACAAAAATAATCTTTATGGTATATTATTGAACTGCCATCCCGTGTACTATCGTGCAATAATCTACAGTACAGACTAAACACTCGAAAAATTAAATTTCCCTTCCTCTTTCCTATCTTTGTCGGGATCGTTGTCAAAGATCATCCAAAGATCACGACAAAAATTTGAAATAAAAAATATGTTGTAGTTAATTTAATTCCGGGCATAAAGGGTTAAAATATCATAAAGGGCTAGTAACTAGCTGTCGTTGAGAAAAATCTCTTCGTGAAAAACTCGCAGAGAGAGAAAGAGAGAGAGGAAAGAAGCCTTTGCGTACTGACAAATGGTTAGAGTGACGAGACCGGTGCAGCAGCGAGGAAGGTGGAAAAGGTCAGGAAAGGAGGCGTAATACTCAAGGACACACTAGGCTCGACGATTTTCTACGCAGACACCCTCGAACCGGCATCGGGGAACACGAGCCTCGTGCAACCAATTCCTACACCACCCCGTCTACCCGGCGCGCACAAGTCGCATAGGGTAATGCAATATAACATGTGGAAGAGGGTGTCTCCTAGCAACCCTATGTCTTCTCACCCCCATTCTCTAAGCTTCGCCCTAAAACACTCTAAATCCGTCGGTCGCACGCCGACACTACCGCGAAACTTTCTCTACGTGTTTTCGCAGGTGTCTGTTCGCGATTGCCGATGCACTTCCTTCCTTCCTTCCGAGTTTCTTCGAGTTTGTTTCTTCGGGATCAAGAGGGAAGCGGGCGGGCTCCGCGAGGAATTCGAGAGGTGAAATCTGAGTTCGTCGTACGGTGATATCCCGCCTGGAATATTATAGGATAATTATAGGATAATTATAGGCTGGAGTAGAGAACGTGGATCGTTCTCGCGCGTACGATGACTAGAAATTTTGAAGATATTCGATAAGGTGTCATATCGTAGAGATCGATACACACGGTGTCCCAATTACAACTGGGGCAAATATATACCGTGTCCCAATTGCAAAGAATAATTCTACGTGGAAGAATCAAATTCTTTCACGCGATGCTTTGTTTTTTCTTTTTTTTTCCTTTTTTTTGGAAAATACCGACTTTGAATATTTGTCAGACATACTTGGATTTGGCTAATTCCGAATTGGACATGCACGTCTTTTTTATTCTGTCGTGTAACGTATGTTAATCTAAATTAAATAAATTAAATAAGAGACAGTTTCAAGATCACTCGAAAATTATAATTTAGGGTGTATGATACGGT
>KQ435701.1:83509-108752 GCA_001276565.1 Melipona quadrifasciata | reverse complement strand
AAAACGACGTTCAGTCCGTAGGGTGTATCGAAGGAAAGTAAAAAGAAAAAGAAGAAAAAGAGAACGAAAGGAGGGAGAGAAAAGAAAAGAGAAAGAGAGAAACTTTCCGAGTAATAATAGATGTAATTTCTTGTCTGTTGTACAAAGATATTACGACTCGACACGGAGGACAGTTCACGACGGAAACGGGAAACAATCGCGGATGAAATTTAATCGTCGTATGTTCCATTTTTGTATGATCGTCGATCCTGTTATCAACGAGTGTGAAGAAATTCTGTGTGAAACTTTTTGACTGGAATGAAACGAATTTACGTGGATAGAGAGAATGAAAGAGAGAGAGAGAGAGAGAGAGAGAGAGAGAGAGAGAGAGATAGAGTATGATTAATTAATTACTGATCGGATCGATATCGAGTCAATATTATCGATACGAATATTTCCACAAATACGGGCAAATACAGTGTCAAAAATAGAAGATATCGACACTTTGATATCTACAGAATACATAGTCGAATTATACATTCGCACAATTGGTGAAAAATTATCGACAAACTATTACAACTTCGTAATCTAAACAAAATCGTACAACTCGACTGGCCTCGCTTTAAAGCGCGAAGACCTCTACTTTATCGTCTTTAAACTCGTTTTTTCCAAAATTGTGGGAAGCAAGGATGCTTTCGTCGTAGAGAACTGTAAAAAATCACGCTTCGAAGATGACTGGAAATTTTTTCTCGTGACTACAGATCTACCGTGATGTTGAAGATTGAAGTCTTTCCTTTACATCAATCTCTTAAAATACGCTATGCAATTTTTTTCTTTTTCGTCATCTTATTGAACATTTGAACCACGCGGCGAAAATTTTTCAAACTTTTCTAAGAAAATGGCGAGGAAAAATTGCACAGCGAGTTTTAAGAAGTGGTTCAATCTTTGATATTAGTTCAAAAGCTCGAAATCGTTGTCAGACACCTAAAATTACTCGTCGATGTATTTCTTAATTATTTCGATTTTAATTATTCGAATTAATTATTATCAGCGGTATCGGTGTCGACCCGATTGTTAATTACGATGCAATCATAATCATACAGTTGTTCGTAAAAGTGAGACGTTCTAATCGCGTATTTGGAATCGCAAATTGCTATTCGAAATACTTTTCCAACACCGATATACATACACCGCGTCTCTGTTTTTTTTTCTTTTTTCAACGAGGGCAATTCCAAATGCAACGATGTGAACCAGTGAGAATTTTGGAAACTTGTTGTATCAATTAGTACGTGTTTAGAACGATTAACCCCTTGTCTTACAACATCCTCGCGGTTTCGATTTCCGAAAGAAAGGAAAGAAAGATCGCGACCTCATGCTACTCGAATTCGCATTTGAAATTGAAAATCAATAAGTACAAATTATATATATATACATATGCACAACATTTCGACACAGATTACAATAAATTGGGATAAATGGAAGATTGAGAAGGAAATCATAGGACGAGGGGTTGGAGAAATATAGAGAGGAATTAGACGAACAAGGAGTGAACGATTGATTTGGCCCCGTTGTCAATTCTGTTGCGTGACTTTTGAGATTATCGACGAGAACGAATGAAATGAAACTGATAAAAGGTCGTCTCGCTGAAGGAGTTCATTGTAGGAGTATCTCAAAGTGCCCCGCTGCGATGGAAAGAGGATTTATATTATAAGTGGAAGTTAGTGAAATTCACGACCACTGCGAGAATGTTGTGTGTTCAATTGTAAATTATATCCCTCTTCCTCCATTTTTCGAGAGAGTTCCGGTGTAAAATTCACGGTTTCGGACCCTTTGTACTCGATCTTACTGATACCATCAGTTTGTGAATTTGTTATTCGATGTTTTTAAAAAATATACCACGTCAACATTCGATTCTCTATTTTCTTACATCTTTCGCTGTTGTTGATCGTAGATTATTGACCCTTTGCGCTCTGGGATTATCTTCAAGTTTTCTCGCGCGACAACTCGATAATTGGAGGCGCTGTTTGTCAGATTATTTATTTATTTATCGTGTCTGTTCACGCACATTTATATTTTGCAACGTTTCATTTCGTCTTTTTTAAAAAATGTTTACTGCGCTGTGAATTTTTATGCATTTGTGAAGGTGCAAGATAAAATGGACGTAATATGCAAAAACATTACGAAAAATATTCAGAGTTTGATCTCTGTTATAATTATTGATTAACAACAGAATTGCAACGCACATTGCCCTCGAATAATCGAGGAAAATCAGAGAACAGAATGTTTATGCCAGCGCAACTGAGAATCCAAGTTGTTGGTGAACATGTGCGCGAACGCAAAGGGTTAATATTTCTCAACCAATAAATTCGATATTTCGCTAAGTATTTAGCACATTAAATAATTTATTCGCTATGTACGTTAACCAATTTAGTAAATTCCAATCATGTTCACCATCATTTATCATTACTCGCGCGTAATGAAAGAAAAATTGACAGTGCCGACTTCAAATAATTCGAGAACAAAGGGTTGAATAGAATCGTCCCGCGTAAATCCACAAACAGAAACATTCTTAGGATTAGCGACCAAATTGCCATCACATAAAATATCTTAAACAAGGTAATGGATCTCCTTAATGAAAATGTCGTATATTCTTTACAAAAAGAATAGCCTGTTACATATTGTGATAAACGTCCACGAACGATCCGAATCGTCCACATCGTAGATTTAAATCGATCTGTCATCAAAATTACGTGCAGATTTCGTGAACCGTATCTCGTTCGTGTTTTTTGTTTCTTTCAATCTACTCGTTACCCTTTAACTCTTAATTTTGATTTACAATAGAATTTACGTTTAATCTTCCGCTACGATATTAGAAACGCAATGAGGTAGTGTAGAGGATCGTATAAATTTTCGAAAATCGCATATTATTTTATAATTATTAGTTCGAAAGTAAATGAATTTAATTTATGACGTGATTATTGATTTGAAATTGAACGAACTTGTTTAATTATAATTTTTAGAAATTTAGACAAATTTTAAAGTTGAATAAATTGAATAACAACGTGCTTTAAATGGCCCATTTAAAGGTTAGTTCATACGAAATCAGAAGGAATAAATTGACTATCGTCGTGGCGATTGATGGTGATAAAATTATAAATTATATGCGAAAAGAATAGGACGGAAGGAAAATAAATAACACGTTACAGGCCGCGACGAGCTTTTGTTGGCAGATTGTACGTGATTAAATTAATTTAAGTTGTAATTAACATCTTCGTTTTCAACCCTTTGGCGTTAACGACGCGGTGCTTTACCATTTTACAAATTTTTAAATTCACCACGCATCCTCATTTGATATTTCGTTTTTTTCTTTTTCAAATTAACCCTTCGCCGATAATTTAATTTTTCCATTGGCATCAATTATGCTTGTGACACAGATGGCGTTCACACTGCCATTTTAGTTCAATCACGAATTCGTTTGCAAATCTAGGTTGTATTTCACAGCATTAAATTATTGTCAATTAATGTTTAATTGAACGGTACCTCAATTCTGTTGAAAATTAATTGCTGTGCACATCTCTAAAAGAATTTGATTTCACATCAAGTATAAAGATAAATAATAACAATTGAACAGAAATTTCTAATTTTTATAGTTGTTATAATGTATTATAATTAATCTAATTATTTTTTCTTCTAATTCTATTCTTTGAATTTAGTTAATCCGAATTCAACATTATTATACACAATATGAATGCAAATTCTTCTATAGATATAAGTGAGCATATTTTAAAAATAAAATAGAAATTTGCATTTTAAAATATAACAATTCATTTTCCAGAAATGACGCTTTCAAGAATTTTAACTAACATTATGTAATACATTGTTCGTATTTACAATCTTCGTGATCGATTCACAAACTTAACAAACTTTTGGTGCTAAACTTCTTCACCTTATTCGTAAATTATTTTATCACAGTTTTAAATTTCTTTCTAAAAACCTGAATTATAATTTGTAAATTATTATAAAGATAAAAAAAAAAAAAATGGAAAATTATCTTAAAGAAAAGATACTTTTATTCTCAGAAATTACCAGACATGGAAAATCTTTGAAAATATAAAAAAATTGTTTTTGTTGGTCGACTATTGTCCATTATTGAAGTGATGCGACGACGGTTCCGAGAGTAAAACTCCAATAATACGCGAACGAGGTGGAGGTTTTATCGAGTCGATCGCACCACCTAGCCAACCCCTGTAACCGAAGGATTGGTAAACACACAATTCTACAATTTTCCTTCCTCGCGAAACGAAGAAAGATCCACTATAATCTTAAAAAAATGAAATCTGCTCATTACGCAAAACTTGCCGCGTAACAACGAATTGTTAAAACTTCTTGGACTTTTGTCGTTTAATTCGAATGTCAAAAATTTAACAAAACTTTTTTTGAAAAAGAATCGTACAGCAAGTATCGTTGCAAAGAGAAATTTTCAATTTTCAATGTTCGAATCTTTACAATTTCTGAAAAGAATAAAACTATCCCTACTTTCTCTAAACTTTCGTGAAAACTAGACTGGACAGTTACAGTCATAAATGGAAAGTCTAACTATTCTCGTTATAGATACAAAAGTTTTTATTACAATATATAAATATATACAAGTGCGAAATATTTCGTTAAAAATATAAGTATTTTTGTTACAAAGTAAAAAATTACAAGCGTCTTCTTCGTCTCCTTGGCGACCAGTTCTCAAAAAGTTTGGGGTGGAATCTCTCTGCTACATCCGGTTTATAGTTGGATTCGTGAAGAACATCCTGGATATACTAATCCGCGTAACCAAAACACGTGTTCTTCACTGCTCTGCTAATTGAAACGCGACGTTGCGCGAATCTTTGCTTTGAAAGAATGGAACTAAGAGGACTCCAAAATTTAGTCTTCTTTTCGATCATCTTCTTTCACATCGGCCCCGACATTCAGGAAGATCAGCAACAAGTCCACCATAATCTTTTTCGTCAGGTTCTTCGAAAGGATCTTCTGATTTCTTTTCGACATCTAATTTTTTCAAACTATTTATTGAACCACTTGTTAAAGTAATGTCAATATTCGAGAACAATAATAATAATAAAGACGCATTGCTCGAATAAATAATTATTTGACTAACGTGACTTACGGTTTAGGTGGTACACTTATAGTAGAAATGGACAATAATATTGGCAGCTTTGGAAAAATGAATCAACATACACCTCACGAGAAATAATAATGGAACTCGCGATTACACATTTGAGTTTCGAAGGAAAGTCGAGATTCGATAGTCAGAGCTTCGATTATGTGACGAGAGATTTGAAGAATTGGAACTAAAATGAAAGCGTGTGGATTCCGGTTGGGCTGACACGAGTCTCCCAACGACGAGACACTGTGTCAATTCGCAAGATAAGATAAATTCAGAGCATATGCGTATATATTGTTTTGAAATACAAATTTTCTAAAATTCAGTTACAAAATGTATTGTCGTTCTATTTTATATCGTTTCATTTTATTTTAGCCACTTGTTTTATTCGAATCTGATTTGAACAAAATTGCATCTCCATTTTTAGGGACAATTAATTACATATTCAACGGTAATTTTGGAAACTGAATTTGCAGCTCTCGCAATAATTTAATGTTCCATTATTAAGGAGAATGAGGGAATTTCTGACTGATTAATAATATACGCTGAACCATTTCCAATTCGAATACGAATATTAATGCACCGAGAATGTGATCATAAGTACTAATAAGTGTAATTTTGAAAAAATATCTCGAAGAAAAATTTAACAACGACGGAACGAATTTTATTTCCTCGTCGTTTCCTTTTCGATTTACAATATTTTCCTTTTCTTATTTATCTGTCTGATTCAGTAAAACATTATGCGAATCATTCTATTTGTGTTTTGCACTCTAGCTTCAGTGACATCATTGAACAGAATTTTTGTTGCAAATCGAAATAATAATTAGCTCAATTATCGTGCACTTTACGTATAATATACAATAACCCACTCTTGTTATATGCTATTCCGTTTTGCACATTATACAAAGTTTATTAATATCAATGTATATAAAACAGAATATTAAATAGAATAATATATAACAAGTATAGTATATAAATTATTAGAATATATATACATATATATATATATATCTATTTAAATAATTTAGAACATACATATATTTTCTGTTCCCAATCCAGGATGTTCACATATTTACTGTTGAGCCTTTTTTTTTCGTAGAGAAAACAGTAGATACTATGGCAAAATGAAAGAGGATAAATTTGTATTAAGGCGTATTTTTTCCAGTCGTACTGTTTTCTGAGCTGTAGGTGATCTTCAATTTTTTAAATGGAATACTACGGAATTTTTCTTTTTACATCATGTGAAAGTGGATAAGAAGACGAATTCAACGATGTACCATTCAATGATCTTCACATCTGCACAAAGTTAGAAACAAACGAAATAGTTTGGAGATTATATACCGACGTATTTATCGGTGTGTTTCTTATTGAAAAGTACACGAAAGTTATAGTTCAATATGACTTCCATTTCTGCATACCCTTTTGGTGCTTCGTGCAACGCAAGACATTGGGCTCTTGCTGTTACATATTCTTACACATATATACATATATTCTACTATTCTACTATAGTCTACTCTTGTTACATACTATTCTATTTTGTATTTTATATGGAATATGTTAATATTAAAACAAAGATAAAATATTGATTTGGAGCAGTATATAATAAAAATATATATGTAGAGTGTGTATAGAACAGAATGTGTAATATTATATATATTTTCGTCGTACTTCATTAACTATAATTATATATGATGTATTCAACTACACGTTGCAGCTTTATAATTAAATAATGAGACGAGGCGTGAGAATGTTTAAGAATCTAGAATTTGGCTAAAAATTTACAGATTTGACCGATGAGATGAGTATTTATAGTTGTAATACACACATGCATAGATATAACTAATTCTGATTAATCGCAAAATCGTCTCATAGTACTTTTGATATTAAAACAGTTATTGATTGTCAAAAAGTCGATATTGAGATACTACGATTACAAGCTGTTGATGGTATTTTCTGACATTTATCAAAATCAATTTATATTTATAGTATTCAACTACAACTAAAGTACACAGTAAAACTACTTCAAAGATTTCAATTTTCTTCTTTTACCAAAAATAAGAAAGTACTTTTAGCAAAATTGACTTTTAAACAGAACATCATTATATTCATACTTAAAATTCTTTTTCATCGTAAAACTTAAAATTATTTTCATCACTTTATGATACTTTAGAAATAAACGAAAGATTTCAAATTTCTTGTTTCATCAAATATTTATTAATAATATGAAGATACTATTAAAATTTAAACTTTTATCTAATTCTATTTAATTTCATTTATTTCTTGTTATGCTTTTATCAAAATTTAAAATTAAACTATCTTTTACTAAAATACTATCATCATTGTATCATATGCCACATTTATTAGAATTATATCGTCAAAGTACTAAGGGCGTGAGGGGTTGTATCAGAAAATGGGGGTCCAATCGGGTTAAATACATTCGGATACCTGTAATTCCGAGACTCGAAACCTACTCGGAACTCGATACTTGATTCGAGATATAATTTTTCCGATTTATCGTAAGTTTTTAGTTTTGGAAGAATTCAATTCTTACAACCATTTACACAAAGGTTCGGTACCCGAAGAGCGCATAAAGGTGTTTTCAAAACTAAAAATTTGCGATGGGTCGAAGAAATCATGTCGAATTCAATATCAGATCTGAAATAAATTTCTTTTTCTGAATCAAGTTTCGTATCTCAAAATTACAAGCTCTCGAACATATAACATTTTATCCGTCGAGCAAACTTTTGGAATTCGCCGTGCATCCAAGATACACGTTGTAGCTTAATAATTTCAATATTAATTAATCAAACAGAAGTCGACTAACTGGCGACCAGCAGGCCCTTGTCCCTACTTTCCTGATCGTTACTCCCTCCATTGCATTGAAATTTCGTCGCTATGCATAAGTTCCACTCTCTCATGCACGGTGAGGAGAGATTTCAATGTAGTGGGAATATCGATGCAATAGAAAGAGTAGCGCCAACGAGCAGGAAAGTAGGGGCAAGATCTCACAGGCCGCCAGTTAGTCGGCTCTAAATTAAACGATGAGATGGGAATATTTAAGGAAATAGAATTGCTTAAAATTTACAGATATAGCCGTGTATTTATAGATGTTTATACAAGATTTATATCCTTGTAATACCTAACAGATTGATTAATGAGTTCAATTTCAGTGAAGTGATAAACGGATAGTAAAGTGCTTAAAGCGTGGCTTTCCTTTTAATTTTTTTTTCTTTTTTTTTTTTCTAAACTCACGCAAGGTAATATAAATTATAAATTGCACGAAAGAGATTTGCATCGTTCTTTCGTGTGTCCTTTTAACGTTCGAGTAAAAATCATATTATGACAATTACAATTGCACAGCCATCGATTAATAAATAGAATTCGTGTAAATTTCGAGGGCAGATTTCTGCTCGATATAACGTGATGAAAAACGAATTGATTGCATTCATTTAAACACAGGCGAAAATAATGAACAGAAAGACATCGGTTACGTTTAACAATCATATATATTACTTGTTAAAGGCGTATTAATTTCTAATCAATATAATATTTCATCGGTGCTTCCTTAAAACTACGAGAGAAAACGACAGTCCATTCGTCGAAATGATAAGAGGGTAATGTCCGTAATTCGTAGACAGGGGAACGAAGAAAACTATAATGCTATCAAATATTTACTCAACAAATGCTGCGTGAGCCGACGTGATATATGATACAAATTGGATGAGAGTCGAACGTCGAAATTTCGTCCAAAGTTTGCAATCGAAACGTAGATCTGTTCATTTGTACAAAGTAGAATATCATTTTTGTTTTCATCTATCAGCAAGAATACTATCGTCAGCAATGAAAGAAAAAGATATATCCTAAGGAAAGATCTTTGATCATGATAGATAGAAGTACGCTACTGTAATACTATATTCGTAAAGTGCAATACGTGCGCGGGAAACGGAAACTATAGATCTATGAATATGCAAGATAATATCCGAGTAAAAAGCAAAGATTCTTAATACTTTTCGATCGTTCGGTAGTTCACTTATTGATAAGGCGCCTAACTTAATGTGATTGGCAGCATTAATCTACTACTACTGTTATCTGCTACTTTTGCATCGAGTTTTGTTACTGTAAACCAGGTAGTCGTGTGATAGTATCCTTGCTAATGTACATGTCGATCTATCGCTAGAGGAAAGGGAAATTTGTACATCGTTTGTATAATGGTATGACTCAGTCTCGCCTGCGCCACGTGAATTTCGCCCTTTGACTAGACGTCTCCACAGCGACCGGTACTGGGTGTGAATATGGACACGCTGGTTTGGTGCAGAATGGATGATACTTGCACTGTTGGGCGGGATGAGAGAACACGCATCCTAGTTTTGTGCAAGACAAGCCAAATTTACATTTGGGATGTCTGTAAGCGCACTTGTCTCCGAACTTACACGCAGGGAACGCACTATAATGTAGGAAAAGATAAACAACAGTTAAAAAAGATTGACTGACATGAACGAATAGTGAGAAATGGGAGAAATTAAATGTAATAATAACCTGCACATAACAAGGGGATGAAGATACGCGCACTTATTCCCTAATGTACAATTTGGCCAGTATCTACATTTTTCTTTTGACTTATCTATCACCGTTACCGTGTTCTCTGTTAATGGTTTTTTATCTAGACCTGGATGCAAAAAACAACTGTTGTAAAATTTATATTGCAACATTTTCATATATAAATTAGTAAAATTATATTATTTACGTTTAGTTAATAATGGGGTCGTTAATAACGTACTGGACTTTAAGTCCGTGGGGCTCGGTGAATGGGATCTATTATAAACAATCGGGCTTAGTCTTCTCCTTTTTTTCGGTATCTCATCAGTTTTCTCGACATTTTCCGTATTACAGTTTTCATTGTTCTCTTCCGTTCTATCTTTTACATTCATATCGCCTTCGGTTTCCATTTCCGTTACTTGAAAGACAGAAGCTTCCGACTCATTCTGAGCGTATACGTCATTTTGGATTGTTGATAGTGCAAGCTCATCCTCCTCATTTACCTGCAAGTCAATGATAGTACTAGAGAAAAAGAATCGAAGGAAACGGATGGCTTAAATCGTTTGTTACTAAATACCTCCATTTCCAGTTGTTCATCGTCGTCAGATGTAGTCTTATCTTTGATTAAGTTGTTGTTATATCCGTTGAGTGTAACTAAAAATTTTTGGTTGTTGTCGCTCCTTTGAAATAAAGACATTACGACACCCATATGTTCCTCGGTAACTGGTTGCGGTACATCTACAGACCGTACAATACTAAATATATTAGAGAAACACAATTTTAAGTATTATACATACATATCTCTCTCTCTCTCTCAAAAAGAAAGAAAGAAAAGAATACAATAATTATACTCACAAGATTTTGACTTCGATTCCGAAACATCTGTATTTAATTCTACTTGTATTTTTTCCATGACCAATCTTTTGTTGGAATTCAAATGTACAGATAAATTTTGACCCATGTCCCGTACAGCAGCTGATTTAAGATGCTTCAACGTTTGTTTCTTCTCTTGCGAAAATTTCTTAATGGAAAAAAAAAAAAATATTGAATTAAAATATATAATGTCGAATTGATTTTTGGTAAATGACGTTAATACTTATTACATTTTGTACACACCAGTAATGATGGCTCGGGATTCTTTTGCGTAACAACAGACTGATTTGCCTCTGCGACAGCTCTCAATAAAAGTGACTGTGTGGCACGTTTCTGCGTCGGTTGCAATGGTTTCAGAGGTCTTGGCGTTACAATTACTTTACTGGGTATCTTGGCTTCTTCAACTTCCTCTTCCGCGTCGCTGCATTCTTTATTATTCTTTTCTAACAATTTCGTTCGTTTTCTTTCAGTCTTAGCTGGTGCAGGCTTATTTACAGCTATTATGTGAGACTTGATAGGTCCGATTGTACCTGCCGACTGCGTCTCATCGTCTAATTCCTCTTCTGCACCTAGATTGAGGTAGTCGTCGTCCTCGCTACTTTGAGAACGCCTGATCAACGAATTAAAGCCACACTTCACGCTCGCTGGTTTGAAATTATTCTTCAATGGTCCCAATCTGTTCTTTATATTCTTATTGTTAGCCAGAGTGTCGCGATCTTGCTCCAAAAGCTTGCTCTTAAATTCTATAGAATCTTTATTCCCTAACTGTTTAGGCGATTTATTGGTACTCGCAATCCCCAAACGGTCTTTAATGGTACCCGTCGTTTTTTCTATCGACTTCGCCTTTAGATTAGAATTCGCCTTTTCCCTTAATTCTAAATTTTTGGTTGTTTTCTCGACCTTGGAATTGCCCAGCCGAGTCTTTATATTACTAACTTTATCAGGCTCATTGTGTTTCAATTCAATCTCGCGGTTCCTCTTCATACGATCCTCCGTATCAAAGATTCTACCCCGCGAAAAATTATTACTCCGATTGTCGACCCGATGCTTTTCGAAGCGCTTCTCGTTTTGCCTGTAACGACTTTCGGAGTCGATTTTCTCTCGGTGGATCTCGAACTTTTTTCTGGACGACACGATACCCAAACGATTTTTTACAGATACAACAGACGTGACTTTTGGTTTGTTAACGCAAGATTTCAATCTCTTCGCGTTATCCTCTACCGTACCATCTTCGTTCTCCTCGATCTTTGACCTCTTCGCTTCATTCTGCTTCTTCTCCAAGCAGCCTTCCTTATAACTGTCCACCATATCCAGTGATCTCTTCAAATTTCTAGATGATCCATCATCTATCTTTGTGTCGGTATGAGACTCTTTGGATTTGTTGTTGGAAGAAGATTCCAAAGTTAAAACTTCTTTGTTTATTTCTTTTGCATTCTGACTGTCGCTTGTTTGTGTTCTTTTCGTCGTAGATTGCTGGGAAACAGCGTGATTCGATGCACCATCCGGCTTAACTTCATTACCGACATTTTTGACAGGCTTATCGACTATGCTCTTACTTTGAGTAGTCTCTAATTTTTGATTGAACAAGGATGCCTTTGCAGTTAGCTTGTGGAGCGACTTGTCATCCTTCACGCTTTTATTGGAAGATTTCTCAACAGTTTGATTGGCAGCTTGATCTTCCAAGAACGAAGTCGTTGATGTTTTCTTCTTTTTCCTTTCTTCCTCCTGTTTTACAACGACTGTCGGCACAAACTCTCTCAACGATCTTTTCTTGGCAACTGTAACCTTCTGCAACTTTTTCAATACCTGATCGTGCAGCCAATCAACAAACGGTGTTGTGCAGTTCTCCAGAAACAAATACAAATCCTCGTGCATCTGCTGGCGAGATTTTTTATTTACAACCATCACCAAAATATAATCTGGCAGTTCCTCGTCGTATCTTATCCCCAATTCCAACAATTTAGCACGGATGGCACTCTGAAAAAGAGAATAATAATTTTCATTAACGACATTTCTAATAAAGAAAAAGACACGTGAATTTTTGCAAATTCTTATTACTATTACTAGTTCTATTGTTTCTATTTGCAGTAAATCCGTAATCAGTAAACTTTGTTGCTTCCCAATATTCTTTTTTTTCTCTCTCCACCTATTTATCACGACTTTTACATTTGCATCTCTATGCAAATCTCTATGCAAATTGATCAATAAATTGATCGAACTATATATTAAATACTGCCCTAATGGGACTATGATTGTACTGCGTGAATTGTCGAAATCTAGCAATAACGTTATCGCACGGTCTCGTTGATAATCAGATGCTCGTTGATAATCGTTTCAAAACTCTGCGTCCGCGAAATTATTGAACACAACGAACGGACGAGTAGAACGGCCAATACGTACAACCAAGTAAAAGCGTAAATCTTTTATTTACCCGCAACTGATTCGTAACTTCTATCCCGCGTATGTCCATGACGTTGATTACATTTAACAAGGTGAACGCACAGGGGGCAAGAACTGTTGTTGTGTCACAAAATCGACGATATTCGTACGAACGCCAAGAAATGAAAACATTCTCCGCCACGAAGAATCAGTATGCTTTCTTCTATTGAACGAGTCGTTCATCTAGATGGAAAACTCTACAGAACGTTTGCCTCGATGATTTATCACAGCCTTTATTGCAGTTTTACTGCCTGATTAACAACGAATCAATAATAACGTTAATTCCAGAAATACACTAGACACGATTTGGAATTAATTAATTACTTTACGATTAATATTTTCGTTCATCTGTTGGAAAATATACTGCGAGTCGGTAAGGTAAGTATTACTACCTTCATGACGTAAGAAAGGCGGGAACATACGAATTGAACTTACGTTGAAGCAAAAGGGAGAGATGTAACTTATTTATTTGACTAACTTCAGCAATATATATTTTCTTCGAATTATTCCCCGATCAAGCTTGAATAAAGGGAAATAAATATATTTCGTGAAGTAAAAAAATCCTGAAAATGTTTGATATTTGAATTCATCATTGAAGATATTAATCAAAGAATCATTGAGAAGAAAAATCAAGATGTCCCGTATCAAAAGTTTTTTGACATTCTCTCATTTGCTGTACGATCTTTTCGTCCTGTCAATGAGAATTACCGTTGCCATGACTGTGGCCACTTTTAAAATGATCATACCGCTTCGAGCAAAGAGTTTGCTGGGCGAAACGGTGCTGGTAAATAATTAAAATATTTTCGCATTCTATTTTCCCATCTCTCGTGTACTTTCACTAGATAACCGGCGCTGGACGCGGAATTGGTCGCGAATTGGCTATCCAATTAGCCTCTCTCGGTTGTATAATCGTTTGTTGGGACGTAGATACCGAAGCGAATCGATCGACCATGAGCATGATATCAAAAAATGGTGGAGAAGTAAGAAACAATGAAAGATAAATTGAAGTTAATGAATTAAGTTAATTAAATTGTGGTAAAAATATCTGATATCATATTGTCGATTATAAAAGAGTTTTTCTGAGGTGTCAATGAGATCGTAAACTCAAGTGTAAATTTACAAATGTACAGAAAAAAATAAAGGAGGGATTGTGGGTATGGAAAATGGAAAATGCAGAAATGCAAGAAAAATGCAATTATATGCAACAACATATAAAATAGAACATTTATCATAATATGATAGTAGATAAAACAAGTTTTTACGTACTTTTAAAAAATTGAAATACATGTAATATCCATTTAAGTCATTTGATATAGTAGTTTAAATGTGCATGTACATAATTAATAATTTACAGTGATTTTAATTTAATTCACAATTTTGTTATTACATTACTGTGTCATTACTAGATGCTACAGTTAATATATTTAAAAGTTTGAAATTGAAAGACATTATTATTTAAATATTCTTTTTTTGAACTTTTGGTACACAACTCCGTAACAAGATACGTATATATATTTTGTGAATGATACACATATATTTTAGGCTTATGGTTTCGTAGTCGATGTATCAAAAAGAGTAGAAGTCCGAGAGGCAGCAAGATTAATGAGAAAAGTCGGCGTGCCAGAAGTGTCCATTCTGATTAATAACGCCGCTGTATTATACCATCGGCCATTTTTGAACCAAGAATCGGATCTTGTAGAAAAGACATTTAACATTAATGTCTTGTCAAACTTCTGGGTTTGTTTCCTCTGAACGTTCCATTATGATAAGTTATAAAATTCAAGAATTATTTAAATTAACAATTGCAAATGTTCGCTTGAATCTTAAATGTTTGTTGGACAGACGATAGAAACATTTTTGCCAACAATGATGCAAAACAGAAAGGGACATATAGTTTGCGTGTGCAGTATGTGCGGTATATATGGTGTGTCGCAAAAAGTAGCATACTGTTCCTCCAAATTTGCTACGAGAGGTAGAGGAATTTTTAATTGAACAGTCATTATAGTTAGACTAAAAATTTTTATGCGAATTCATATTTCATCAGAATGTAATTGAAGAAGCAACCACCTCGGTAGAAAAATGTTTCACGTGTTAAATACGTGTTCTGGAAAAATGTTGTATTTCATGATTTCTTATAAAATTCATGGAAATCTGCAGTCTGATTATAATCTTCGAATAGTCTTTTTTTTTTTAACTCTAATTTTGTTATTTTATTAATTCCAAATATAATTTTCAAATAACTAAGAATACATAAAACCATAGCATTAAAATATTAAAATATCTGTTTGTCTTCTCTAAATAAATTGTTGTCTGAAGAAATATAAAATCGATGATAGTCAAAATTTAATAGGACTAATGGAGGCTCTTCACGAAGAGTTACGATTGGACCATAAATATTCTAATATACGATTTACGACGGTTTATCCGTTTTATGTGGACACTGGACTAGCCAGAGATCCAAAATATAGGTAAACTATATATATATGATTAATAAAATATAATTCGATCTCATTTGATTTCATTCGAGGTATACGAATTTTATAGGTTTCCTTACATATTCGGTGTGGTATCTCCTGAATACGCTGCTAGAGAGATAATCAAAGCAATTAGAAGAAATTATACTGAATACTCTATTCCTAGATGTCTTTTCACCTTAAATTCTATCAATAGGTATTTCACATTTGTTTCGTAAGATTTTGTCGATCCAATTTAACTTTAAATTCAACCAAGTTCCACCAGATAAATAATTATTAATAAATATCCCCTACCATTAGGTAAAATAATTAGAATAATACTGAATAGTTACATTCAAATATATTTATTTTCTAATTTTATTACTTGAATGTGGACGAAAAAAGTCGAGTAGATTTTAATTCTTAGATTAATTAATATTTAAACATATTTTTGTCTCTTGGAATCATAAACTTTTCTTTGAATATGTACGATTTTTAGATTTCTTCCTGATACCGCGATGAGGTTGATCATTGACTTCTTGGCCGATGTGGATCGTAAACGTCGGGAAAAACTTACTTGCGAAATTGTCGCTTCGTAAATTATAATAATGTTTACACGAAACGATGTTACGTTTCATTAATTATACGTTTGATCACTCCACGTGGAATCTTAATATTGTAGTATTAAATCTGGACTCTGTAGTTAAGCGTTTTTAAAATAAATAAATAATTTAACAATTGTTTTGTCAGATGATTTCACTGTGATCTGAAGTCTCTACCAACAAAAATGACTGCTAAATTAGCTGTTTTGCTATGCTTCCTGCTACGAATTTATTTCTTTACACGTGAGGTAAAACGCGTAATACCTATTACATAAGCTCGTATAATTGAACAGAACTGCATTTAAAATAAAAATTTTGTTATGTTCAACTTAAATGAAATGCGTGATTTAAAAACAAAAGTTCCTCGAGACAATTTTTTATACAAGTAAAGAACAAGAACACTTTTATACAAGATGACTGAACAAGAAAAATAAAAACGTTAGATAATTACAACGTGAAACATAAAAACAAGTTCAATCTGGAAAATTTTAGAATAATAATTTTTATATAATATCTATGAAGAGCAATTGTTGAAATTGAGAAAATAAACTAATTTTTCGCCGAAATTTGTCAAAAATTACTTAATAGTTGAGCCGAAACAATTTTTAAGAAATAGTCTTTTTTATATAATAGTATTTTCTTTTTTATTTACTTTTATAAAAGAAAGAAATAATATTACACTTTTTTCAAAGTACTCGTGTCCTTGAACTTTGAACTAGCTGGGAGGTCATTGCGTGTGTCCTTCATGGTGCATCCTTTCACTTTTAAAGAATTTATAAACGAACTCTATTGCATGACGTATTATAATTCTTTTGCTTCGCAGGTTCATCGATAAATTAATTCATTTCCTTCAAATCCATTTTTTGTAGTTATAGTAGCTTGCAAATTATTCTTCTCATTTCGAATGAAATAATTAATAAATATTACAACGTATTGAACAAGAATTTTTATACATTCTTATTGCAATAATACAATAATAATATTTCAATAATACAGAGAATGATCGTTTAGTTGATAATTTTTTCATAATACAATGTGTGAAAACGAGTCAAAAATGTATAATAAAATTCTTTCGTTTCGTTTTAAATTGACTTTTGGTATATTTGAATTAAACCGAACAGGAGTGAACAGTCTGGATCTGAATTCAAAATCAATCTAAATCAAAATCAAATAACAAGAATAATAAAAGAAAAGAACGTTTCTTCTTGATACAATTATTCTTAAAATCCAACGAGCTCTCAATCGTATTCAGTTCAGGTTCTCCCCTCGAATTTATATGAACGAACCTTGTCGCAAGTTATCATAGATCATTGCTTTGAAAATGCTGTGTCATTTAATAATTATTTTTCAAATGTTTTATTTATTTCATATCCAAAGTTGATTGTATATTAGTTTTTTCTAGAATTGCAGATCTTGTTCTGCGCAGGGTTTTTTCCTGTAAAAAAAGTGTACTAGAAGTACATTAACTAGAATGACGCACGTGAATCTCGGTACATTCCATACAAAATAATAAAATGTAAGATTCTGTTCAGTCAAGTTCAACCGGTTGTAGAGTTCTATCGAGTTACCACCATCCACTGCTGCTTCTTCAAAACCTTCCAATGTTCGTTCAGTGCAGTTCTCATTGTAATTTTTGGACTATTTGTGACATCATACCCCAATGATTTTCATTCGATGTTTTATTTTATTATAACATTCATTGATATCTGACGATAGTTATTGACGAAGTTGAGTTAAAATTTAATTTGAATTGTTGCAATTATATGTAATTGTGATTCCGATGCAATATTTGTAGTTGTTATATAATCAGTGATTCTTGATAATTTTTCGAAGTTCATTCATTAATGAAGTTTTTATCGTGTTCTCTGAATCATTTGTAAGATAATACTTCAGTGGCTATTGTAAATGCTTTGTTTCAATTTTCATTGAAATTTACAATAATTAGTAGTGGTTATTAACGAACAGAAAATTTCGTGATTGTGTTTGCTATAACAAAGTGGATTTGATAAGAATATTTCGTTCTAATAAGTGTCTACTCTTTCAAGGTGATTGTCTGTTTAATAAATTTTTTAAACGTATTGAACTAAATCCTTCAATAAACGTAATTAAATAAAAATTAAAGAAATTGTATAATATGCGTATTTTTAATAGTAATATTAAAAAGAAAAGAATGTAGTAGTAATTCGGGACAAAAATAAGTATGATATGATCTATTTCATGATTAACGCGAAATCATTTTAAAAACTACAATGAAATGATTATATTTTATTCAAAGCTCTATTTACTTTTGCACGAACATATAATTAGAATAAGTTTTATTCGCTTCATCTATCTTATCTATAATTGTATATGCAGACTTTCTTCAAAAATTAATTTCTGTTTAAATGTTCTTTTAAATAAATGTTAAAAGTATTTCGATATTCTCGTATTGTAACTTCAGTATTTTAGAATAAAAATTAATCAAGATCTCCATAAAATGTCAAAAATTTTCTGTTTCAAAATATTCAAATGTTTGAAATGTTTGACAAATGTATATTGACTTTTATGATTGATTGTATACAATCTTTAAAAGTGTCACGTCATATTCTTTGTAAATGTTTCGTTTTTAATCAGAAGATACATACATATCAGAAATAGGAAATACAATATGTTAATAGAAAGATCAGTGATGACAACAATATGTTAACATCCATTTTTAGGAAGTCGATACAATATATCAACCGGTAGGCATTATTATTCAATTATTTCTCAAGTACGTCCGTATCTCGGTGTATTGGTTTACCTTGAAGTAAGTTGAAGAGTCAAGTTCATGACAAACTTTTCTATAAAATCGTGCAAGAGATCCAAGATTGTTACCACCGTGGCATCAGGGCAACGACTTTTCTTTGTTCCACTGAATACGAAGGTTCCGAAATGCAATTTTTATTAAACTAACAGGAAGAGCTATTCTTAGAACTATCTCTTGCGTGTGCAAAACTTTAGCTAATGAAATGCTTCTTGAAACCCGAAAGTATTTGCAGTAACATTTTACACGCTATTAGAATATTAGTTTTCAAATATTAGTTTTCGAACATAGAATGTCCTTAGAATATAAAAATGTTTATAGAATGGAGGAATTCTTTTAAGCTTCCCAAGAACATTTTACATGTATACTTCATAGCTATTGAAATATTGCAAACGAGTTTTTCTTGCATTTTCATTTAATAATTGTTCAAGTCCTTAGAATTTTCAATTTTTAAATTTCTGTGTTACTTATTGATCAGATATACATTGAAGAATTTATAATTGTTTCTTTCAGAAGTTACAACGTGTATTTCATAAATTTGACGATTTACACTGTAAAACTCGATGCAAAGGCACCGAATTAATCTCCACGCGTATAAATAGTTAAATAAAACGTGCAGGATCTCTCTTTCTTCTCTCTTTCTAGTTCATCGATCGCCACCAACATCAACTCGAGATCTGGTTTCATGTGCTTTGCCTCTCTTTTCCTTTCTCGACGCCCATAAAAAACAAAAACAAAAAGTAAATAATATTATAATAATAATACATATTCGTAACGAATCAACTGTTTTACGAATAAAAAGAAAGGAAGCAAGCGGCACGCGGAAGTAATTTAACTAGTTCGTGCAATCGTTTTTTGGTACATGTTAGCAAGTTGAACTTTATATCTGAATCGACCATTAGTTGATATTTTTACGTAATAGCGTGAGTTATATAAGAGGCGTAGATTTTTCCTGTTTTTGATTTATTACGCTCGGGTTACTGTGATAGTTATCTATTTTATATTTTGCAACGATCGATGCACATTTCAACTGCAATCGAAAGAGAAAGTGTGAAAGAAAGGGAACTGTACTTTCACGTAATACCTTGCACGCTTTATACAATTTTTTTTTTACTTCATAGATTTTCCTTTTGTGATAATGACGATTGTGTATACGGGGTGTCTCGGTTTTTCCAGCCAAACGTTGCCAGTTGTTTTCGTTTATAGATAAAAATACGAACATCTTTCATTGTTGAAGCATTGTTGATAAGTTATAACAAAAAAAAAAAGAAAAAAGGAAAAAACAATAACATAACAGAAACGAGCAGTAACAATATTTCGATTATTTCATATGTAGAGATTTAATATTGTTGACATTTACTGTACGATACAAAATATTGTTTTTTATTAGGAATTATTCTATAAAATATTACATGTAGAACAGTTATACGTTATTAACATATTATTGTTCTATAAAAATATATATAATAAATAAATGATATTTTCTTATGATGACGTCGTTTACTTGAACTGATAATGAAAAGTAAAAAGAACAAACGATAGCTCGAAATGAAATAGGAAATGATAATGAAATTACGAATAAATTGCAATACGTGTTTTATTTGAAAAACAAGGCATTTCTAATTGACAGTAATCAGATAATAACGCAAAATAAGAAATGATAGCTGTTTATATTTTATAGATACAAATGAGTTAGGATGAAGGTTTCACACCATAATATCAAGATTATTGCTCAGGATCAATTATTTTTTGACTATATTAAAATATTTATTCTATATTAGCATAAATCAGATTAATATTACTTTGTAATATATGTATATGTATATGGTATATGTTCTTGTGTGAAACGTATGTACAGGTAATATTATTAAATTTATAGCTAGTCTTATCTTCGTTTTTTGTATGTTCTACTTAGTTAACGCGATCTTAACTAAAAATAAGTGATGATAATAATAATAAAAATGCAAATCAAATGCTACATAAAATGCTGGTACTGAAATAAGAGTTCGTTGTGTAACATATATAACGTACAATAACATTCAGTCATGCTGCAATATCAAAGAGCGCTGTGCTATTATGCAGATAAAAGAATTTAAGAAACAAAATAGTATAAAACCAACGCGATAGTAGTTAAACGTTGTACAAGGGGGGATGAAAGGTTCATAAGGACCTCGAGTTCGTCGGTTGGTCAGTGGTGTTTTGAACTTACTAACTTCGGTCGTAAATCGATGGTGTTTCGGTACCATTTAATTAGTTACGAATTGTTCCATTATGCAACGTTGTTCCACTTTCGCCGTACTATGGGACACCAATATTTCCGGATATAATTAGTACAGTACGGCGCCGGAAACTTCCGTCTGATAGCGCGCAATTTATTGTGTTTTTCACGAGTATCTACAGCTTGATTTTTTCCTGATATGTCTCTTCAATTTTTTGACACTGAATTATCAATATATTTAAATTTATTGATACGGTGAATTCTCCGACGATACTGAGTTCTTTTCGTCGTGTCGCATTTCTCGTGATTAATTCTGTCAATTAGATTATTAAACAAAATAATTCGTGGTTCATTTCACAACGTAAACGATTAAATTTGAAATTTTTAATTGAACTTGAAATTTTTAATTTCGTGATGTTCATTTTATTAATCAGATTATCAAATTCGAGATTTTAAATCATCGCATTATTCTCGCGATAATAGTTTAGTAAATGTACTGATTAATAATAGAAGAAGAATTAATAATTTGGTACAGATACAATTTATATTAATCGGGAAGTGTGTTCGCATTTAATTTATTTTCTTGCTCATTCCTACTAATTTTAACTTTTGCTTTTATTTCATTTCAATCTGCCCCGTGAGAGATGAAATGATAATTCTGAATTCAAGAATGCCTTCGTTCACCATTTGGTTCTTCCTCACCATTGAATTCTTAGCCAGTACGTTTCTATTTATTCTTGTGGCCATCCTTAAGGTTTTCAAGTTCCTGCTGCCGGAACCACCCAGAGATTTGACTGAAAGTGTAGTTCTGGTAAGAATACAAACATCGCCTCGCGACTCTTTAGGAATTTCGCTCGCTTTAAAGATCTAAAAAAAAGTCGAATTTCGTAATTAAAAGACGAGGTTGCACGCTTTAAACGTTCGTAAGATTGTTTTGAGCTTGCAAATTCAAAAGATCTTTAATGCAAGTTTAAATTAAAGTGTCCAAGTATTTAGACCTCAAAACGCACAGATCAGAAGATTAAACTATAATCTTCAACAGGTAGTCGGGGCTGCTTCCTCTTTGGGTGAATCTCTGGCGAGTGAATTCGCGAGGAACGGTTGCTCCGTCGTTTGTCTGGACAAGGATGTCAATTTAATCGAGGAGACAGCATCCAGATTAAAAAACCAATGTCTCACCATCGAGGAGGTCGCACCGAGTCACAGAGAGGACGATTCTTCACCATGCCGATCGACTATATCCGCGTATCGGTGTAATTTCTCAGACAAGGACGCCATCAGGAGAACAGCTCAAAAAGTGAAAGATGATATCGGAAGGATCGATATTTTAGTGATCTGCATTGATAATATAAACGAGGATGCCTTCGACACGACCGGCAAGATTCTGATGTCACATTTTTGGGTATGAATTTGTTTTCTAAATCTAAAAAAAGATCGTTCTCTATTGTTTAAAGAACGTTCAATCTGGGACAAAATGATATGACGTTCCTGGATTTTTCGTGTCTCTTAAAAATTGTTTTCTTGGTAATGTACAAAATAGTTGTTGTTATTTTCTCAAAATTATATTTCTTTTTGTATTATTAATATTTTTTTCTTGTTTCTATTTGCAGACAGTCCTGGCTTTCTTTCCAATGATGTTGGGTCGAAAACAGACTCATATAATCGGAGTGACTCCAGTTGCATCGAATAATGACATTTACCAAAGTTCCAAGATGGCTATAATGAGTAAGCATCATCGAATAATATTTTATTGCTAATTTATTAATGGTTAACGATCAATGCAGGTTTTATGGAATGCATGTGTCAGGAATTGAGGAATCACAGTAGCAATTTGACATTTTTGGCGTTCTCTCCAGTTGCAGAGTGCAGGTAATAATATTTCGAATATTTAAATAAGAATCCCTATACGACTTAGATAATTTAACACTAGAACTACCGATAATCATAATTATAAAACTTATATCAGAGAAATATTATAGTAAAAAAGAAAAAAAAAGCAGAAGTTTTATAATACAACAAAGAACATAAATTTTTTCTGTGATAACAATTTGATAATAAAAGGCACAAAATATTTTGTATCAAGAAAATTAGAGGAAAAATTTTATAGATTGGTCATTTTGATCACTTTAATAGTTTTGGTGTTAATTGAATATATAATCATTACATCGAATGTTTATTAATCCTTATAGCAAAAAATTCTTTTTCCTATTTTAATGAATGTTTTTTCATTGCAAAAAGTGCACATATTTCCTGTAAAATCTCTTCAATATTTTGTCGTTCTCAGACAAGTACTCTTTTAGTTTTTTATATATGTTTCCGTTTTAATATGTTTCCTTTTTATCTAATTACAACTGTTGAAGCACATTGAAAGAGAGTGAAGAACGAGTGGCCAAGAATATTATCACAGCAATAAGGAGTGATCGATATAACTTGAGTTGGATATCCAGACTGTTGTATCAAATAAGGTATTAAAATATGAATAGAGAAAACGGAAACTAATTTTTGTCATACGAAAAAACGATTTAAAGATAATTTTATAATCCAACGATTATTTAGTATTTTTTATTTTCTGCATTTCTTACAATGTTTTCTTGCAATCAGTTTAATAAACAAATATTGAAATTAATATTAAATTTAAAAATCTTCTACGTAAAACAAATTCGGTTTTTATGTTAACTTTTAGTTGTTGAAATTTAATACATTATATATATCTTTAATTTTTCAGTTGCGTGATCTACAATGGAATAACATTGCTCACAGAGTGGTCCCACTTTCAAAGATGCAATTATCCTACGTAAAAATGAATGCTCGACAGAATCATTAAAACAGATAGTCTGATGAACTTTCTAAATTCTGCCACTGATTATTTCAAAAAACAGCTTTAAAATCTCTCGTAATAATTAAGAAGAAACCATACTTACGTCCATACAAAATGAAATTTTATTTCGATACATGATACTCGTGTATCATCCAATAATTCGAAGGTCTACATAAATTCCAAGAAAAAGACATCCAAGTTGACGCAAGATTTAAGAAATAATCAACAATCATTAACAAACAAAATATACAAACTATATGCATCAGAAAAGGAAAAATAACGTGTATGATCATATGGAATCTTTTTTTTTTTTTTTTTTTTTTTAACGTTCGTCAATCAGGAATTAATACGTCGTAGTGACCGCTGTCTGAGTTCCCGGTGAATAAAAGTCTAGCTGTCGCGAATTGCGAGCTAACATGATTGTGAAACACTCGTTTAAGTTCGTGTCTGTCGTTGATCTCGCGATAGATTGATAGATTCATGTCGTACATCCTGGTGGCTACCGTGCATTCGAGTTCACTGGCGAACGTGCCTATCATGTTCATATAATTGTCATAAATTTGCCGATCCGATATGTTCCATTCGGCTATCACGAAGGGCCCATACTCGTGCCAATTTTCTTTGATGTGTTGCACCACCTGTCGAAACAAAATTTCTATCGTTTGTGTGAGGAACGAGAAGACTGATTCTTTTTTAAAATAAAAAAGAAAACTCTACAAGACCTTTCTTAATCGCAATTTCTCTCAAATTTTTTTTTAACTCTAACTTTGTCAGATATAGATTAAATTTTAGTTTTCTTCATTTTACTAAATATTTTAAATACTATTTATTATTTTATAATATTCTTTATTTTTTAATGTTATAATAAAATATTAAATATTATTATAATCTTACGTATTTTCTAATATTTTTATAGACTCTTTAGCTACTTTTAGCAATTTATTTTTGAATATTATAGACTTTCCTGTAGTACATTTAAAAAAGAATCAGTTGATGCTTTTTATACTCAATTATTCTTTTTTTTTTAAGTAATATTTTTTATTCAAACAGTAAAAATAGTAGTATAAAAATAAATCGAACATCAGTTGATTCAGTCAATGCATTAATTTAAAAATAAAATTAAATTCAAATATTTAATTTTAATATTATAATAAAGAATGATGGATCATACCATTGAACGCAAGTATCGATGTTCATCCTCGTTTCGCCATAAAATATAGCTAATCGCTCGAAACATACAGTTACCATCGCCATAAATATTATGCACGCGAAACGTGCCTTCAGCGCACCTTAAACGAGCCGTACCTGCAAAATAAAAATAAAAATTTGTATTCTATCGACAATAAGTAACATACCAATCATCGATTCATATTTTAAATTCTCTT
>KQ435701.1:59938-83483 GCA_001276565.1 Melipona quadrifasciata | reverse complement strand
ACACATTAAATTAATTAGATTTTCAAAATTTCAAAATTTAACTGAATTTTACTAATGAAAAATATAAATCAAATATCCTACTGTAATGCTGCTAATGGTCAGGTTCATTACAGATGAAATGCACGTAGTGTTTTATAATAAAATATACCTATACGTAGCTCAGATTGTCTATTAAGAAGATTATATTTATTAAATATATAATATTAAAAAATTTAAACGTTAAATAAAACAGAAATTATCACAATTATTTATGATCTAATAATAATATTCGAGGGCTAAATTTTTTCACAGGTGACTACGTCGAGATGTACCTTTTTTAAAAAAGATAAGAAGTCTGTTTTTATCTCTTTTAAGACGTGCGCGTGAACGAAATTGTTCGCAGGGTATCCAAACGGACTTCGTTTCTCGAATACCGGAAGCGTGGTCGTAGAAATCTCCGCGGTCCAGGTAGTATTCGTGTTCGAATCGATTATATTTTTTCGCATTCTTGAGCAGCGACGAGCGACGTACGCACTTGTCTATTAATAAAACGTGTAACAGATAATCGATCATGGTTTTTATAAATAGAAGAAAAGGAAAGATTATAGCTTATTTGTTTTCGCGAAAGAAATCTTTACTTATCGATTCTCTTTGTATGTCCGAGGACTTTTTAAGAGAATTTTTAAATTATGTAAATTATTAACATGCAGAGAAAATTAATTAATTTTCTTCTATTAAGGATATAAAATTGCAATCTGCTCATGACTGAATTTTTTCATTTCTATTAAAAAGGAAATAATGACAAATAAAATTAGTGTGTCACTAAATATTCGTCATTTATTATCAATATTTTATTCAACTTTTGATTTTACCTTCTTCAAAGATGTGGCTACAGAAAAGAAAGCACCAGAGGCAAGGAAAGAAAAATGCCTTTAGAAATTTTAAAATGTGGACTTTAGCGACGTCCAGCTTAGGTTTTCTTCGAAAGTATTTGTCAGCCTAATCGCCTGCTGCATGTTTGATTAATGTGCAAATTAAATATCTTTGATATTTTGTCTTTCTCCTTTGTCTTTTTTCCCTTTTTTATTTTCTTTTTTTTTTAATTAATTTCAAGTTCATTCGTATATGAATAATTTATACAAGCATAATTTCGTTCATTGACATTAGCATTTTGGAAAGTTTGACGTGAAAGTTGATCTTCTATTGTCTTCCTTTTCATCTTGCAATGAAATTGCGTTCCTTCGTTACATGTACACATTAAAAAATCAACTTTCAACAAATAATATTAATATTAATTATTAAATCAGATTAATTGTTCTACAATTTTTTTTTTCACGAAATTATAATTGTTATTTTTCAGACAATTTTTTTATCTAGTATATGAATATTTTCGTTCTTTCTTACGAATATCTCATAAATTTTGTATATTTGATTTAGACTAGATTTTTTTTTTTATTCCAACATTTCGTGTGAAACGCACGTGTATTAAGTTTAAATTAGTTAAAGATTAGCGCCAACGGTGAAATATGTAATACACTCCCTACGATTCTCGAACATAATCGATATTTCTCATGATCGATTTTTAACCGGGAAACATGGCGGAAAGAAGCATTATCCAAGAAGAAGTATTATCCAAAAGTTCTCAGTAAATTTAAATCAATAGCTATTAAATTTGCGTTTGTGTTGTGAATTTTTATAAAACTTGCACTTTTGGCTTCAAGTCATCGAAATCTGTCAGATTACCAAAGACAGTGAATAACTTTTGCTCCCTTAAAGTAAGATTTAACTAAATAATTATTACATATAATTTTCAACAATTGAAGAAATAATATAAACATTTAAACAAAATACACTATGCTAAAAGTTATTTGTAATTTTATATAAAAATTTAATTTCAATTCTAATCAGTAGCAATATTATAATCTTGTAAGTGACTAATTTATTGTTATATATGTATATATATACACAAATATTTTAGCATAGTATATATATATATATACACACATATTTTATTATATGCTTTTAATTATATTGTGTGAGTCTTGACAATTCTAATGTTAAATTCAAGAATAATTTATTAAGAATGTACGTATTTCGTAGTTAAAATAATTTTACTGCGTAATATAATAAAATTTTCCATTTCTCCAAAACCAATAGATGGCAGCAGTTATATTACCATAAACAAGGAAAGCAATAGAATGCAACAAGGACAGTTATATATGCGCGATAGATAAGGAGAGCAATAGCGTGCGACGATGGCAATAGATTTTAGTTTCCTCTTTTCACCGCTACGCGACGCTAGCATTTTAGTGTCCATAACCGCGCTAATTTTCAATTACAAAAAAAGACTTATTTAGACAATTAATTAATGAACTTTCACAATTATATTTTCCAAATTAAACTTTCAACTTTCTTATTATGCTCTATTTATCTTAGGAAATGTCCGTACAAAGAATTAGAAATTCTTCTTCAATAGAGGGAAATCATTTAGAAATAACAAATAAAAAAGACAAGATTGTTTAATATTTATTAAAAAATGATTTACTTATATATATATATATCTTACAACATACATAAAATAATACATTTTAATATTGAATATATAATGAGTATTAAATACGTTTACAAAAATAATCAACAGATTACTTGTACGTGTTTTGCAGGTCTTCATTTTCTTTATTCGTATATGTTTTATGGAGAAATGTAAAACAGGAAATAAAAGTTATCAAAATATCAAAAACTGGTTCAAAATCCAACAAGAAAAAGCAATAGATAAACATGGAAAAATAAGAATAAATCCAGGTTAAATATAGGAAAACAAAGATAAATAGCAATATAAAAAGCAAAAAACGGGAAAAGAACGATAGAACTCGCTGCACGTAACAAAAACGGGGCATTAAGTGTTTAATACTCAATGTATCTTCATCTCGCTGCGTATCCTCTTTAAATGAAATTTAAACCTAAAAAGAGCAAAATATAAAAGTACGTACACACATACTTATAAGAATTAAAAGTCTGCTTACTGAAACTATTTTATTTCAATGGAAAATGTATCATTTCTATTTTTTCACCTACCAGTATAATGTATACTGTGCACCCGATGTATAACACGTAATACGTATCGAGTTCTAAGCCATTCACAAACACCGAAATTCACAATGCATTCCGCGCATAGTAGAACAAAAACTCAATACGTTTTTATATATATATACATATGCAATATAGTCTACTCGAACGCTTTCTTAATTAAAATTTTTCTGAGTTAATCTATTAACTACGTTAATAAAGAAAACTCGCGTAAATGAAACCAAAGAATAAGTTAATTCGTCTCCATTAATTTTTCATTCTAAGCGAGTTCCCGATACTGTCTTTCATGAGTAGCGAGAGTTTTTATTCCCACTAATTAGAATCGTGAAAACATATTCCCGTTTATATTGTACACAGACATATATAAAAAACGAATTTAAATTTTAGCAAGTGTTAGTTCAATGTTTAACAATACACATTAATGTTTATACATTATATTTTATTAAACATTGATCATGAATCTGTCTTTGCAATTATTCTATATAATACATAACATATATAATATACATTAAATATTAAATATTTTAATTTCAATAATTTCAGTATGGAAACTGCGTTTATTATCCCTATTAGTAAAGTTAAATACCAAAAACTAAGTTTTCAAGAATAAACGTGTGACAGGCCAAGTTAATAGTAATTTAGAACTGTGACCGCGAATAGATTAATTTGTAAGAAATTGCCTAGTTCGATGTATAACAGGTTAAGGTTAAAGATAACAAAACTATATATATATACGTGCATAAGTATTATCACCGCTAATTATACTGACAGAAAATAACAAAAGTGGGAGAAGTGTAACGATATCATCGTTACAGTGGAAACGGAACTGGCTCGGAGCAGACCGTATAGTCAAGTTGTAACTTGGCTACAAAATCGTGTTGCATGCCACTTGCACCAGTCGACCGCGAGAAAGGGACGGAACAAGTGCCAAGGGAACATGGCGACGCGTTGGAACATGCGACAGTGATGCAGCCAACGTGCAACGAGATCGTTTCTGTCGTGTGACCAGAAGAAGATCCGTGGCCGCGTACGCTAGAACATCCATCTGGCCAAATGACATGGGAATTTGTAATCGAAGGCACTTTCTGCTGACAATATGCACCTTGCAACTTGTGAGTGTGTCGCTGATGGAAAAAATGTTTTTGTTTCCCTCGTCAGGGGAAATAATCGTTCATTCCGTGACACGCATAATTGGCGTTTCTTTGACAATGAGTCACAGTTCAGTAGCTTCGGTGGGAACGCAGACAATCCGAAGAATTTGAATTGTCGAGCATCTTTCAAACGAAAGTGTATTTTCTTGCTTGCGCGTCGTTATGTTGTTACGAACGAACCGAATGATTTTATCGTAGTTCGATGAAACATACGCGTTTGCTTGTTTATCGTATCGCTTTATCGATCCACAGGTCGCATGGTTTATCTCCGTTGAATAGAGATCTCAATATAGAAACTGGGCGATCTATTATCGCTTTTACTACTTTCTAAGCGCGCTTTCTTGTCGACTCGCGTCGAATACCACAGTTCCACGTTGTACTTGAAAGATGTTCCTTTTCTTTTTTTCTTTTTTTTTACTAATTAAAGAATGCAACAAACGTATACGAAAAAACATTATACAATCAATGAAATTTGTTGACTCGATATTATTAACTACGTGTCTGTATCTGTGAAATAATTGAGCTTTGAAGTTAACAAATGTACAATGAAGCATTAGTTGAAACAAGATTCTCAAAGCAAGAAAACGTATGTGGTTCATGAACACTGACTCGTATTTGAAGCATCAGATTAATTGGGTATTTAGAACGCAGAGCAATTGGTGCAAATTAAGATTACAGACAAAAAGAAGTTGGCAGAAATGAAAGAAATTAATCTTAAGGCTGGAATATTCTACCTTCTTTAATGGTTTATTAAATCTAATTGGATGTTTGTTTAATATTTGCTTGTAGATCACTACAGTAGAGCGCCAGGTCTTCGACTTTCTAGGCTTTATGTGGGCCCCGATACTGGTCAATTTCTTCAACATTATATTTGTGATTTTAGGGTTTTTCGGGGCTTTTCAATATAGGCCTAAATATATCATATCAGTAAGTAGAATCATTTATTTTACTTTAAATAAGTTACTTATAGAAGTATTTAATTCTGTGTATTAAATTCATTTTAGTATTGTATATGGAATACACTGTGGTTAGGCTGGAATATATTCATGATATGTTTCTACCTTGATGTTGGTATACTCGACAAAGTAAGTATAAAGTTTCTATCTAATTTCGTCAGTCTAATTTTAATAGATCTTTAATTGCAATTCATGTTTTTTAGAACAGCGATATCTTAAATCTTGGTACTGGTAGCTTTTCTTGGTGGCATGTCAATGGACCAGGTTGCAAAGCTATTTATGATGTTACTGAACCAGAATTATTCAGACCTGCCCGACCTACAAATGTAACAGATTGCGTGTTAGATTATGAAGTAGTCGAAATTTTACATGCATCTACTCAATGCATCTTGGGTGTAAGTATCATCAACTTTCACTGTCTAGTAAAATTGTATGAATTATGGTATTGAAGATAATATTTCCTTTGTTTTAGTTTATCGCAATAGTGGGTGGTATTTGTCTAAGTAAAGTTTTCCTGGAGGAAGATGATAGCTGTAAGTATAAGACTCAGAACTGTTGTAACTTCAGTGTCAGATTAGTATAAGAATTAATTTAAAGTGTGAAATTATTTCTAATTTTATTCTGGGGTACTATTTGGTAGTAAATTTAGGTAATATTTTCTCATGGGATTGGTAAACAAGAAGTTGGGAAAATTGTCAAAATTTAATTTCTTATTTTTATATAGTGAAAAAAAGAAAAAACAAAATAATGCAATGATAAATCTTTTTATGGTGTAAAACAACATTGTATGGAAGAAAATTGTGGTAAACATCATCCTGAGGATTCTTTTTCTTCTAATTATAATAAATTTAAGATTTATTATTGCTTGAAAAGAGGGTTGTCGGTTACAGTTGATTTCATTGGTGGATTTGATCCTCCACTTTGGTAAGTGCTTTGCCTGTATCATGGTTTGCACGCATTTGCTCTTTATGTAAAAAGCACGAAGTAAAATAGTTTCTCTCATGCACATTATTTACTCATCGACTCTTCTGCGAATGTTTGGTGCTTGAATATTATGCGAGTTCATCTGTGAATCTTCGATACAGCATGTATCCTTTGGAAACGTTATAAACTGTTATCAAATTGGCCACATTCGAATGAAACTTAATTTTATATCATTTAAGTTAGTTTTAATGAAAAAAAAAAAAAAAAGAATCATTACGCTCACGTCACAGGCACGTCAATGAAATTCGATCTAATGAAATCGATTCTACGATTCATATTTCAGTTGACTTTGTGGGAGGTGATGACTTTGGGTTGGCAGGCCACACGCCGTTGCATCCTATGTACGTTAGCTACTCGGCTCTTCCATCACCTGTCCACCCTCACAAAAATTCCGCTCAAAATTACCCCGCAGGCACAGCTAGCTCTCATCAATCAATTTGTCACGATACCAGCTTCCCAAAGCATAACGATAAAACGTTTAACAGCTCCGGACGAAGTAAATGTAGCTTCAGAAACGACACGATCAGAACTGAACGAAGCAACCTGTCCAGTCGCGACTTAAAGCACATCGATTATTCGAACGACTATTCGAATCCGTTGGATCATTTGCAGAGGCCCGTGTCCCCGTACGATGAGTACGATTCGTTGGACAGTGCTACTAAATTAAAGTATCAAAAGAACAAATTGTACTATCCGCACTCGTCCAAGTACAGTCCCGTTGCATCTCCGCGTGTCAAGTCTCGACCTGGTGTAGTGAGGCAGAATAAAGCCTCCAACAAGCCTAGAGTCTTCACCGATCATGTTCGCGAGCAATCGATGAGGTCATTTTACTCTGATCCAAGATTGGCAGTCGAGAATCAGCAGAACGTGACTGACCAAGATAAACAAAATAAGTCCAAAAGAGATAGTAGACCTTTATCGTTATATGCCAGTAATTTTTAGATTGTTAAAACTAGAAAAATATATATATAGAGAGAGAGAGAGGATTTATTTCTTTCTAGCTTAATCCATTCGAGGTCGGGGTCTCATTTGAAGATGATCTTGAGAAAGTTACTAGTACTATTTTTAAAATATCTCGGTAGCAGTGATTATGAACTTACTACTTAATTTTAAACTAACAATGTTTTTCAAATTTTCATGCATTTTTTCTATATTTCCTGACTCTTGTACAATATTTATTGACGTTTTTTAAATTACTCATTCGCATGAAGTTCTTTCCAAGAGATATTGCGTCATAGATGAATAACGTAGGACGCATATACGGTGCGTCGTCGGCCTCGAATCGGTTAAAACAATATGTGGACTGACGTTAAATGTATTTCGATGCTATTTTATAGAGAATTCGAAGGTGTAACGTAGAATTCCTATCCTTGCCAAATAGAACGATTAGAGAGTAGCTAGCTTAGGATGCCTTCTTCGATCGATTTCTTCTTGTTAGTCTAGAAAGGATATCTCTTTTTCTCTTTTCTGAATCAACTTTTTTTTACCGTCACAGTTAATAATTCCTGCTACTGTCTTTAAAGTATTTCGACTGATAACTGATAACGTGAAATAGACAACGTGTGTTCAATAGCATCGATCGCTTCTTCGTGTTCATATTAATTCTTTCTTTTTTCTTTTTACGAAGATTTTTATTTACATTTGCTCATAGTTATCTCCATATATAACGATTTATGGATTAGATAACATACATTTTTATATTGATACACGCACTGTGATACGTTTAGAACTATGAATCATTGTTGTTTGAAAATGTTTATTCAAGCTTTTTATCATCGAATTTTAATTAGCTGTGCTTCACAGGAGAATGTTCTTTTTTTCTTTTTTTTTGTTACGATATAAGAGACGAGACGACGTTGCATCTTAAAAGGAATAAAAAAAAAAGTACAGCATGGACGAAAAAAACGCCACGATTGTAAACGTTCACGAATGCGTAGGATTGTTTTGTACTTTTTCTCCTTTTTCATTTCCTTCCCTACGTCGATGTGTTTTTGTTATACGAATGATACTTAATTAAGAATTGTCCTGATGACACAAAGTGGCCTAGCTTACGAGATAGCATCTCTGATAGAGATCTTTAGACTGCATTGAAATTTAGCTTAATTGTATCACGATGGTGAAGAACTTGTGTTTATTAAGGTGCTGCGAAACACTTTTTTCGTTTTGATGAAACTTTGTATGAGTATTTGGTAGTGCATGCTAGTACTTGTTTACGGTTCTTAAGTTCGAGAGAATGTTTTATTTGATGTTCTCCCTCTTTAAACAATGATACGGTAGATGTACGGTACGTGCAATTGAAAATTGTACCATATATATATATATATATATATATATACACGCAGATTTCTCTATAGATTTTCATCAAATTAATGTCCTTGACATTTCACGGATCAATTATTAATCAATGAATGTCTAATGATACGTCGAGGCTGAAAAACAAAATCTGAAGTGACAAAGAAGCCTGTCCTTATTATAGACTGTGTATCTTATAGTTACACAGAACGTTCTGTGAGTCGTAGATCAAGGCTCGTTCGAAAAATTCGAAGTTTCAATTCCAAACTAAACGTGATGAGTAAAAAGACATTCAAGAAATTGACAAGCTTGCGTGTTCCAAATTCCAAATTCCAATCGATTGAGTTAAAATTCGAAAATTTTATATTTCGAGAGCAGAGAAATCCAAAAATCGTTTACTCACCAAGAGCTGTTCTCTTCAGACGGCAACGATGCACAATTATAAATCATGAATGAGCACGAAGCATATCACTGGTTTCGATGTTCTGACGAACGATTGATTTATTTGCCTACGTTCAAGATTCGCAATTTGCACGCAATGACCGATCGACGAATAGTATTTAATGTGATCCGATAATAGACGACAATTATAAACGTGCACGTAATGCTTGTGCAGGAAAAAATACACTGAACTGAACAATAGACTAGGTTTTGCAATGATTAATCGATGCTGATAGTTATGTAATTTTCAGTTTTAAATGTTCACGTAGACATCTGTCTATACATCTGTCTTAAACTTTTATCACAGTCGCAAGTGGAATTGCTCGATACTAATAATGAATTTTTTTCTCATCACGTCTGATTGGACTTATATCTGACCTTGTTCACGGCTTGCGATACTGCCTGCGCGTTACTTAAGATATATTACCTTTTAAATTTTAATTCTTATCGAATGACTTACCATCACCGACTTACTTATTCGCACAATTACATTAATTATATTTTATATATCTTAAATCGGGTATACTCGATTTATTGAATCTTGCAAATAAATTGCTCACTAAATATATATTGTATATACCTATACACGTATATACAGGATGTCAAGAAGTTTAGCGTTCAAACTTTGTCAGTATGTCGTAGAGGTAAAAGTAAAATTAAAGTGTTATGTAGTAAAAGGTCCATAAATGTTTTATGAGAAAAATATGAAATCTGTTAACGCTATTTCTCGTCGTTTAATACAGAATAAGACTATGATGGTCATGTCTATGGTATTGATACGAGGTACGTTTACTATCTTTGTACGTGATTCTACTATTATACTGTTGAAGAGATCTACTTATGCTCGAGTTTAGTATACAGAAATATCCATACGAGGTGAATTGAAAGCACTACAAGTGCCAAATATTAAATTTTATAGCCCAAATTGTACACATTATGTACTTTTGTACATACATTCTATCTAAAAATTAAGGAATTCTCATGAAAAATATATATTTTTGATTCTCTAGGAAGGAGTAATTCAAGAACAAATGAGAATAGCACTTTCAGTGTCTAAAAATTTCAATAAATAATAGATTGAACTTTCTCTATAACAAAGAGGTGTATTTTCTTTTATATGAATGCTGGCTACATCGACACAGCCAATTAATCGTTTATCAATTTATCATGATGAAATTTGATCTGCAATCAATTCAATTGCATAATGATATTAACTTTTGATTGATAAAACTTTGAAATGCACAGACAGATAAGTATAACTTGAAATGTTATATTTCTATTGTAACTTCTTAATGAAACATTCATGGACTTTTTACTGCGTGTCACTTTTATCTTATTTTTATCTATAGAACACACTGATAAATAAAGTTTGAAACATATCAAACCTCTGGACATTCTATACTCTTATATATTTTACTTAATTTATTTATATAAGACTAGTGAAACGTTTTCGCATCAGAGAATTTATAGTCGAACTATAAATGTCGTATTGTACATTTAATATTAACAAGTCACTTCAGATTCAATATTGAAACGTTTGTTCTCTGGTACAATCGAGGATTGTATTAGATTCTTTTATTTTTTTCCCCCTCCCCCCTTCTTTTGTCGGAGCTTGTACAAGTAGTATCGTTACAGTAGTGTCGTTGTGTACTTGGTTAAGATCGTAGATCTTAGTTTTATAATTTATTTTACTGTATTATATATTACCTTTGGTGCAAGTTCATTGGCGACAATAAACGTGCAATGCCTACTTGCTTGCTTTTTTATTTATTAACCCCCATTCTTTTCTTTCACTCCTTCTCTAACATTCTCCTATTCTTCTGTGGGTTCTCGGGAAACTATTTTATTTTACTATTGTTTTTTTTTTTCGATGTGTTTTGTCTTTCGATTTTCGATAGTATACTTCTTAGTAAATTGCTCGAATTTAAATGATGATTCATCGTTCCTTTTTTTTCCTCTTTTGATTAAACGAATAAATGGTAATTTTTTTAGACCGAGTTGACTGGGATATAATTTTTATTTGTTTTAATAATTGAAAAACAAACACAGGAAAGTGGCGTCATTGTTTAAAAATTTCAATATTAATTAGACATTGAAACGCGTTGTCCTTCGCATGTAAGAGATCGATCACTTCGATCAATCATGTAACTGAGGATTCATATTAATACTTCGATAACATAGAGCTACGTTTGTCATTTGACTTGAAAATGTGTGTTTAACTCTGCTGTTTGCGCTTGGTATACAAAAAGATACAAAAGTTTTAAAAAATATTTAACTTTTATTTGAAATCTTCACTCCATGATCTTTCGTGCATATTCTTTTTTCGATCTATTTGCGAACACTTTTAAACATCTTCAATATTTAGAAATGAATTTATGAGATGCAATAAATTGTCCAAAATTTTTCTCTTTCTATTCTAAATATTTGTAATGTAACAAATGTAAATGGACTCCCGTAATCAACCATTAATCTCAATCACCCACTTATTCAACATTCCATTTTTAGATCCCTACATCTAAAAAAAAACTATTTATATCTAATTAAAAAAAGAAACTATGTAAGTGTCTGTTTACATCTGAAACTGTACTAAAACCAACCTAACCAACGATATAAATTGGTCAGTATCCAAGCACAAACTGAACAACCATTACCAACAGAACACGTATTAACGATATTTTTCTATCTGTTCACAATGCAGCTCAAGCTAAACGGAAGAAAAAGCAACCACGGCCTCTGTACAGTATCGAGTATTCTCAACCGGAGCCTGCGATTCACGACGAGAGCGTATCTCCAAAGCCGATGACGCCTCGCAGAGTGAAGAGAAGATCGGTGATCTCTCGTGACGGGACGAGGAGATCCAGCAGAAGGAGTTCGGTGAGACAGTCACGCAGAAAGAATCCCGTGAACAGAATCATGGACCATCAGGAGAGTCTCTATGCCAACACAACACCCGTGAGCAATCTCACCAATCAGAACGTGAACTCGTTGTCTCAAGGTACCCTCAACTACGACCGAATTTCAATGAGCTGGGACAGGGATAGGAACTCGAACTGGCAGCCGGAAGCTGTGAACATGGCTGTGTCCTCTCCCACTTTGTGGAACCAGGATTCTTCGAACAACTACTCCAACACCAGCAACTACACGAACCAGAATTATCCGAATTGGGACGCTAGCAACTCTACCAGGAATCTCACTGACAATTGGCAACCGAGTGAACTGAGTGCGATGCAGTGGCAGGGGCAGAGTAACCCGACCTTCCAACAAACCAGCACGCAGAGCTTGAACGGAGAAGACTTGGACGAGATCTATAATAATCGGCCGGCCAGTGCCAGGTCAAGTTATAGTAATTATCACGGGGTGAGGGCTACACCTCAGGTCCCCAATAGAACGGATATTGTTAGGCAGAGCCAGAGGCAGTTTGTTCTCAGCGGACCTCCTGCTTATCAGGACACGGTGATCTGAGAATTCTGAAGGATTCGGAGACCTAGATTTGGTGGATGTTTGGTTGTTCGCGAGGATTCATTCGATAGCATTGTTATCAGACGGGTAGAATTTGTTCAATTGTGATAGTTTTAACGCTGGAACTACCAACGAATAACTTCCCTCGAGCATTGTTCGTACAAAAAGCTGTGTCGTTAATGTTAATACCCATCTTTTCTTACGGTTCTAGGCGTCTTTCGAAAGGTATAAAAAAATGTTCGTGTTGTTTAATGTATATTTTATTTTATTTTGTCAATCTTCGAGCCAAATCTTTGCGAAGATTTTCAGGGAGATAAATTTGCTTTAAAAAAAAAAAAAAAACGGGTTGAAGTATTACATAAAACTTGTATGAGACATTTTAGATATAAATAACGGAGGAAAATTTAAAATACAATAAAGAACGCAAGCTTTTATTCATATCTATTTTATGAAAAATTATTAAAATCTTTAAAAATTTGTTATTCTAAACTTATGATATTTCTATGACAAAATTATAAATTGCTCATTTTGATTACTCCGGTAGTTCTAGTGTTAATGTAATTATATAAATTCCCTAATTATCTGTTTAGATCTCTTTAGATGAAAAAAATCGAGATTAATTTTTTAATTAATTTTTATGTTAATTTCGCTTTTAGGGAGAATCAATACTAAACGTCCAACACGAATATAGGTCTATTTTTATAACTAATAGTTACTATATTCTTACACTGTAATTGTTACTATTAAGAGACAGGAAGTATTTGTTACTTCACTGATCGATCAAGCTTTATTTGGTAACACTGGATGCAATTATCTGCATCTTGTTTATACACCTTGCGACGAATGTCTCTAAAAGTTTATTAACTTTCAGAAAAAATTCGCGATAACTCTGATCTCGTGACGATGTTCTACATTTCTAAGCTTCGCCTTTTTTATCTCAGGACGTTCCCTCACGTTTTTAACAGATATTTAAAAATCGTGTTTCTTACAATTCGTGATACATATGTATATATATATATATATATATCAGTCGTTGATTTTTGCAACAATGAAAAAAAAGTTATAGTTAGAAATAGAATTCAATAGTTGATCATATCATACAATTTTGAAAAATCTCTTTGTTCCACGACTGTTTTTCAATTTACTTTCTATTTTACAATTTAACACAATTACTTTCGGACTGTTTTTTTTTTTTTTTTCTTAATCGGAGGAATCATCTGTAAATCTATGATTTATGATCTATGGTCGTACAATCGTCCTTATTTATACTCCTTTTCTTTCTTGAGCCTTCGAAACAAAACGTTTACACGATATTTTAAAAAGAACATTAACTTTTCTATGTTCTGTTTTCTAAACGATTTTATAATGTATATCGAATATTATTCGTATAGTCTTCCAGATATCGAGGAGACATTGTTATGAAGCTGTGAATTTCTCTGCGACCAATTTGATCTCTTAAGTGCTCGTTGAATTTTAGAAAAATTATGCTTAAATTTTTAAATTTATTAGATGTTTATGCATTTTTAAAAGGGAAATTTAAAAGTGCAAATTACAAAATAGAGTAATATTAACATTTAATAGATGAAATATATATTTGATATTATGTTTGCACAACTGAGGGATTAATACGAAATTTGAAAAATGAAAGAATTGATTACATTGGTCACCAGATGAATTCATAAACGTGTTTGAACGCTCTATACATGAAGAGTGCAATAACAGATATTTTTTCATGCGAACAATCAAAATAGACTACGTCGATGATGATGATGATGACGATGACGATGGGACGTGTGAAATGAAAACCAAAGTATTAAACATCGATCTAAGTTAATTATAATACTTACATGAATGTAAAACTGCCTCAACTTTTTCGCTGACTGTCGTACAACGTAGGTTTAATTAATTACCTAAGTACTTAATTTTTATTATCATACTGAGAATCTCTAGACGCTTGGTTCATCGATCACGAAGTTCTAATGTTACTTAAAAATGCTATAATCTTATTCAACGATGTGTTCCCTATTTCTATTTTGATCAGATGTTGAATAATTGTCGATGAACAGAGTATTAATTTTTAGAAACTTTAACGTGTTAAGTTTTTAGAACTGTTGCTAGACGATTGTCTCTTAATTGAATCTTTTAATCGAGGCAATACCAGATACAAATATTCGCGTTATTTTTGTAGATTTTTTTTTCGATAGATCGATTGGATCTACCGTGCAGTGGAAAATATAAAACACTAAGAGACTTTTATCGTAGAAAGATCAAGTATAATAGGTTCAAATGAATTTGAGGAAATCGAAGTTTCTTCTTCGGTTTTATTATAATTAACACTTAATTATAATTAAATGGAAATATTCGTGATAAAAATATGAAACTTCATTATTGTGATATTAATCTATAATTGGAATATTCATATGTATTTTCTTATCTGGATTTAAACTTTCAAGCGTGAAAATGAAAATTATCTTGATTAAATCGATAATTAAAATTTGATTATATAGAACAACATTTGACATACTCTCATAAATAATATCTTTTCGACATCCAGAAAAAAAGTATTACTAATGTTCTGTTTTGCAATTTTTAAAATTTAATAGGCCAATTTTTAGAATTGTGTACACTCGACGCGTATGTGACTGAATGAATTGAACTTTTCCCTTCGCACGGTATTGCAATTTTATGATTGTACTCTTCGTATTTTATAATAACGATATCGTTAAATATGTTAAGTTTATTTAAAGGGCAGCTACCTTTAATTAATTGAATAAGACTCAACGTGCATCAGCTTATACTTTGTACACTGTTTTCGATTTCTTTCACGCTCAGGATTCTATTGTACACGATCTGCCATTACTATTACGATTCACCAATGTACAACTGTAGCACGAAGCAATAATTGCAAGACAATAATAAACGAGAAGTAATTTCGAATTCGACAAATCGAAAGTTTTATTTACGAATTTGTAGCACTACATAGAAATTTCGAATTTACACTGTACCTGTTTAAAAATGTTATCATCTTTAGAAAGATCAAAACTGTCATTATTTTGCAAATTTGTAAATTTCTCTATCATTTATTTAACCAACACACTTTGTATTACAAACTTTACAAACTCGTAAACCTTTACACGAAAGTTTCGAACCCTTACCTGTACATTTAAAAGAATTATCATCTTCAAATCTCTTTGTTACTTTACAAATTTACAAACTTTTTCTTAGTTTCAGCTGAGTTTCAAACGTCTACTACACATACGTTGTATCAAAAACAAATTAACGACGTATCTAACATTTCCCAAGCACCGTTTGAATGAAAATCTCCCTGTAAAGATCAGTTTTCATGGGCTCGAAACAGATTCGAAACCCTGGGCTTCGAACCCATAAGAAGAAGAATCCAACTCGTTCGAGTATCGCTACCATCAACCAGCTACCCAACAAATGGACGTGAATTTCACGCATCGCCGCGTCGAAATCGCGCATGTGCCCTCTTCGCCGGCTTCTCTCCCTGCTGGCGAAAGACCCTTTCTTGCCTCAGTACCTCGTCATTATCGGGACGTCGAGGGTCTCTCGCATCGTCTCTCTGGCTCTGTCTCGAGAACGAAAATCGAAAGGAGAAGCGTTAGTCAACTGAATCAAGCACGCGGTGCTAAGTTATTCTCTGAAGAGTTACAAGTGATTGGTTCGTGTTCTCTTTGGAGAACTGAAGCTTGAATGAACTGCGAGGCGATCGCGAGGTGCGCGAGGATGCTGAAGATCGTCAAGGTCGGCTCGAACGGACTTAGAAGGCTGCACACGAGCAATAAGGTGCGAGGGGCTGACAACGAGTAGATTCGGAGGGATTCTACTTCTTGAATTTATTGATTCGAAGATTGCCTGGTTGGCGTTCGGAGTGTGTTCCGTGTATGGGGGTTGCCTCATCGATTGTTTCGTAGAGATTTCTGTAAATTCTGGAAACGATTCTGAGAGATTTCGAGAATGTTTAATTGAAATTACGAATTCTGTAATCGATTCTAAAAGATTTCCACGACTTCGAAACTACGAAGTGTCGAGAAATTTCGTTCGTGTTGGACAGAGGATGAAAGACTGTTCATTTGTCAATTGAATTTGTATTGATTGCTCGATAAGAGCAGAAAGTTTGGCTCGGTTTCAATTTCATATTTCATAGAGAGTTATATCAGAGAATATTTAAAAGATTGCGAACTCTGTATCCATTTTTTAAAAAATTCCAACGACTTTGAACAAACTGCAGAATTAAAGAATTTGATGGTAAAAAAAAATGAAGAAATTTTTACATAGATGCAAAAGTGAAGAAATGTTTATTTCTAATAATTGAATGGACTATTTGATGATATTCAGATTAGAAGATTCGAGTGAGAATCGTCGTTGATTGATCAATCAACAGCAGAATTCAAATCCTCTTAAATAAAACGAAGATCCAAATGAAAGAGTGCAGTGAGACTACTACTCTCTTCGTGACAAAATATCCTTCCAAATTGACCAACTTTTTCATTCTTTCATCTCGAAGCGTTCAACATACGTGCGCTCAATAGACAAAAATACAGTACTGTCGCGATAAATAACATTTAATATGTCAATTGAACCTTGACATTCGGCGAATATTTGAGCAAACGGTGACATTTTCGTATAAACGTATGCAGTTCGAGGGGAAAAAGATGAAGGAACACTGTTCGCCCACGTGGATGGCGGCAATAATGGCCCATTTCAGCGACAGAAATACATGAAACGGCGGCCCACTTGAAGTAAACTGAGACGTTTGAATTGGACGGTGTTAGCATTTTTGCGCGATAAACTGTCTTATGCTTGTTGTTGTTTATGATTTGCGGTATTTGATGTCATAACGCCTCGATTGTAACTAAAAGTCACGTGGAATTTATAAAGATGATTTTCCAATATCGTGAAAGAAAGGTTTGAAGCAAATTACAAGTAATTTGTTCCTTCAAGTTTTTGAATTTGAAATCTCTGCTTACGTGTTACTTTTCTAACTGAGAGCTCGACAGCTGTGTCTATTAATAATCGAACATGATCTTGAATAATTTCTACGAAGAACGATACACTGAATTTCATCGAATATTGATTAATTGGAGGAAATATAAAATACATAATTATAATTTGATATGAGTGTTAATTTTTCAATTCCGAGTCGATCTTTCACGAAAAATTAAATTAACTGTTTGAGACAATTGTCGAGTGTCTGTGAAAGGAACGATTTCCGTTTTCATTCACAAATCCTACTGATCCGAATTAACGAATCTGATACACGTGGCGGGTTTCAGCTTAGGTCTGTAAGGGTTGATTCATTCAAGGATCAATACGGAATTGCTTGGCAACCGGCGTTTTGCACCCCAGTATACTTCACCGACCCGAAATTCGTTCATCGATCGTTAGACCAGTTTTCAGAAAGGGGAGCAGTGCTCCTTTCTCTTTTTATCACAGCCGTCTTATAACAGAAAAGGCAGACTGAACCTTGAAAAAGCAGATTGGAGATGATTTTTTCACGAATTGGAAGAGATTTTTCCAGTCTTACGAGCAAAATCATTGAAGAACGAATATCTACGATTGGATGTGGAGGAACTCTCAAAGATTTTTGTAATGACTAGACTCTGAATGTGCAATTTCATATTTTGTGTAAACGCAATTTAAAAAGTGCAGCCTAAGCAGACAGAGTGGCCGAAAAATGAAACCTTGGCTTGGTCCTTTAATTTTGAAACTAAATTTTGCATCAAATGATAGCGTACGATGAGACATCGTCACGATCACGGCAAATTTTCGAGTCGAGTAATTAGCTTCCGAGATACAAGGAGACTTTTATATTGATCAGATAATTTAACAAATTTCTGCCACTTGCAAACGATGAACTTTTAACTTTAACGAAACTTTATATTTATGTAATATATATATTTAGTAAAATTATTTAAAGGGAGAGAAATAATATAAAACATTTAGATAATAATAACAAAGTTCAGATTATGGCCTTTGCAAAGGTCAGGTCATTTCTGGCGTCATCTTAATTTTATTAAATGTCCAATGATGACATGGATGAAAGTGAGCATCTATTACTGTTTTTTAAATAAATATAATTAATTTTATTAAATGTCCAATGACTAACTCCATTGGTACAATGGATTATGATCAACGGGATACAAGTTACAAAATAATAAATAAAGTATAAATGGAGCGTAACTTGAACAATATGTGTCAAGTTATGAGATAAGGCGAGATATTCTCTTGGCGAATGTTTGTTCTAACATTTCTCTGTATTGTTTCAGAGACGAGCGGCGGTACCAGCGTCGAACAAGTTGGGAAGTGTAAAATACTTGGACGCTGCATTTGGAAGTGCCTTAGAATTAGAACGAGCACAGACACGGTAATTAATCCATTATCTACTTCTTCCACTGCTTTATTTTTTCTTTCTTTTTTTTTTTTAATTTGATAACTATTAATTCTCAGTATGGCCGTCATTTTCAAAAACATGACGTATATTTTAAAATACGATGGGACGAGACATTTTTGGCTTGTGTTCTTAAGTTTCACAAGCCAAAAAAATTAATACGATTTAATTTGACATTGCACTCTGAATTAAATTATTACTTTAAAATTTGAATCTAAATGTGCTTCTCGGCATATTGAGACATCGTGCAAATTAATTTGATCCTCAATTGATCTCAATATTTTAGTTTTAATTTTATTTATATTTATTCATGTATGTTTTTATTTCTCTTTTGTATATCGTATTTTAATATATACTTTTGAAATAAATAAATAAATAAATAAATAATTTTCTTCTACTCGTCCAGAAGAAAATTAGCAACAGTTATTTGACAGTTTTTAAATTTATAATTGCAATAGATGTTCTCTCGTTAATTTAATTGTTTGTTCAATGAAAAGAACGCGCATTTTCCTTGTTTATTTATTGCCGCGAAGCGACCAAGTAATACGATCAGAATAGTGTTTCATTTAATCATGCAAGATGATCCGCAATTACGCGATACTCTCTGATTTTGCATAACTTCGATCGCGAGAGATTTGTATTGCGACGTTCGAGATCGCACAAGGCATAACGATGGAGATTTACACGTGATACATTATGAAATTTCACTCATAAATTTATATATTTATTTGTAAATCTTGCTTATACCAAATTTTAAATTGTGCTATATTAATTTCTAAATTGTACTAAATTCCATTTGCCACCTCATAAATTCATATAAGTTTCGCGAATATTTGCACATTTTATTAACATAGACAAATTACACACTTCACATGCATTAATGTCCGCAGTCTAATTAATTAATTTCGGAATGCGTGACACACAGGAGAATATCCCTGCAAGTTAAGTCGCGTAATGGAACAGTTTCGATTGCATAATTGGAGCAAACGAACGAAGTCACAGAGCATTTGAACCACACCAATGGACACAATAATCTCCTCAAATGTCCACTCGTTTCGTTCGTTTAGATAAAAAATAGAGGATCGTTTCTCGTAACAACGAGGAAATAGATTCATTTAGATACTATTTGGATACTAATGGAGCACAATGGAGTGCCAATAAATCCAAAGTAACCGATAGTTGACGGTTCTCAATCGCTTTCGTTCGGAGAATTATTAATTATCGTCGCCCAAAGAGGAAGATAATGCAATTATTCATTCAGTTCCACTCAAACCTCATTGTGCCTCTAATAAGATTGTCGTGTCGTTCGTATTTTTGAAGGAATTGCGGTTTATTTCTTTAATATCCCTCCGCCCTTTTTTTAATCATTTTTCTATTATCATCCAATGGAAACATTGATCATTCGTATTTAAAAAAAAAAAATTGTAGTATTTTCTTTTTTCCAATATCCTTCCTTCATTTTTCAATTTTTCCTCCCTTTCTTCTTTTGTAATTAATTCGATTATAATCCTAGCTCCAATAATTCGTGTTATTCATATTTTTGAAAGAATTACAACATTTTCTTTTAGTATCCTTCAGTTATTTTCATCTTTGTTCTTTTGCGATTAACTCCTTCATAATTACAATAATTCGAGCTATTCATGTTTTCAAGTATATCATGATATCTTTTTTTTCAATTTATTCCTGTAAAATCTCTTCATCTCTCGTCTATTTCTCTCGTTTTCGTAATTTGTGATTAATGCGCGTGTCATTCACATAATTCTAAAGGAACCACGTCGTTCCCTTTGAATTCGTATTCCCTCAGTACACGTTCAATTCTAATTTCATTACTTTTCGAAAATTTTCTTCTCTTCCAATTTGTAACATATCTCATACTGTTAATATTAAAAGGACGATATTGGTTATTAATCGAAAACCATTGACCTCCAGAGACCCGACCCCATAGGTTCTAATTGAACTATCTGAACGTCATTGGTGTCCATTTAAATACACACGCCCAAAGGACGTTCCTTCGTTGTCTCTCAGAACTTTGCTTCGGCTTTCGAGAAGCTGCACTCTTCGCGGAGAAGAGTGTCCCGTGTTTGAAATAGAGATAACAGACGTTGGATAAAGATTCTTGTCAAACGATGGGCGATTAGCGTTCGATCGATCGCTCTTCGCGCCGAAGGAAGGACATAATGGACAGCTTCGACTTCAGTGAACCGTTCGTAGGCGATTTTTCTAATTTTCGCAAAACATATTTACGGTAAGAAATACTTATGAAGAATGCTTTTTTAGTTGAAGTTGGAAAAACACGCTTTGAAGTGCACTACATATTCACGATCGTATCTCTTTTTTTCTTCTTCTTTTCGCATCCCCCCTTTCGTCATTCTACGTATAAATATACCGCATATACATCTTCGCGCGAAGAAAATTACACAGCTCAAAAAATTTGCGATTTTCGAGTGATCAATATAAAAATATCACTGCAAAGATTGCACCAATTACGAAAATAATTATTCGTCGATCTTTATAATTTAGTACAGAGGATTTATGTTGCTCTTTCTGATTCATGCGACACTGTATTCTATATAAATATTTCTTATTATAAATTTTCTCTTGACTATCATTGCGAACAAATATCGATGAGCGAAGGAGATTATTTATTAATTTTTGAATTGTGTTATTTCTTCAACTAACAAAGTAACATTTAATTCTGCTCGAAACCAGTTTTCCGCTTCTCCCAAGCAAAGCGTTTTTTTTTCCAATTGTGTCCGCAATTTCTGCGCAATATAATGTAATATAATGTGTGATGTTTCTCTTCGAGAGAAAGAGGATTTTTGGTATTTTATTAAAAGAAATTATTCTTTGATAAAAGAACTGAAAGTGAAAACCAGCAAGTTTAGCTCATTTAATTTCAACTTTGCGCAACCGTGCTTTAAATATCGACTTCTAAATTGAATTAAAAAATTGTCGCCACGACAATCGTCATTCTCGATGCACCAACGGTTCTAATTGAACCTAATCCGCTGTTTACCATCTGGAGTTTACTGTGTAAATCGCACGTTCATTTTTCACGATAATGAAACCTCTTCTCGACGTCAAAAAAGATACGTCTGCACAAATTCCTCGAAAATTCGAGATCGTTATACTCGAATCTTGCTACTCTTTTTTTTTATATAAATCCCGCTCATTAGGTTTAGGTTATTGTTTTATTTATCACGCAGATGGAAATTGAAATCAGAAATGGAAATTCTCTAATTCTACGGATGTCGTGGTGTTAAAGATACGGTGTGAAAAATATTACGACGCTAGTTCTGCAGTAGCAGAAACGAAACATGTGGTCAATAGAGAATCTTTGTTTGCGAACACACGTATCTTCGAGATTTTAATTTACCGAGCCTATTTGTTTTAGAATATGCGCGAATAGTTCTCACGCAGAGTGTACTTTCAGTTCTGTTTTTCCGCTATTTACGGATCGTATTCTCTTTGTTCGTGTCGTTTCTCGTATAAAAGAAACCAATATAAGATCGCGTTTTCCGGTCATCTAATGCATTCATCTGCGCGCATCTCGTGTATAAGAATTGCTCTGTGACCCACTCTAAGGGATTCTTCGTTCGAAGAACGTCCATCGAGAGTTGATTTTTAATATTTCTTAACCCGGTTGGTGACTGAAGAGAAGTTCGATTTGCGCGATTTGGAGAATTTCGATATTTTAATATTCAAACATGAAGGATGAAAATCAAAGCATCGTTATGCCTTACGTAGAAGCGAACGACGAACTTTCGGCAGAGAGTTCGGCGTTAGTGCCGATGGGCAGTCTCGTCGACTCTGAATACTATTCGATCAGAACAAAAATCGCGTGCTCGATTTGGTTAGAGAAGAAGACCGAGAATTCGAGGAGGATGCTGGCGCGTTTTCTCAGGTAAAGTCACGTGTCGTTCTCTTTTTCGTAACTGATCTCTTGTCGTTGTTCTATTTTTCCAGCGAGTACAGCTTCATTCATGACAGCCATTACATGTAGTGAGTACTATGCAACAACTGCGTGTTGTCGTTGACGTATTGCATGGTGCAGTGTCTGAAATCCTGAAAGTTATTACTTGTAAATTGTAGTCGTCGTTGGATTTTCGTTTTTAGCATGCGCAGTGATAATAACATTTTTTTTCTTTCGTCCTTGAATGTTACGATATATTCATCTTTTTACATGTTTTCCAAGTATTTTTCTAAATTTTTTGCATGAGCTACTGTTAACCACTACTTTTACCACTCTGTTCGCCTAATTTTGTTTCTCTGTAAACTGATCACTGGTTTGATCAATTTTCAACAAAAGTAAGAACTTGTTAATCAGTTGCTTCATTGAACAAATTACGTTATTCAATTAACATCAACCGAGGCACATAATTAGTCAAGATATCGAGATGATGATGTACACACTAAATTTAGCTTGCTCTGTTAGAAATTCCAAAGATTCAAGTTCAAAATTGTGGTTTTGTATCTTTATAAATAACGAACATTGGATCTTGGCTTAGATGTTTTATTAATATATATTATAATGAATATGTAACACATTTATGTTGTGCATGACAATAAATTATCTTTAGACCTGTAACTTTACATTATAGTGATAGATAGTCTTGTAAATTCAAATAAATTCGTCACTTCGGCAAGATGGTCAATTGCATGGCACACATGAATAGAATAGATCAGTTCCAAAGATCTCCGTATACCACATTAAAATGTTAATTTTAATACTGAATTAAGTTAGACTGAATATTCAATTAATAAGTATTACTAAATACATTGAA
>KQ435701.1:44052-57942 GCA_001276565.1 Melipona quadrifasciata | reverse complement strand
ATTTCTATTTTCAGGTACATATAATTACTATGTATAAATACAGGAAAAAAATATATACAGGGTGTTCCCGGGTTAAATCGCCAAACTTTAGATATGAATTAATATGCTCATATTAATTAGCAACATATTAATTAGAATAATTACAAACATAATAATGACAATTACTTTTAGTAATAAATACAACAATTTTCTTTAATAATACACGTAATAAACCTGAATTGTTTCGATGACACACATTACTAAGTCCTACAACTTTAGTAGTAAATATCTCTTGAAGGAAGCATTTGCGAGCATACTTCCAGAGGAAAAAATTTGTTTGTTTTAGGCTCCTAAATTCATACCCAAAATTTGGCGATTTAACCCCGGAAAACCCTGTATATGTATAATATTCAGAAAATATTTAAATGATTTTCTTTTTAAAGTGTTGCTCGATGGAAGCGAACTGTGACACAATGGCAGTGGTAGCAGCCACTTTGGCAAACGGTGGCATCTGCCCTATCACCGAGGAGAAAGTTTTAAAGCCTGATAGCGTTCGAGATGTTTTGAGTTTAATGCACAGCTGTGGAATGTACGACTACAGTGGCCAATTCGCGTTCAAGGTAACTTTTATCTCTTTTAAGAGGCTTCAACTATAATATCGTTAAGGAGAGAGATATTCATCAAAAGCAATGGAGATATAAAAAAAAAAAAAAAAATTCAAAGTGTCAAGAATCTTGTGCAATTGCAATTCCTTTCAATTCAACATTCCATAAATAAATATCCTTCTCCCAAAACACATCGAATTTCTAACAATTTAATCTTTGCAATCTAATTAATTCAGATTATTTTAAATTAAATTGATGATGTGATTGAGTATAGGTTGGCATCCCAGCGAAGTCCGGAGTGTCAGGAAGCCTCCTGGTAGTGATACCAAACGTGATGGGCATTTGCACGTGGTCTCCGCCATTGGATCCCCTTGGAAATTCCTGCAGAGGTGTTCAATTCTGTGAAGAACTCGTCTCCGAGTTCAACTTTCATAGGTACGCTTGCCGTTTTTATTTTCTTTTTATCGTGCTTGCATAGATTGCAACTTGCACTTAGTCATTAGGTGTAGAAATTAATTCGGTTTTATTTTTATTGGTTTATTAATTTATTGGATCGTTAATTTATTTCCTGTCATTCTATTCATCATTTTGTATCGTGGAATAAATTCCTCTTGCACTTGGAGGAGAGTTTTTATTCGACAATTGTCCAAGTTCTTCGAATTTTCAATTTTTTAAATTTTTATCGTCGAAATATTCTTAGCTGGACACAACAATCGAAGAATATATTGTTTTTTTTTTTTTTTAAATAATCTACACCGTAATGGTCCAATACAAAAGTCCAATACACCGAACTAATTTCTACGCCCAATATTTCTTACATATTAACGATCACGTTGGTCGGAAACAATGTGTTAGCTCTTACCAAAAAAAAAAAGAAAAAAACAAAAAGTAAAAAGAATAAAAATATTACCTTACTATAAATACACGAAACGTAGAAAAATAGACGCACTTTTATATGTGACAAATTTTTTTTTTTACTACATAAACACCGAGACCGAGTGATAACACACATTAATCAAACTGTTTGTTCTCCCTCCTTTGCTTTTCTCACAACCCCTGCTACACGCAAACTCTGCACGAATATTCCCTAATAAACCCTAACAAACACGCTCTGCCTATTACTCTTCTCTTCTGTACATCGTCTATGTTCATTGGTATCCCATCGTTTTCCATCCCGTCCCGATTAGTGTAGCACCTACTATGATCACAGGTACGACAATCTGAAACACGCGACCAACAAGAAGGACCCGAGGAGGCACAAATACGAGACCAAAGGGCTGTCGATCGTTAATCTGTTGTTCAGCGCGGCCAGTGGCGATGTCACCGCGTTGAGAAGGTTAATTATCCATCATTTATTATTTGAAACTGTTTATTTTTATAAAGCGTAAGTCCACCTTTTGAGAAAATTGGGGAAACGAAAAATTTAGATTTAATTTACATACAATTTATAATCTAAATCTTAAAATATTCATTTGTTTTGATCATTGAAATTTCATTGATCTAAACTGTAATTGTACAATGCAAACGCAAACATTTTTCAATATTTTGAAACAAAAGAGAAACGGAGTTTAACGTGGAGTTTTGATAATTAAATTACAATTATAATTTCCGTTATAATTTCAGGCATCGATTGAGTGGAATGGACATGACACTTTCCGATTACGATGGCAGAACAGCTTTGCATTTAGCTGCCAGCGAGGGTCATCTAGATTGCGTCGAATTTTTAATCGAACAGTGTGCAGTTCCTTACGATCCTAAAGACAGGTACATAAATGTTATCTTGTCCTTTTTATCTTATGACCACTCTTTGATTTTGATACAAAATTAACGCAAAAATTCATTGAAACGTGCTTGAAGAATAACTGAACAAATACCTGATCGTTCGTTGAATATGAATTTCTTGATAAAATCATTAATTGCGATTAATCGTGTTTTTAACGGCCAGCGTGACTCAGTCTTCAATTTTTAAATTTTCATCGAAACTAATATCAGAAGGAACTTCATAAATATCTAATAAAGAAAATATTTATGTTGCGTTTTAAGATGGGGAAAAAGACCGATCGACGAGGCAGAAACATTCGGACATATGCAAGTAGTGGAATACTTAAACAATTACGCCATAAGCCAGAAAACGGAAGAGGAGAACAAAGAGAAGGAGAGCAGTAACAACAACGGGAACGGAGATCAACGAAAAATAGTTGAAACGGCTGCTCAGACACCATTACCGTAAGATCATGACAGCTTTAGATAGGATATTTTTGATTGACTAACGATTACACAGAAAAAGATAATGGAGGAATCACTCGAAATCACAGTGGATCGATTATTTTCCTACGAGAACACACTTTGCGGCTGAATCTAGCTCGTTTTCGACAATTATAGCTGAATTTGAAGTCTTGTTGCTACCATCGAACAGTATAAAGAACAGTATAAATTATATATAAGTTATAGAAGTTTCTTTCCTTTTTCTATCTTAATTCTCTGAATTTTTTCTTTTTTTTTTTGAATGAGTGTGTGTATATATGTATGGATTTCAAAAAACGTATGAATGATTTTTCTTTAGAAATACATTAGGTATGCTCGTATTTTTTTTTTTTTTTTTATCAATTCACAAGGCATTTTTAGTACGAAAAATTCGTTCCTTTATAAAGAGAGTTTGGATGAAAGAAGGCTAATATTGTCAGGGTAATTTTACAGTATTATTCACGTGATTTAATTCGTATTTACGACAATGAATAATTAAGGAGTTGGGTGCAAAAATCTTGAAGAATGAGATTGTTATTAATTCTGGCTAAATCTCTTGATCCAGACAAATTGGAAAAATATTCACAGATCATTTTCGCTAAATTGTCGTTGACCCCAATTATTTAATATTATATGTATAAAAATATTCTCCAAAAATTTCGTCTCGATATTCCATAATTAACAGTTCAAACATAGCAATATTTGAAAGACTAAAATTAAAACTTTTGTCAGAAACATCCTTATAAGTAATTTAACGTCTTTGTTGTGAAAATTTTATTTTTACAAAAGCCTTAATATCTCGCGATGCTGTTATATCTGTTTGTTGTGACATGTCTTCTTCTTGAAGAAGACACTAAACTCCTTAATTCATATCTCTTTTTTGTAATATATGTACTTGTACGTTGGTGCTGTCTGTTGAGGTACTAATTTAGATTTTGAACGATTGTACAAGAGAAGAGATGTGTGTCGACGATAATTTCTCATATAAAGAGCATTTCGTTTATTTGTGTAATACTCGTTCCTACGTATCCATTGATATAAGAGTAAACTTTGAATATTAAGTGGGAAATATTCCTTAAGTTACAATTAAGAATCGTTCCCTTTCGATTTGTAATCGAGACTTTATTAATTTTAATTTTCTATGACGTCGTATAACGTCATTATACATAATCCATATATTTATGTAATTCATATTATTTTTAAAATTTTATTTTATTACTATATTTCGTTTTATCATTCTATATTTCATCAACGTACTGCTATATTGATTTATTTATAATGATTGATGTTTTAAATTGATACAGAAACTTGTGAACACAAAAATAAGCATGAAATTGACCATGAAAAATTATGTACACTACTGGCCATAAATATCAGCATACATATATAAGGCGAATGAAATAATATATTTATAATAAAATAACTATCAAGTATATAAATAGCTATAAAAGCAATTGAAGTATTTGCAACAATGAAGAGGTAACTGCACTAGTTTCACAAGAGAAGCATTCAAATGTGAACATATCAAATACAATTTATATATGTACATATTGTATGTATGTATGTATAAAAATATATAGCTTATTGCTAGATTTATTAGTTTAAACTAGTACTTAATTTTTGTTGATTTATTCAAATCATTGGAAAATAAGATCTGCCTCTTTATTGGAGAAATCACTTCAATCATTAGTATGTAATCAAATTTATAGCTGGTAGTGTAATGCTTAATAACAATTTGATTGAATTTGCAGTTTATAGATTTAATCCAATCTACTTTCGTTTCAAGGGATTTTGCGTATCTTTAAACAACCGGAACTGTGATCCTCTGTGTCGTACATGTATATAAAGTCATTAGTCGAGAGAACAGGAGTCGTAAATTCCTAAATAGTAAATGAAGAGAAGAGATAAGAAATATCTGGCGGACGCATATCGTCTGTTTCCCGTACGAGTGATACTTCTTCACATTTAAAAGAAACACGTTTTTTTCTATGCATTGTCCGCTTTATAAATTTATCGAAGTTTGAAATTGCCGATTAGAGGGTGAGTGTTAGCGTCGCGTTTCGTCAATTACCTCGAAATCTGCCTTAAAATCGACGAAAGAGTGAAGAGTAAGGAGCGAGAAACTTACCAAACTATCCTTCGTACGATTCTCCATTGTCTCGCGAGAGAAAAAATAGGATAAGCTTCGTGGAAAACAGGGATATTGCTTGATTCGAATCTTTCGCCTCGTGAAAGAGAATTTTCACGGTAGAAATGATTCTCTAGATAAGAAACATATCGTTTCGAGTACGTGTTCAAATTTGGAAGTTTTTTTGCGATTCTTGCCAAGTGTATCTCAATGCTTACGAAGAAAAGTTTGTCACGATATTTCTTAATTTTTTTAGTTCGATCGAAGAAGAATTTCAGTTTAGTAGCATCGCAGTGTTCTACTTCTATTCAATTTGGAATAAATGTAATTGAAACCATGAATGTTGAGACTGCTTGTATTTATTTTTTCTATAATGCAAGTTGAACTTGGAAATTTCTAACAAGTGCTTAAAAAGAACTATATATATATATAAAAGTGTTTTTCTTCAAAAACGAAAGAAAGAAAAAAAGAGAGAGAGAAACAAGCAGCATTCTTTCTGAATTGCTGGAAAATTCGTGTAGTTGTGTCATTAATTAATAAGTGTTAAAGTATTACATGAAAAACTTATACTCAAAGGGTAGATTAGCAGAGACACGTACAATGAACGTCAATTATTTTCTTCCACAATCAGAATAACGGGGGAAAAATGAAACGAGTTCGATGGATATAGAAATCAAAAGGGAAAAGAAGAAAAAGAAACGGCTAATATTTAGAGGTGTCGTGTTAAATAGATCTTTCAAAAGTTCTTCCTTCGCGAATACGTCAATTTCAAGGTTTGAATTTTTCCGTCATTTAAATGTTTCGAAACGTCCAGCTGATTAATAGTTAATTAATAGTTAATTAATATTACGAATATCCAACGTATAACAGGATATTTTTCCAGTGGATGAAAGACAATAACGATATATAACGTTGGAAAATGTGCTTATCCAAAGCTGATTTTTACTTTCAATTAACGACACTGTATTTTTGCGAAAACTAGTGCAAAATATAAGTTATTTTACATAAATATTTAAGTAATCATTTGATTATTGAAAAATATTTGATATTATTTAATTTTATTTAAAATCGAGTGTATAAGTACCTATATACATACATATATGTAATACCTATATAATTCGATTATCGGATATTTTACTTTAATTTTTATCATAGATTTAAGAATATCGCTATGAAATATATTCTTTATTTTCAATTGTTAAAAATTGAACTATCGTAAAATATTCCCAATTTTAATAATATACAGTAATATTAACAAATGAAAGTAGAAATCAGCAAGATCTAAAGGACCTTCCTCTGCCTTCTGCGTATTTGACGATTCTTCGGCTGATTTAAGTTCAGATACAAATGGACAATAACTTTCATCGATGTTAATCATTATTCCGTTCATTGCAACCAAATCGAATTACACTTTATTCTCTTATCGTAGCATTGTTAAAATAATAAGGATAAATGAATTATCTGTCCTACGTAAGGATATTTTACACTGCGTTGATTTAACAATAACGTTAATATAATATGATTTGCAATGCGTAGCATATAGAAAGAAAGGAAAGGAGCATTGAAACCTCGTTAATGGACAAATTATTTTAAAAAAATAACTCCATCGTTGTAATTGAAACTGCTTGTGTAATAAATATTTCGAGTACATGTTCTTTTTGTTTCCATTTTTTTACTATTCGAACTATTTCTTTACTAAGTGTTTTTCACGAAATAATTGGTAAAATATAAAATATAACTAACTCGGTAAATTCATTGCAGTCGCGCAACTAACGAAACTCTTTCTCTTTTCTGTTTTTTTTTCAAGTGAATCGATATCGTGTGTAATCGCAAATCGATTACGATCGACTTTCATAACGATTTTTAGCGCGATATTAGAACGTGTTTAAACGCATGACGTTTCAGAATTCAATAAACAAACATATACATGTATTATTTAATTCAATTTATTATTTATTACTATTTAATTATTATTTATACTATTTAACTATTTAAGAGGCCGAACGCTCGTCAATGATGTAACGTAACATATAGTTTAGTTGCAATATAATTTTGAAGAGCTGACCATCTTACACACATGCACTGAATTCGAAATTGTCTTTTCTGAGGCTCGTACAACATTTATTTAATTTGTAATTTATTTTTAAAACGAAGAATGCGTATGTGCGATTAATTTTCTCACTGAACAAAAGAAAAAGAAAAAAAAGAAGAAGACTTTAAAAAATATTTTCAATTCATTACCTTCATCACTCTGTTATTTTATTTCGGGCATTTGCTTTATTAATAAAACTTGCTCCTTCGTGCAATATGTCAATATATTTCATTCTTACAAAGTTTAATAAACATCACGGGACGTACGAGACTGGGAAATATTACGCCACTGTCACACACATCCAATCAGCTGTTTCTGTTTCGTTTCTCGCAGGTATTGTGCTCGTCAGAGCATTACCGATTTTGCGTCTGCTTTCATTTTCGTACAAAAAAATCACCTGTGGTGTAAGAGTTAATCGATACCAGTGTACATACAGCGTCGCAACGTAATTAACAAGAAAAGAAACAGTCTTTCGATGGAGAAGATCGCCGAGATGAACGTCTAACCTCACTTTTCATCCGCTAGGTACATCGAGTAACCATGTAAATCGTTGAACGCACTCCAATGTATCATTCAAGCCGATCGCACGGCACGAAAAGTTCACCGACGTTCCTTTCTGCGAAATATCGGGGCACTTCGAGTCGTTCTTCCCAAAGTGTCATCCTCGATGAGATTTCTCGCGGGATCTCATCGCCGCGACACTATCGAAAGCCTGTAGTACCGGTGCTCGGTGTTGACGTTTCTGTCGGTTCGAATACGACACGATGACCGAGAAATCCAGGAAGATAGTGACCAGATTTCACCCGATTCACGGGGAAAACATCATGCTGAGAGAAGATAACACTGTAGCGTATCGCACAGCGAGTTTTGCAAATTCTTTGGCATTCAGCGAGAAGCCGCTACAGCCAGGTGAAATATTTTTGGTGGAGATTGAGAAGACTGAAAGGGGATGGAGCGGACACATGAGACTAGGCTTGACTCTCATAGATCCTGCCTCTGTAAACGACAGCCTGCCACAGTTTGCTATGCCTAATCTTGCTAAGCTTGGTAATACGTGGATATTTGCCATCACCAAGAGCCACACCATATGGGACAGTTTCGAAGGCTACGGTGAGAATTTGTAATATTGATTCGTATGGTTCACAATTTACGTTGACTAAGTTGATATTTATGTATGATTTAAGGCGAAGGGATACCATCTGGAGAGAAGAAATTGATCACAGATGGAGTAAATGTGCAAACATCTCGTGGAGTAATTCCATTTAATGCTCTCAGACCAAATACAATTGACTCTTCTCAGTACATTCTACCTACTGATGCTGGTAGTCGTATTGGGATTATGTACGTGCCACAAGCTGGCTCGGACAAAGCAGAAATGCATTTTATAATTAACGGCGAAGACCAAGGTGTATGTGGGAAAGACATACCATATAAGGCAGGACCTTTACGCGCTGTAGTGGATGTGTATGGTACCACAAAACAAGTCAGAATAGTTCAGCTATATGGTGGTGTGTTTCCTTTGTTTCTTAAGTACACACTGCCTTTATAGGAGTTCCGCTTTTCTTAATAATTGTATTGTTTCAGCAGTATCTACTCTACAAAGTGCCTGCCGAGATGCTATACTACAGTATACTAAAAGGAACGCAGTTAATTTGCTTCCACTTCCACGGGTTCTAAAAGATTATCTGTTGTACCAGTCACAATGAAATTCATATGATTCCACCTTGTCTTTCGATGGTATCTCTCAGCTCGTTTGTATAGCTATTTCAATACTCGCATAATTTCACTGACAATTCACTTTTTCTACGACTTGGAATGCATTTATCGCGTAAATTCATTCTAGTTTATTTTAAACGGGCAAACTCAATAACACGAATTTGAAATTGCTTTCATTCTTCCAGTTAGCTGTTAGTTCTCTCACTTTTTTAACGTGTATAATTTATCATGTATGTAGTAGTACATGTACTTCGCGTGAATGCTAGGCTGTATCGTGTATATAATGTAAGAAGTTGTTGACAAAACACCGAGTAAATTCTGATAAGCGGAAGTGTATCACGTTTCTAATTCTTGCATTTAGCACTTATTAGCGATTACACTTTGACTGTATCATTCGCTAGAATGATATTATCCATACATTTCATGCCTCATGTAAATCTATATAAAATTTCATCTAAAGTAAGTTTTACTCGGGACTATCGAGGTATGTCGTTCTTTTTCTATTGTTACAAGTCATTCTACGTAACGAGGACATTGTAAGATGAACTTGATCGCACTGTTAACAGACGCAAAAAAAAGAAACGAATAAAAAGAAAAAGATTCGATTGACACAGTCAATTAAATCCAACATGTTTTTCAGAATAAATGTATTTATAAAAAACAAAAGGAAGAATCAAAGTTCTTTTTTAAAATATCCTTTTGAAACTTCCTTGATTCTTCTACTATACATCATAAAAATTTGAGAGACTCGTGATTCAATCATTCAGTTTTGTCAACATTGTGATTGTAGCAGAAATACCTCTTATCTTTCTGCCTGCTCTCAATTGACCTCAAGTAGTCACATCGTATGTATAAATCGTGACAAAAATTAATTCACAGAGAACGACAAATATGATCAAAATATTGTAAAGCACACTTTTAATAACAAACTATAACACTCGAGGGCTTAATGTACATTACCATTGAAAAAAAAAACGATTTAAAAGTCAAAAGATTTTAAAAGAATTTTGCAAACCTACTTGTTGGTAAGAAGATAATTAACATTATTGCATAAACAAACGAAACGCTTAAAAATGCGAGCCATCCGATTAAAATAGAAGTGTACCTCCAAGTGGACTTCTTCTTATCGAGAGACACTAAATTCGTATTGTCATCCGCATTCATTTCAATTCTAGCTGATACCTTCGGATCCAAAATACTCAATAAAAATATCTGGCCTACTCTGCTTTTCAAAATCGAAACGGTGGTCAAGGATATCCACGTGGGTGCTTCTGTGTTCAGTTGTTGCACGTACCGCAGAATGCTGGTCAATATGAGCGAAAATGCAGCTAGAGAAAGAGATTTCTCATAGAAGAGAAATGAAAAGGGAAAAAGATTCAAACTGTACAAGTCTCTTACGTTTCCAAAAAAAGGCAGAACGATTATAAAGACTTACTTAATTGCGGAGGATGAATACCATTAAAGGGTAGTTTCCATTGTAGATCCAACAAGCAGAACAGATGCAAGATAAAATTCATATTTGCTACCACCATACGTTCGGTGGACCTCGGCTCTAGCCACAGTGTCATCAGTGTCATCGTCATTAGCACTACGCGTTAATGTAAAATAACTTTTACGATGTATTTGTGATGATGAGATTTGTCTGTCGTGAAATACATATAATATTTTACGAACCTATGGCCAACGTCACGTACATTGTCGCATACATGGAGGCATGTCTCTTTAGAAGAATATTATACGATAATAAGTCGGTGGTAAAATCTAATCCGAATTTAGATTTTATTACACGTTCGCTTTCAGAAATATTTACTACCTCCCATTCCAGATTTTTCTCCATCGAATTCTCTGCAAACTGAGAGTTATCGCATATAAGAATTCAATTTTATTCGAATAATTAATCCATTGAAATACCAAAGTAAACTGAACGATTTAAGATTACTGACCCGTGCAAGAAGAACATCAAAATATCATACGTACTACGTCTGACGCATCGATGAAAGAGCGACGTAAATTAATCTCGTCGCTCGCATAAGACCATGAACCAATGAGGATGGTACAATTCATCATGTCGTAAGGCCACCAAGTGTGATCCGACTCGCAAAACGTCGTGTACGTCGTTATCGGTGCGCAAAATATCGTACCTTTATAGTTTACCACGCAGTCAACTATCGGCATCTCAACATAGACGTCTCTATTTGTTCTAAATATCAAGATTAGTGATAATTAAGGAATGAAACGTTGTAAAATCTCACTGTTGGATGCAAGAGGAGAGACCTACAGTCTTCAAGATCGCGGTGGATCTAGTGAGACTAGAACTAAAGTTTTTCAATGTGTGTTTTTAGAGAACGGTTGAATTTTTACAATTTTTGACAGTTTTTACACTTTAAAATGAGACCAAAATGGCCTGTTATACGATATTTTCTTAGTTTATGATAATTTATTCATTTTTTTCATTAAGATCCTTCTTGTATCCAGCAGTATAATTGCGGATAAGATAAAATTCACAAATCGAGTGACGGTTACAAAGATTGTTAATAAATGTTGTTTTACGTGATACGCATTTTTTAATTAATTACTTACGTGCTATGCATCACGATATCCGGAACCCAGATCTCAAAGCTTTTCACGTGAAGAGAAGTGATAGAGTCAAACTTCGATTTGTCCCAAGTGAAATGAGGTTCCGTCCAAACCTATTATTCATCAAAAATACGACAAATTTCAGTTCTTGATAAAAATCGAGGAGTGATCACTTGATAAAAATCGAGGATACATCAGGGCGATTTTACTCACCATTTTTATCCAAACGCTGAATTCAACGGTGTTAGCTACCTCATCCTGAGAAGATGAACAAAGTGCAAAGGAATCAAAAATTCAAAAGAATTACGTTTCTATTAATCTATAAATCGTGCTTCTAAATATATATTTTGATATTTTGTTCAATTATTTATAGACACGTTAATCAATTTATAACAACGACATGATAATATATTTTACTATTCACTTACTACATACACTTACTATTTAAACATCATTGGCTGAACATCTATCACTTCGAATGATTCTTCTTTATGCGATTTAACAACTCAAAAATTATACAATCTAAAGATATTCCTATAATGTTCGACAATTGCCATATACCAAATACCAATCTCGTCGTCGAATATAAATTTTTAAAAATTAGTTCCTTCCCCACTGAACCAAACGAAACAGAAAATTTCGCTTCGCAAAAGTTACTTACAACTTCGAATTGGTGTAGATTTAACCCAAAATTCACATTAACAGCAGTGGCGTTATTTTTCGCGAGCATGCGATTCGCAGCATAATAATCACAAAACAAATACTCTTTCAGCCGCGAAAGCGCGGAATTACCCACGATGTCTTTGCAGCGTACCACTATGCATGTCGCCTGTTTATTTAGTAGAACATTAAAGATCACGAGCAAAACAAGAAATAAATTCTTCATGTTTGAACTGTGAAAGCACGAAACAAAGTGACTGTACATCGACAGATCGAGAAGAGCAGCCGCACGCCCAATGAAACACTAAACCGAGGACGTCGAAAACCGCCCCCTTTCGCTCGTTATCATTTCAACTTTTATCAATTTCAGGATTTTGACTATCGAGTATAAATGAAACTAGACGACTTTTATTTATTCTAATTCGAATAAGTTGCTTCAGAGCGCTAGTTAAGATCAGAAGGTGTGTATCGCTGAAACTTCGTACTTTGTATCAGGAGCACAAGACTTCCTAGGAGGTGGCACGACAAATCTGCCCGTTCAGCGGTGCTCCTGATACAGCGGTATTTCGAAAAAACTTCAAGCAAGAATATCTAGGGAACCAGAAGATGTGTCTCGCTGAAACTTCGTACTTTGTATCAGGAGCACAAGACTTCCTAGGAGGCGGCACGACAAGGCCCCCCGTCGAAAGCTGCTCCTGATGCAGCGGTTTTTCGAAAAAACATTCAAGCGGGAATATCTAGGCAACCAGAAGTCTCGTGTTATTAATTAGGTATATGTAAGTGGAATAATTATTAACTGAATGTAATCTTGAGATGTCTTTTCAATAGTTTCTTTTGGTAGAGAATAAATTTTGGTTTGGAATTATATTTTTTGCAGTCAGAGACGACATTAGACTAAATATTATATTATATTTAGACATTATAGTGATAATTGTTCATCGATTTACTCTTATACGTCAAATAACTGTCAGTACTATCTGCTATCAAAATGTTTATTGATAAAACCTATCAAACCTATAGAAAGAGTACGCTATTTGAAATCGCTTGGATCAAAATTCAAAAGGGTCATTCGCATAATTTATTTGAGACTCTATATAAATCGTCAATTTTTAGCATACTCAAACAGAATGGAATAGTCTGAATCTTTCGTTAATACAATAAGAAAGAAGGTGTCGTCATAAATGATCGTTTATTGTAAAATGAGAATCTACAGTTGGTTTTCGATGAAAAAGAAGACAGGGGACTATTTTTCACGTGGATGGTACAAGAGTGATTAAAATGATGACGTAAGTGAAAATAACAACGAAGAAGGACAGCCATTCGATGATGGCTGCGAAATGTCTCCACGACGATTCCCTCGGCCGGGTCGCTGATTTTGGCAAGTCCGAGTTATCTTCGGCCTCTCCGCCCAATATTCCCCCGCTGGACGACTTGGAATCGTCGTCGGTCAGAATGAGAAAACGTCCAGCTCTGTTACTCAAGATGAACGACGTGGTCGTCGAGATCCAATATGGCATTTCGATACTCATTTCTTGCATCTTGCGTAGAACAGCGGTCAAAACTAAGGCGAACACGGCTATAGCTAGCGAATCTCGGTAGTAGAGTACTGGAAGAACAAGTATTTCGACTGTAAAGAGCATGTTTTATTATACATACAACGCATTTGCAATACATTCACAATAGTGATGATCGTGACGAAGAATGAAGTGGGATATTTGCACATCGAATAAACTGTTCTAATTATCATTATATCGGTTATGTTCGGTGAACAATAGAATTGGAAAATTTTCTTAGAAATTGTTGAATTAAGAACAATGACACGACAGTTGCGTCACTGTGGTGTTATAATATAATAGTTGGATAAATTTATACTTGTATATAGAATAATA
>KQ435700.1:2385397-2396088 GCA_001276565.1 Melipona quadrifasciata | reverse complement strand
GCATTGTTTCAGCCCAACCTTCTGAAGAATATTATTTAATGTTTGTTCCAGCATCTACTTGTTTCTCTTAGTCCGTAGATGCTTTTCTTCAATTTACAGACCTTTTTGTTATTATTTTCATATCCTGCGGGTAATTCCATATACACCTCTTCATCCAATGAGCCATGCAAAGGAGCTGTTTTTATATCATAAACTTCTTTTGTATTCCGCACATATATTGAATAACAATCTTAGTGTTTCCATCCTAAACGTTGGTGAAAATATATTTTCATAGTCAAAGCCTGGCCTTTGTGCACACCACATAGCCACCAGTCGTGCTTTAAACTTTTCACCTAATGTGAACGAATCTTCTTTAAAAGAATAATTACATTTGCTTTTTATCACACTTTTTTCCATTCGGACGCGGAACTAAATCCCAAACTTTCATTCCTTCTCTCTATTGTTCCCATTCGGACGACTGCTTAGACTCCCTCGCCGTGTTCGCAATTTTTTTGTCATGGCATTTCATTGCCATCTTATTTTGTATCCTCATCCAATTTTTTCTATTCCTGTACTCGTAAATACTCTCCCACTTGTGTTTCTTCTCTCGTTGTTCCTGTTTTCCTTCCTCTTTTCCTCCTTGTATTTGGCTCTTCTAATGGTATATTCATTCCTTGATTATTTATATCCATTTCATCTCCATTATAGTCATTGTTCATTTCCATTGTAATCATTGATCATCTCACCTACGCTCACTGTTTCTTCTTCTGCCAAATTTACTGTATTTTCTTCTCCATCAAATGCTTCTATGTCGTCTCTCTCATCTTCTTCATTTTCCATGTGCAATCCAACAGTAGTCGAGTTATCATTTTCATCATCATCATCGTTTTTTGTTTCCTCTTGACGTAATAGATCCCAGCCATTCGTTTCCTCTTCAAATTTCACATGGCAGTCGCATTTGGTGCTTTCTGTTTCAAGTATGTATACCCGATATATTTTGTTGCCATTATACCCTATAAAAATTCGTTTCACCGTTATTGATTCAAATTTTCTTTCAACTCTTCCTTTATTTAATACATACGCTACACATCCAAATCTCCTCATGTGTTGTATGTTCGGTACTTTATTATAACAAAATTCAAATGGAGCTTCTTCATATACCCGAGATTTCACTCTATTTCTTATGCACACGCCCGTATAGCTGCTTCTTCCCAAAATTTTAAATTTAGATCGGCATGCGCCAGAATCGTCCTTGTAGTTTTAATTATCTTTCGGTTCGTTCTTTCTGGAACGATCTCACTGGACGACTCAATTCAAGTACAATACCTTTAGCTTCGAGCTATTCTCTCAGATTTTCACTCAAATACTCTCGTCCATTATCTGATCTAATTCTTTTTATGTTCAACTCAGTCTGACTTTCCTACAAAATAATTAATTTCTTTAATTCTCCTGCGGCCTCATTCTTCTCAATCAACAACTGTATAAATATCATCCCGGAATATTACGGTTAATATATAGTTTTTCCTACCGTATGTTGATGGATTTACAGGTCCTATTAGATCAGTGTGCCATAATTCGATTTGTCTTTCTTCCTTCATGTCTTTGATGCGATCTTCTGAAAGTTTTCCCTTCGGTACATGACTGGCATTCATTTTTCCAGTTGCCTGACATCCCTCTTACCAAGTTTTCTTTCTGCATGCTTCGATGACTTCCTCATTTGTGTGACCCAATCTCTTGTGTCATACATCACTTTTCGTTATCACTACTGCAATTTTCTCATTTACTAAAAATATTCTTACATGATATGTATCTTCAACTCTCTCCGCAGTCATTACAACTTCAATAGGATGTGTATATAAGCTCCAAATCTAGTGAAAGTTACATTGTACCCTTGTTCGGTGAAAGGAGATTACAGTTCAGTTCTGGTACGTACAATACATCTTTAAATCGGAAATTACTCTTACTCGAAGATTGTTTCACAACCACATCGCCAATACCTTTTGACGTCAATACTTTACCTTCTTTGGCAGCTAAGCTGATCTCTCTTTTTTCCTGAAACAAATTTCCAAAGACACGTTTATTGTGAGTCATATGACTCGTAGCTCCAACAACCACACACAACATTGATCACTCTCACACTTACTCATATCTCTCTCAATATTCTCACTCGGATTAAATGATCTGTCCACTGGAATAATTTCATTTACACTTATCACGGCTTCATTGTTGGTTTTCATTTCTGGCTACTTCACTTCTTCCCACATGTTGTCTTGTGACTCTTCCACGAATTCCCCTTTTATAGTTTTCTTCCTTTCCTCCCCCACAGGTGGTTGATTCCTCCTTGATTCAGGACATTTCTCCGCAATATGATTGAAGCGTTGACAGTTCAAGCAGTGTTTGTTTCGATTACATTCCGCAGCCATATGTCCTTTATTTCTACAATTGTAACAATAGATGTCACCTTTCTGTAGTTTTACTTTTCTTACCGACTCCCTATCTCTGGATGGTGGATCTTCTTTTTTTCTTCTTCGCCTATGTATTTCCTGTTTCAACGCAAACTTGTGATCAAATACAAATATATTTCTTTGCGCTTCTAATACTCGCACATTTGGGTGAAATTCAGGACGAAGTCCTCTTAATACATACATTTTTCGCTCGAACTCTTCAATCCCCTTTCCGAGTTGTTCACATTGTTTTCTCAACGCTCATGCCCTGTTTATAAACGCGTTTATAAACTGTCGCTTTTAACTCTTCAGTTTCCGCCGCCATATCCTCGCTGCATAATATTGTCGTCCCATTCGTTCCACTTTTTCCATTTGTTATCATAATCATTGTCCCCTTCCCTGGTAACTCGATTGGCTTAACGCCTATCACCTTTTCCCATAGCCTTTTTAACCTTGGGATACCCTCCACTTTCTCACTCCAGAGAAAGTAATTTGAGTCGTCGAGCAGTTCAACGTTCATAGTATTCCATTGGTCCACTATATTTGTCAAACTTCTCTCACCTTCCTGAATTTTCTACCGTGTTTTTGTATTGTAAACTTCGCACAATCAACCGCGGAGCTCTGCTACCAATTGTGAATGAAATAGGGGACGAAGTAATATTAAAAGAATATATATTGAATGAACACAATTAGATAAAAAACAGTAAGGCTTTGGATTCCACACGATGTTCACGCACTCTCTTCACTAGTCCGAACTCCCTACTCTCTTTCGCAAATCCTCACATCATGATTCATTCTCGACGACTAAATCTTCCGGGGCACCGTCCAGAAAACAAAACACAACACACCAGACACGACACATATGTATATGTCACACATCTATACCACAACTACTCTCCAATCTACACACCTAAAGCCAACACACTCACAGACACCGTCTAGGCACACCTCCATCTAGTTTTTCTGCGTATGTAACAGGTAACGTCCTCCATATTTCTCGCTCGCGCCGGAGAAGAGTTTTCAGGCTTAACCCTTTACGGAAGACGACTTTTTCGGCCGGGTCAGGTAGCAGGACGAGGCGATTTTTGCAAATATGTGGAGTGACTCACATGGCACAATAAAATGATCTTACATATAAATTATCTTACAAAAACGTTATATTTCGATGGTTTATCTATATTTACACCTTTAAGAATATTACTTTATAAAAATTATGTTCTGTAGTTTCGTTTCGTATGATAAATTATAAAGCATTGACCAAGATGCATTCTTGGCTGCTCTGGACATATATCACAATAATAGGTCGTCTCCTGTTTCGACAAGAACAAATCCTTCTTTGTGCCAGTAAGAATTACATGAAGCTTTCCGTTTAGACGAATTTCGTCAGAGTTGCTGGTCGATCTTGAAGCTCGAGCTCGTGGTTGTCGAGAATCTTCTCTGAATTTGTCTACCAAAATTTTTGGAGAGTGCAAATGTGTTCGTTTCTCTGCCTTTTTATTTGTTTCACACATCGTATGAAAGAACAGCAACAGCTAAGGAACCTTTCCAAGAACAAATAGTGCGTCTCTATTGGTTAGAGGTAACGAAATCTAACATAAGCACCGACTGTCGCCTCTTACTCGCCACTCGTCCTGCCGTGCGTAACGTCGTGGAGACCGAGAGTCGCCTCTCGACCGTAAAGGGTTAAAATATATTTTCCTCGAAGATCATTACTTCATGATGGACCATACATTTTCGATTGGGTTTGCATCGGGGTATTGGTATGGCCATTCCTATACTCTGGTACCATTTCTTGTTTTCCAGTCGGTACAAAGTTGACTTCGGTGTTTGGGATCGTTATCCTCTCGAAGAACCCATTCGTGTCTATTATTTTCAACCATCCTTTTATAGATGTCAACAGACATCTTTCGTATAATTTAATCATTTGCTGGGCATTTGAAATGTCTGTAGATACGTATAATGTTCCAAAACCTCGGACATTGAAACAGCCTCATACATGCACTTTCAGTGGGTGTTTAATTGTTCTTTGGATGATGGGTTTTCCATAAGCAGGCAATGCTCACTTTATAGGAATGAAAGCCCAAAAAGAAGATGCGTCGGTGAATACAATATCACGCCAATACCGATCTATATATTTCCGTGTGTCCACGCAAGTCGATTTTCAACGAGCATCGCCGAAAGCAGCGGTTTTGACACTGTGCTACGTCATGCAACATTGTTCTCTCTTAAACTACGTTATTCCCCTTTTTGCCAACAGATCATGACCTTTACGCAAGGATAGGGTTGGATTTTAGCAATAAAGCGGCGAAATCGCTCAATTTTCACTTTTCGTTCTCACCTCGATTAGGAAGATTATCCACACGTTTTGTCTCTTTGTAACGTTGCACCTACTTATCAACGAATTGAGGGGACTTGCGCAAATACTTTGCTGCAGTTCTCACAGTCACTTTAGGACCTTTGGGATGATAGTACAAGAACACCTCTTAGAATCGTTTAGCGTATTTTGCTCTTATCACAAGGAGGACTATGTTGCTCGACAGGACCGAGGATACTAACATCCTTAAAGCTAATGCGCATTACAGACTGATTCATATGTTTAGAGTACCACGCTCTCCGGCTCATTTCATACCAAGTTTCAATGATATCGCGTCCAAGCTCTTGTGAAACATACTGTACATTATATCTTCTTTCTCAGTCAGGATGCAATGACTGAGAAAAAAAATTGTATACGAACCGCACCGTCTCCCCTCATTAGTTTCCTCATTAGTTTCCTCCTCTATCTTGAAGAAGAAGTCCAAATTTTTGTTTTTAGGGAGATCAATTTTTATTTACTTACCTGTTTTCTGAATAGTGCCGCACCACAAATGTATGTACCGTTCTTATATATTCAAGCACTAACAACAAAGTTCCTAATAATTATTCACTCTTATATCGTAAGAACTTATATCGTAAGAAGTTATATTGTATGAATGGTGTAAGCATCTTTCTGGAAACGAATATACACAACTTTTATCTCTGCCGAATATTTCGAAATTTTTGTAATACAATTGTCAGGAGTCAAAAAGTGTGGTCCATAATCGCTACTACAGTAAGTTGGAGAGTATCGAAATTTGGATTGTTTCCGAAGTATCACAAGCTCATCACCAAGCTACTTCCTTGGAATTTTCCAATTGGAAAAGCTGGTATAATCCTCTTTTGCGAGGAAAGAGAGCCACGGAAAAGGCCATCTTCAATTCGTAAACCCAGTTAATTGTCCACCAGCAAGAGACAGGGGCTTATGCTGTCCTTGAATTTGGAGGAACTGAGAGAATGAATTATAGATGAACTCCTCATGGTTTTCTCCTCTACCTCGAAGAAGATCTTGTATTCTTGGCGCGGATCGTCTGCGCAAATCATTGGTAATTCACTTCTCCACTGTTACCTGAGTAGCACCGAACCACGCAAGTAGAATCTACATATGGTTACATAGGAACCGAGAAGTAAATATGTACTAGCGAGGAAGCCATGCGTAGATGGCTCCTAATTATTGTTCACCATTACATCATAAAACTAGCATAAGTACTTTTTTGTAAAGGAATATACGAAGATTTAATGTCGGTAAATTTTCTTGCAAAGAAAAATATCATACTTTGTAATTTTTTCCACCAATATTTTGTAATTGTTAATAAAGTTTTAAAGAAATATACCATGAAAAATAATAATGTATGCAATTATTACTACACTTATTTGAAGTGTCATAGATTGGGAAGTTTTTATCAACCTTAGAGGTGACGAGTCTCTGTTTTCATGCGTAACTTTCCAGAGTGTTAAATTTCCTTATTCTCAATTCTGTCAAAATAAAAAAAATGTGGGAGAGGAAATTGAAGATAAAGTTGCAATGGAAGTACGCGGTGAAAATGGTAACGAAATGGACGAAAGCACTGCGTAACAAGTAGACAAGTGGACGAGTAGAAAGATTTTATGCAGTGTCGAGTTTATAGAAACCGAAAAAAAAGATGTTCCAATTGCTCCAAGAGAGTACACGAGAATGTAAATTGCTGGTAGATTGCGAAGCAACGCGCTAAACACGAAAATCAAACACCTAAAAAATCTGAATATCAAACGATTGTTTGCTTCTCGTTGAACTACAAGCTGCGTTTCCTTTCTTTCCGGAAACTTCCCTGTGAGAAGAAGGATAATACGGCAACGTGTTCATTGATCAAGGTATGCCTGGCCAAACGGGTCAAGACTGACCCGTATGCAACCATCGGTGCGAGGACTATCAGATTCCGTTGCGACGACCTCGCGGTAGCACGACGACTGTGATTCGAATGGACGAACTGTTCGTAAAGTGAGATTTCCTTCATTATCGCGCATGATAGACAGCACGATTTCTTGCACGTTGCAGCGGTTGGAGGGGAAAGTGTAACGAAACTCGAACGCGTTCAACGAAAAGGAAAGGCGATAACTCGTGCTACACCGCGAACAAGGTTGATCAAAAGACGAAAATGCGTTATCGATACTGATATAACGCTATTAGAATATGTCAGCATCCAAGATCAAGTTACGATACTAAGTAGACGCTAAGTGAAGATCATTGCAAAGGAGGACCGAGCAGGAACTTACATCTTCTCGACTGTGTTTTATCGAGAGGGAGCAATCCCTGATATAGTAATAGATTTTCAGAAAAATCTACGAAATAATTCGAGTAAACGCATATCCTTACGCTGGTCTTTGTAAAAAATAAAAAAAGAGAAGGAGAGCCACCGATCGCCTTTGAAAGAGTGCAAATTCCTGATATAGCAATGTATTTTCAGAAAAATCTACGAAATAGTTTGGGTAAACGCATATCATTACGCTAGTATTTGTAAAAAAAAAAAAAAAAGATACATAGCCACCGATCGCCTTTGAAAGAAAAAAAAACAAAGAAGGCCGCGTGTAGACTTTTGAATGTTGATCAGTATTACCATTAAAGAGTAATGCACCGTCAATGATCGAAGATTAACTAAATCGTTAGACGTACCAGGGAATAATTCACAACGTTAGACATGATCTCCGGTTTGTATCAGATACCGATAGCTAGGGAATCGATGGAGAAAACCGCGATGACAGTCATTGCAAGTTTTTTACGAACGCCGTTCGACCTCACTAACGCATCGCGCGATTAATACCGCTCCAAGTAGTTTGAGAGACGAAATAAGTAATTTACTGCATCTAAACCATGTAATATCTGCATCAGAGGCGCAGTGGAATTCTCGCTGAACCCGAAAAAATGCTCCTTTTTCACAAAACGCGAATAGACCACTTAGATTGGAAGATGTCGGTATTAGATCGGGTATATGGTAGCTACATACATTACCCTTATTCACGTTAGATAGATGCGGCAATTTTTTTCAGCGGGTCTGGCCGGTTATTTTCGAAAATTCAAGTCCGTACTGCATGAATCACTGAGTTAGTTAAAGAGAAAGTTATTTAAAGAGAACGAACGAATGTGAGACGACGAACAGAGGAAGAAACGGAAGCGTATTGTTGGAAAATTACACACGAGATCGAATTACGTCGATCGTTTTTGGTCCGAGGTGGAACGTGCGGCCTGATTCCCGATATTATTCGCGTTTCATTTTTCTGTTTTCCTGTCTCGCATCACGGTCAATTAATAGGAGTCATTTATAAGGGGCAAACCGGAGAATCTGGGAATCCGCAATCCACCGGGGAGCAATAAATCTCAAGTCGCCGAGAGCGGGATGGAAACGGAACCCCTCTTGTAAGCTGGTTGTATTGTAGCTATTACCGAGCCATGCATCACTAGGTAACAACCACACGGTTTACTATCTTCGTCTCTCTCTCTCTCTCTCTCTCTCCCTCTCTCTCGCTGTCTGCTTGTCCTTTCCTCTTTACACTCCCTTCCGTTTCATTCTCCCCGAGGAGGACGACGGTGCAGAAAAACGGGACGTCTGGGAAGTTTCGCAGCTGATATCGGGCATGGACCACCCAGGTGTGTCTATGCGTGCTTTTCGTGCGAGGGAGTTCGGCTGTTTCGACGTTAAGAGAAATATTAAGCCACGCACGAACGTGCTCGGTTGCGTGAGTCGAGTCGACCGATGACGAGCGTATCGCGACAACGAGGCACATTTATGCATTTTTACGAATTTACTACGCAGAGATGGAAAGAAGAACAACCGTTTCATCCTACATATCTTCCGATTTTCCCAAAAAATACTCCTCGATACTCAAACGAAAACTGCTCGTGCTATTCGTCGTATTCGTGCCCTCTACTTTCGATCAGTAATTTTCGTCAGTAGCCAGAGCTGTTAAATAAAGGAATACAAACAAATATTTCGCTTCATTTACCGCTTCTGACGCTCATTTTCGTCGATCGTTGTAACATCAAAGTTAAAATTCACGGTTTAGAAATTTGTTGAAGACGCCTCAGAGCCCGGATGACGAGTGACAATAACAAAACCGATGTGATAGCGAGATAAAATAGAAGACTCCACGTAGAAAAGTGCGCGAGACCGAAAGCCGCTTGCAAAAGGGATAGAAAGGAAGAAAGAAAGAAAGAAAGAAAGAAATGCGAGACCGGAAGGGAATGCACGTCCAGCGACGTAGTCTCTCTCTCATCGGGGCGACCATCGTTTGGAAGAACGGAACGCGGGCTGGCTGGCTGCGCGGGGATGGATGGCGCGGGATGGTTGACGAGGGTGGTACCTGCCTTCTCCTCGCGCCCTCGCCGGGCGCTATAGTAACAATACGGGGAAACATAGGGAAATCAATATGGCTTCCGTTGCCCTCTTCCCTCTCGTCTCACCCTGTCTTTCATCCTCTCGCTTAGTCTTCGACTCTCTCTACTCTCTGCACCTCGCTTCTCTCTCTCTCTCTCTCTCTCTTTCTCTCTCTCTTTCTCTCTTGCTTCCTCGCGCAGTCTTCGTCTCTATCCGACACCCTTCAACCCTCTTTCCATCTCTTTCCCGGTCGCTCAGCGCGGACGGGTGAACCCATTATGAGGGGGTGTTACTCCGGGCCAATCCCCAACCATCCGGAGAGAGAAACCGGAGAGACGAGAGTCCAAGAAGGGCGCATGTGCGTTGCTAAGGCCACCGGATGGGTCGGCGGGTTCCGCGCGCGAATCCGGACACCCGGTATACGTGGTCAAGCCAGTTCAAGAAAGCAACGCCATTATAATGTACAACGAACGGAAAATAACAGCGCGATTACGTCAGCGGGGATCACGTTGCTCCGAGTGGAGAGTTTATGCAGGAAGCAACTTATTGGAGCAAATATCGACACCGCCCCTGGATAATTATTAAAATTATCTAACGAAGGATATTGTGAAACTAATCTCGTGGCACTTGTTTCATTATTCGTTAAATATATTGGTAATTGGTTCATCGGGGAGACTATTTCGTATCGTCGAAAGGTATGTCAAGGTTCAATGAACACAGAGGGGTTGAAGGTGGTTGAAGACGCTCTAGTGGCGCATTGAAGAAACACCCACGCGATGTGGGTCCAGAGTCGGCACTGCAGGAAAATGTAATTTCCCTGCTGCCAAGGACGAGCATACACTTTGAAATACTCTCTAACACAATTGTGAGGGGAGAGAGATATGACGAGCGAGTTAAAAATGTGATTAAATTGGAGCTGCTACTGCAGTTTCATGATATTTCGTAAACTTCCGTAATTTTATACGTAGTTTAGAGAAGTCTCAAACCCCAAGAGTCAAGATGGAGTTTATTACGTCGGAAGAGGGGGGAAGCAATTTTCGTTGTTTTTCTCTTCTCGCCACAATTTTAAAAGATCTTCGGAAGTTTTAAACGGGTGCACAGAGGCGAAATTTAATGTGATACAATTTTCTCTGCAAAGATAATGAGAAAGATCCAATCGTTGTTACTGGTTGTGCTGCTGCTGCGCCGGGATTTTCCCTTCGATTCGAGATCGAAATATCTTCCTCACGCTCCCTCGATAGCAACGCAACAGAGGAGAAGACGACATCGTCGTGGATGACAGAGAGAACGGAGAAAAGATGAGAAGCTGTACCGTATACATACACTTATTTTCTGGTACAGTTCTCCTTTTCCTGAGTAGCTCTGGATCACGAAGATGTATGCTATACAATATTCTTATATACTAACCGAACACTTAAACAACCGCTATCGAAAAAGCCACGTGTGTACATTTTAATAGCTGCGCGCTCAATGTCTGATTTTGTAACTAAAACTTGTGTCTTAAAAATGCAGAAAAGATATTTGATAGATTGCAAAGAATTTCAATTCAATTTTATGAAATAACGAA
>KQ435700.1:2313723-2338462 GCA_001276565.1 Melipona quadrifasciata | reverse complement strand
GCGGGGGGGGAGGGGGCTGCGGGAGGAGGACGAGCGAGGCGAAAGGGCAGAGCTGCCCCCGGAACCAGTCGCGGGAAAATTCTGATCGCAGCCAGGGACCGATATCGATCTTCGGCCGATCATTTGCATGCTCATTGTTCGTGCATCCGACGACGAAAATTCCGGCGACGACGCCCGGCGTCGCCGTCGAGAACAATATTCTCCGGCAGCCGCGGCCTTTCCTTTTCACTGCTGGCGCGCTGCTCGGTCCAAGGGTCTGGGGCGCGGCAGGGGCACAGGTGTCCCTGGCAATAATCGTTCGCCCGCGATTCTTCCGCGACTGTTCATCAGACCGTTCCCACCGAGTCGATTTTGCACTACGATTTTGCACATTGACGCAATAGGAACGAAAGAGAGACAGAGATCTTGATTTTTGTACAGAGAGTACGATCTGGAAAAATCTATGGAACCGGTCCAAAATGTCACGATATCAATTATCACGATATTTGGAGGATAAAAGAAATTTTCTTCAATTGTGTTCAATCGAATTTGAAGACGTCCGAAGTTGAAGGAAGCTCGACTCAAAAGGAGATTTCAATCTTTTCCAAGAATTCTGGATAGAGGCGAGCGACGGGTGTCCTAGATCCGGTGGAGCTCTGTTTTTCCAGGCGGCAGGAATCACCGGGCGAAGGAAATCACCGATCGCGAGAGAACGCGCGCGGCATTCGTCTTCTGACAAGCCGAATTAATTCGCGCCTGGCGGAGGCCGCCTCCGCGATACCGACAGACGTTCGTCTATGACGAGCGATGAAAGAAGAGCGGGAAAGCGCGGCGTGGCGTCGAGGGTGGATGGCTGGAGATGGTGGAAGAGACAAGCGGAAAAGTAACAGACGGAGAGAAGAGAAGGCGGAGCGGGGTGAAAAAGAGAAGAAGGGAGAGAGAGAGAGAGAGAGAGAGAGACATCGGTGCACATATTTTTATGTCATCGCAGTAGAGGCGATGCATTGTTGTCGCGAGACAAAGGCAAATGTGGCGGAAAAATTGCGGAGGAAAGGCGAGGCGCGGGCGGGATCCTGGCTCTGGGATGGGTGTCGGGCGGCGAAAAAGAGCGGAAGAGGGATGGAGGATTCCCCCGGAGGGAGAAGGGTGCTACACGCACGCGACAAAGCGGAATAGGTTAATGCCGGATCTCGCACGATTGCATGACGATCCTTTCCACCGAATGTTCCAGCGAAATGCACGCTCGCTGAATAAATTCCAAGAAGAAACAGAGAGAGAGAGAGAGAGAGAGAGAGAGCCAGCTTTCGTTCGGTAAATAAAATCGCGCACCTCTCTGCGGCATCGGTAGTCGAACGTATCAAAATCAATCAAATTTAGGATCATGGTGGGAAGTTTGCACAAACTTGACGTCTTTGTATTTTAAAACTCTTCTCACTTTGACAAACAAAACGTCAGACGATACGTCAAACATACCGACGCCTGCGCGTTTTTACACGTTCATTTCGTTTGAGCGAAAAAATACTTAATACGCGGTTAGAAAAAAGAAATTTCTGGGTGGGGAAAACGATCGAGGAAAAGAGTTGACGTTTTTCCCTTCGCTCGAGCCACGATGAATATTTTTATTCGGAAATTTCAGACCGTCGTCGCGGCTGGACGAGGATACTCTCTGAAACGCATGTCAAGCCGAAGGAAACGACTCCTGACGTAGGATAGAGGGAGAACGGCCGGGGGGCGGCGGAGAGGGGAAAAAAAAAAGCGAAATCGGGGTAGAGGAGACGTAGCAACTACAATTAAGCCAGTCAGTCCGTGGCTGAGTTGTTCCATTGAGAGAATTGGCCTGCACAGGCAGCGAACTATCGAGCAGAATTGAGAGCCGGCGGGGAGATTTCGCAGATTATCAAGCATCAGTTGCCGGGAAGAATAAGCAACCGCGCCAACCGTCATTTAACTTTAACGCTCGAACTGCCCTCGTCCGCACCCCCGGCAACCCCCGAGGGCCTCCGTTGGTCCATGCTAATTAAATCTGCCTACGTACCTACCCCCTCCGCGGTATCGCCCTCCGCTGGACCTCTTCGCCGACCTTCTACCCCCTTCGAGCCATTCCGATGATGCTACTCTACTTACGTACGTGCGCTCTAACGTTCACCCCTGTTCTTTTTCCGCCATCTTATCTCGGCATCGTTATTTTTCGCGGACCTCCTTCCCTTCCCGATAGATTTTTGCACCCGCTGCGCGTGCACGATCGTCCGCCACGCTTCTGGACTTTCCGCGGGATAATTTCTAATTTGACAACATTGAGAAATTGTGCAAGACAGTTATTCTCATTTACGGTTTTATGATTGTTGCCATCGTTATCGCCGCTTTTCTTAATATTTTCCAACAATTCGAAAACTAACAATGTCAAAGCGCTAAAGCGTTGATTGAAATTGCAAGTAGCTCGCAGCGTTTCTAGAAAATAAGTACTGAGATGAAAAAGAGCTTGGCAATTTTCAGTGTTTCAAAAACTGAATATCATTCTAATCGTACAAAAATACAAAAACACAACGCGAGAGATTATAAATGCAGCAAATTCTCTTTTCAAGGGTTTCAACAGCAGAGAAAACTTGCAGCTCTCGAGATGGCTCCTCGTCGAAATAAAGACACGCCAAGACAGAGCGTGCCTGCGCCCTCCGCCCCCGCCCCGTGATTAGAATTTCGCATTATCAGCGAAACAGAAAGAAAGCTCAAAGCGCACGTCGGAAAGATTCGTGTCAAGGAACGTAATGCCGTGGAATAAAAGCGCTCAAAGTTCTCCGGAGGACTCGCGCTGCATTCATATCCGTTATTTCCTGAAAGCAGCGTACAGCGTGCGATGCTGTCTGACGCATAAGCGACCGGAACTACTGGCTTACACGACCCACTATCCTGTGTAAGTTTCTTCGCGTGTTCCGAATATTCCCGCTCGTATATGGGGCAACGGCGTGCCGACACCCTCTGTTTGCTATCGTTCAAACTTCCAAGACGTGGCAACCAGCCTCCCAAATGCGTTAAGATGCATCTCCTGTTTCCATCGCGGAAAATTCCAACCATCGTGCGCCCGAGCAATCGAACGGCTCTAAACTGTTGCAAATCTGTTTAATTGAACTGCAACGCATACAACAATTAACGAAACAGCTAATTTTTCAATTGGGATAAATAAGAAAGCAACAATTGAAGATTAATTTTAGTCGAGTGACTTGGTCGACTCTGTTCAATGTTGGGATTTCACGTTAAAAAACCATGAAACGAACGTTTCCTTGCTTCCGAAATTAAATTTAACAGACCACAGAAAATTCAGAGCGGAGGAATGCTCGTCGATCGTAACAGAAAATGTCAATCTTTTGACGTCCGATTGCTATCTATGCGCGATGTTACGCGTGCACGAGGTTTTACCTTTGCAATATCGTCATCCTCGAGGTTCGATTCGATCGTAGATTTTTCTTGCGTATCGTCGACCGGTGGATGTGTGTCTTAGCGATACACGACGGCACTCTCGTATTCATTTGATTCAGCTGTGCAGCTTACTCTCTCGACGAAGCGCAGGGTAAAGCGCAGGACTATGTGTTATTCGTTTCCACAATAGCGTCATTGTTGGAGCATTGTGCTTCCACCCCATTCCGTAGATTCGTCGCGAACACTTTATCTCCTACTCCTTGCTGCTCGCAAATACACGTATACGTGTTTTACACGCACGAGCACCCTTCTACTTCTCCTCCTCCTCCTCCTCCTTCTCCTTCTTCTTCTTCTTCTTCTTCTTCTTCTTCTTCTTCTTTCCTTCCTTTTCATTCCAACGTCACCGCCATTATCTCTCCACTGATTCATAACTCGCGTCTCCGACTATTACACGTACATCGAAAGAAACAGAAAAGAAAATGGTCGCTGAATTTTTATTTTAGACGTTGACATTCCGTCAGTGAACTATGAATCGTAATCGACAAATCACCCTCTATATTTTTATTTTCCTCTGTACGTAAAATTTGAAAGGTGTAAGCGTGGATCGTCCGTTGCTCTTCAAAATGTTAGAATAAAACAAGCTCTAATTCCAGGTATATATAATTTTCACACTGACAAGTGTGAAATAGTGTCGCAAACAAAATATTTCTGACGCGCTGTCGCCACTTAATTGTAATATAAAAACGTTCCACGCGCCACGAACGATGGTCAATTTTAGGCGAGCGGTCTGCAAATTTTTATCGGGACGAAAACGAAGAGCCAGCGGAGCAAGGACAATGAGATTCCGAATCGTCGAGGATCCGGAGAGCCGTCACTCCGGACAGTTAAATCCAAGTCTATAACTAACGTTATCGAGTTTCCAGTATCACGCCTAAACTGGTATCACAGCTACAGCGGGGCTCTGAATCTAAATGCGTGCTCCGCGAGCATAAACCTCCGCGAATTACTATGTGGCTCGTCCAGGAACGATGCCTGATTAACGACGGCACGATATTGTCCCGGGGTTGCTCGAAAAGGGGGACAAGGGACAGTAATGCGCTCATCTCCCGTGCACAATAGAACAATGCGTTCCATAAGTAAAGCGCCACCACTCTCACGAAATATACACACGCACACTCCGCTTCTGCCGATGTGTACGCGCCTTCGAATGAACTCCACACTTAAATGTCCCCGAGTATTCACGGTGAAACCCATTCGAACGGTCTGCAGACTCGAACACCCTCCCATCTCCACTAACGATAGGATTCTACTTTTAGTCTCCCGCTCCCTCTCCTCTCTCTCTCTCTCTCTCACTCTTTTGTCAGTCGATTTAAACATTTCAAACGAGTGCAAACTTATCGAGACTTGTCCGCGTATTTGGCATTCTCAGTTTTGGTCTTTTCGAAATTACAGGTAGGTATCGTGGAGATTTCAAAAACGACAAAATTAGGTTCATAAAGGTCGTAAATTCGCGTAAAGTTCGCTCGTCGAGTAGCGCTAGTACTTACTTTCTCAAACCGAGAACAACACGCGGACACTCGAAGTCGCGAGTCATCCCTCAGAGTTCAAATGTAATTTCGAGACGACGACGACGACGACGACGACGACGACGAAGAAGAGGGGACCAGGTGATCTCGCAAACAAGAGGACAAGTCGATCGGGGGACAAGTTGCAGAACGATCGGGAGCGGTATTAGCCGGAGGAGAGGGGGGACTGGGCGGACATCGGGAAACCACTTAATTCCCTAAAGTAAGAAAGCGGCTCGGAAGTCGACGCCTAAAGTTCACAATGCTCGAGGAAGGCGAACGAAAAGACGGACGGACGCGCAACAACGAGGAAACAATGAGTCGCCGTCGGCCGAGGAGGACGAACGAGCGAGCCACCGTCAAACAATGCGCCGAAACAATACGAGGAAGGAGGATGCCACCGCGTAACAATGTGGACAATAGACAGATGGGCACAAAGAGAAACAAAGAGAGGCACGATGAAAAAGGGAAAACGAGAGAGAGAGAGAGAGAGAGAGAGAGGGTTGGTAGATATTCGCGAAAAGCGCGAATGCAAGGTGGAAAGAAAGGCACCGGTCACTGACAGGAGAGAAAAGAGGGAAGGCCGTGGCCGGTACGAAATCCGAACGACTATAATGGATCTAACGCGAGCAACGTGACTTCGTTTGTTACGTGGAGAACAGACGCACGTAGAAAGTTTCGTTGTTCCATTAATCCTCCCGATGACGGAGTGATTTAAATGCAGATAATCGGACAATTACAAAATACAGTGGTTCGTGAAAGAATTCATTCTGCCGTGTGAAAACCACATTGAAATTTCGCGAAAAATTTGAAATTCCGACGAGAATTATTGAAATAAATCGATCGGTCTCGAGTCGCGCGTAAAAAAAGTTTGCAAGATGTTTGTTCGCCGACACGAGATCTCGAAAATGTCGGGTTGAGAATTTACCTCGGGACCCGAGGGTCGGGTTCCCGAAAATATTCGGGATTCCCGAGAATTACGGAATTCTCGCGCGCCTTTGTTGTTTAGCGAAGAATTTATATGAAATATATTATGGGGTGCTATCAATGTTGAAGGTAGCGATTCCACTGAACATCGAAGCTTGTCAACGATTAACTGATGATCCAAGCGACCGTCTTGATCCAAGCACACGAATTACCCTCAAACCTCTCGGAAACCAAACGACTTGTCCCTACAATCCTGTCATCTCGCTAAGACGATACACGAAAAACTCCAAAGTTCCAAATTAGATCGCGCAGAAATTAATCTTCGCAACTTGCGATCGCTTCCCTCCGTCCTTGAAATCCAGAAATTTGATCGGAATGAAATGTTTCAAACGTTATGCGTTACGACGAGGCAGAACGTTCCGCCGTTCGCGCAAAGTGAAACGGCAAAGAGTCAAGGTAACCCAATTCGTAGTGGAAAAAGAATCGAGCACGATCGTCCGCGGGCCAAGAAGAAGACCGTCCCTGCCCCCCTTAAGGCGTGTCCACAAGCAGAATCGCAACGCACGCTGGCCGGCTGCGCTACGAGCTTTATGATCGAAAGAGAGACCGCGCAGGGGAGGATGGGTTAACAATGCGCCGGAGCGAGAAGGAGAATGTCAAGTGGACATTGTTGACGGTGACAATGCCGCTGAAATTGCCGGAGAACAAAGAGGTCTTATGATGACGCTGCTGGCGAGCGAGCGAGCGAGCGAGCGAGCGAATTGAGCGAGTTGCTCGTGGACAGGGACTTCCCGTATATTCTCTTGCACACTGGCCAGGCTCTTCGCGCGCTACCTCTCTCTCTCTCTCTCTCTCTCTCTCTATTTCACCATCTGCGTCGAACCAACTGGCAGACAACCGCGTTTCGTCTTCGTCGTCGTTCGGTGAACACACACCGAGGTGTGTGCCACCCCTTGTGTATCGTATGGCATTATAACCATCGGGCTCTATCAGCGACGCCTATGTCGATACTCGTGAATTAAGCACCTTGATCCATTAAGGACCGGGCCGTACTAGTGAGTTAACGGGTCTGTTTGGCATTGTTTTAACGCCGCGGTGACGACGACGCTGCGCCGCGTTAATGCAACGGCTGATAACGCGTTAACGATATAACGTTCCGTCGTTTCCACTCTCCCCCCTGCCACGGAATTCAAATTCCAAGTATTCAGCGTGTCGAACCGTAAACGTAAACTTGAGTGGCTTGCTTCTTTGTCGTTTGACCCCGGCGTCGCGACGTTGCGCTTCGAGAAACGAACCTGAACCTACGCAAACTGTCGAAAGCGAGGTGCGAGTCCGTTTTAGAAAAATTCGTCGAGGAAGAATTCGCTGATTCTATCTGATTCTGCTATTTGCGATCTTTCGTTTCGTTTCCTTGCGTCATCGTGTCTTGGATCGGCTCGTACAAGCTCTACGTCTTCCCCGAGTTAACCAGCCGATGCAACAAAGTCGCGACGACCGTTCGTTGAAATTCTCTCTGCCTGACGGTGATCGCTCCAAAAAGGGGGCGAGATGAATTAATTAATAAATGGCGACACAGTCAGGATCGGCCAAGGGCGGAAGAACGTATTTCCAATATCCATCTCGAGGCAGAAACTTTTATCGGTCTTTCTCCCTGCGAGGTTTTCTGCTCGCCGTCCTTTTCTCCCCCCCCCCTCCCCCTCTTCTTTTTTCTCCTCTCCTTTCCCGTTTTCGCTATCTTTTCCTTTCCTTTTTAACTCCTTCTCTCCCGTGCCTCCACCCTCGTCCTCCTTCTTCCCGTGACTACATTCTTTTCAGTATTCACTGTGCAGTTTCTTGTACCGATACTTCCTTCTTTCATCGACGCGTCATTCAAGCTTTTGATGCCGCGGCGACAAAGCTCTTTACTTCTTTCCGCGAACGAATGAAAGCACGGAACGATGGCGATGTATACCTGCACGTATACATACACAGATCTATATACACGCGTACATACGTATCTCTTTCTCTCTCTCTCTTTCTCTCTCTCTTCCTCTTTGGCCGCTGAGTCTACGTGTAGACAGATGAAAATGTACGTTTCTTCGCCAGCGAAGAATATCTACGGGCGCACCGTCGAACTTTCGAGCACCGTGCCCCTCGGCTCGCGCATTGGCCCAGGATAGCCGAGTCATAAAATTCATCGAGTGTCAAAGTTTATACGTTGCGAGGAAATCGATGATAACGACACGAAATTTCGATCTGAACGCTACAGTCGCGCGCGAAGGTATTCGAACAGTTACGTTACGTATATCGTGTAAAATACACCGCAACGAGACCAGACACTGTCGTAAGTAAATTTGAAACAAATCTAAAAACGTGTGAATGAAAATTGCATTTAATACGAGTACATGTCTCGCATATTTCATATTTAATACCAGTGTGCCTCGCAGAGATCCGAAGAGTATTGCATTTGTAACGAGCAGACTCGCCTTTTCCATTTCAACAGCAGACAGAAAATTATTTTTCGCGCTGCTGCAAGAGGCGTTGCTTTCTGTATAGATATTTATATACGTCGAACGCTTTGTATATTTCTGCGTACCGCTGCTTTTGCTTTGCAAACCACGGGTCCAGAAACGTTACACGAGTCCGAAACGACGATAAAGTCGTAAGAATCAGCAGCCGCGAGGTTCGTCTCGTTTCGACGAGCGGAATAAAGCCTCCTGGAAACTGGGCCTTTTCCTAGTAGCACGCCACCGTGCCACCCAGTATAATAATACCCGGCTGAATGCGACCGTGTATATGCACGCGTTGGCATATAGATGCAGGAGAGCCACGAGGCTGCTGGCCAGTGCTCTCCTTTGTCATTCGACGAAAGGCTTTGTACCGATTATCTGCATACGCTGCCGCGGGTACGGCTTTTCAGCCTTCTCTCCTCTCCTCCCCCTAGCTTTACGTCATTTCGCCGTGATTCCACGGGCCGCCTATACGGGACACCCTGTATACACAACGAGGCGAGCCTCGCGCTTTGAAGGCTCGTGATAGTTTAACGTAATCCGGCGTACCTGACTTACCTATTAGAACTCGGCCGTGCTTGGCAACGATGTAATCCGCCGATCTGTTCCTCTCCCTCCCCCGCCCCCCCCAACTTCTAAACGCGCGCGGGGCGTTCGATCGGCCATTCTCATCCCTCGGCGAGGGTGAAACTTTCGTTCTTAGAATCGTCGCGATCGTTGCTCTTGGATCCTCAAGTTCCTTTCGAGACGCTGAACACTCTATTTTCACTGAAACGTGGATTAGCAGAAATACCGCTTTCGAATATAAATTATTTTGTATTCTAAATTAATTTCTGTAGCGTCCTATGATTCCTCGACTACTAGTTTCGAACACTGACTAGCGCAAGCCGCAAGTCTAGCGTCGAGGTCTTACCAATCTCCGACGTTAAGCAAAGCAGTGTGCGGAACCCCGTTAGGATGGGTGGATCGGGTAGTTACAACAACAAGCGTCTGGAGTAAGAAGTCGCTGCCATCAGCCCCACTGATGAGTCTAGGCAAGACGAAACGCATAAAACGCAACTTTCTCTTTCTCATCTACCTCAAATCTGTCCATCCTTCCATCATGCATCCATCACTATTAACTTCATTGGTGACCGCCCGACACGAAGTAAATAGCTCGCTCGTCGCCTGGCAAACTTGTAAATACGGAGCTCCAAATAAAATAAAATGAAAACCAACTTAGTCTCGTGCATCGAAACCTCCCCAAATTTCAAACAAACGTGGCGAATGTTGTCAATTAACATCTAGAAAACATCCAATCCTTGAAGATGTTTGAAGTTTGATGTAATTTTACGATGCGAATAACTTGAAAATTGTTCGTTAAACCAGAGACACTTGTTGAGATTCTGGGAAACGTGAAATTCCAGGCAAAGTTCACTCTCTCTTTCTCTCTCGATGGTGCAGTGTGTGCTTTCTCGAGTGAGGGGGCGACAGCGCGCGTCAGAAAGCAACATCTTATTTCGATAAAAGTCGCGGAAGTCTATTAATCACTGGAGCGCATTGTGACATTCAACCGAACGGCATTCAGGGTTTCAATATTATCGATACTCAACAGCGGGGCCAGCATCCGCGTCTATTGAAAGAGAGTTTATCAATAGAGTGCAGGACACTCTTGCTGTATCCGCCTTCAAAGCGTTCTAAGCTCGGCGAGGTTCCTGCGATCTTTCGTCGAGGAAATAATTCTTCGTGCCAGTAGTTCTTACAAACGTGTGATCACCGTTTCGATTTCATCATTTGCAATCGGTACTCATTCCGGGTATGGACAGGAAAAGCCTTTCTCTTCTCTCTCTTTTGAGGTAGTTTGACGACCTGGGCACGTATGCTGGCCAAAGTGAAGGATCTCGAAGCCAGAAAGATGAAAATAATCTCGGTCAGCGCGGTTAAGGGGATTTTCCAGAGAGCCACAAGTGGTCGGGACAAACACCATTCTTCCTTACGTCAAACTTCGATTAGGATTGTACGTCGGAAATAATTCACGTTGATGCTGACAAGCGGCTGCTACCTTTCAGGGAGTGTGGACGTTCATGGTCAGACACACCTATTGCCTCTTCTATTGAAGATCGATATGAGATGGGTTTTGATTGAACCCGTCTACAGCCGTCTATAGGATATCAAAATCAGAAAACGAAGACTAAATTCCTTTTAACGTTATAACGAATACCAGTAGGGTTGTATCTCTATTGAAGTATTTGTCACGTCAGAAAATTCCGCTTCGCTCGATGTGTTCCACGTCAAGTTTAAGGAAAGAACAAAAGAAGGTTCTGTAAAATATCGTGACGAAAACGTGTCACGTTCCTGTGATTTCGTTATAAAGCCTTGCAATGATCAAAATGACCTGCTACTGCACGCAACGCAAGATTTTCTTACTTGATCAAGTTTGCAAGATACGAACAATCTGCTTTATAACATTGTGGTAGTGAAAAGGACACGTCCGACGTGTAAAACCATAGCAAAAGTGACTGACACCAAATATCAACAGTAAAGATCTCCATTGATTAATTCGATATGCTGATTTTTAACTGTTAAACCGTGATTTCACGCAAGAGGTTAAGGAGTACCGGAACGTCCTGGTCGGACCACGTATGTGACCGCGTATGTACTTTTACTTTCTCATCTCGATCTAGTTACCAGTGTTTTTAAGCTGGTCAAAGATATCGTACGTAACTCTTTCTCTCCGTATCGACGTTCGAAGCGAATCCACCGGATAATCCGGCCGGCGCGCGCAAAAAGACACGAAGAGCCCGGCGAATTCGCGGGATGCACGGTTTCCTGACCAACAGACGATTCTTTCCACGGTCCAGTTAGACGATACGGAATTAAGCTGGAAAAGTACTCGGCGAGGTACCCGGGACGATGGAACACTCGGGGGCCTATAGAGCTATAAACAGCGACAAAAGGATACCGAGTGGGCGACGAGCATTGAATGTACGAGAAAGGATTGTATGCCAGGCGAACGATGCTGACGATGGTAGGCGACGTTGGTTGTTGCTTTTGGCATACGTGTGTCACGTACGGCATGTGTGTCTGTCTGCGGCCTGCTTTTCGGTTGTACCCGGCGCTGCCGGCGCAGAAAAGAGGAGAGTATTTTCGCCCCGCGTCCATATGAACGTAGGGACGAAACAATGTAGCTTTTGTGCGAGAAAGGAACGGAAAAGCCAAGCCAAAGAGAGAGCCTAAGAGCGATTGAAATGCTCGGCCGTCTGTCCCTTGTTCTCCACGGCCTCCCTTTCTTCCTACCACCCTCTCTTTCATCCGTCCTCCTCGTCTTTGCTGCGTCTTTATCACCGCGTTCCGTTGCCTCTTCCTTCGCTTCGATCGCCACGCCAGCCAAGTTGCAACGTTCACCATCTTCTCGAACAGAGGAGAAACCATCTGTTCCCGAGTTCTTTACATCTTTCGCCCATAACCTTGACTTTTAGGACGCTAGCTGCGAGACGAGAGATCAGAGTTGCGCGTGTCTTTCCACGTCGTAAATTTTCTTACGCGTTCGACGTGGTAAAATGAAATATCGCGCTTAAGTTTCCAATATACTTCGTAACAAATAATTGAATCTTCAGCCGTTTCATCTTCTCTTATTTTTCAAGAGTTTGCTTATTTCTCAGATCCCCTCTCCTAATTCATTCACGCCATTAAAAACAGTGACAATCGCAGGTAATCTTTGAAAAATTTACACTCCACCAAATCTGCACTTGGCTTTAAGCTACAGGGTGACGTAAAAATATAGAATACGTATGAAATCAAACGTTGCACCAACTAGAATAAACTCGTCGTCCAGTCCAGTCCAACATAGAATCACGAAGGATCGAGACAACCGATCATTGTAAAATATTACAACATGTGTTTAAACGCACTTCGTCGCTACGCCCCCAAAGTCGAAGATGACAAAGGAACACGGTTTTTTCGGCTGAGCCTCACGACGAGGATGACCAAGGATGACAGAATGAGAAAGTAAGGACGCTCGCGGGGAGGGGGGTTAGCGAAGACGCGGTTGGCAATAGAAGGGTGGTATGTGCAAGAGGGGCAAGTATTGGTAGACACAGATGCGAGGGGTGGTTGCAGGTTGATAGTCAAGACTGCCTTCAGATTCCAGAGTGAAGCATTGTGTCCCGAACGCGCATTGTCCTCCCGTCACCGGGAACTCGACAATGCCGAGTCCGTAAGTTAGTAACCCTACCGTAAAAACTTATCTCCACCCCAAACCATCGACCTCCAGCAGCCTCCATGATTCCGTTCGATTTCCAACCATCCTCCCGCTTTTCTGCCCAGCCTCGTGACTTCTGCTGCTTCACCTCTCTCTCTCTCTCTCTCTCTCCCTTTCTCTCCCCCGTCTTCGATTGCGAGAATCCAACGATCCGTGTCCGCCGATGTTCCTGCAGTCTCCCAGAAACAAGACAGAAGTCTTTGAATGTTCCTTCTTGGATAAACGGAATCGTAAAATATCGTCGATAGGGCTGGAATAATTAAATACCTCGCGCGAGTTTCTTTTTGTTCGTTTTTTTTTTTTTTTTCTAATGGAATTTAAGTACCTTGTTTTTTTTTTGAAACATAGCAGCGAAAGAGCTTTCCTTCTGTCTTCTTATAATTGCATTATTTTTTTAAAATGCAGAATATTATTAGGCCCTTCTAACAGCATAAAGTTTCGTATCTAAAATAATAAAATTTGCACGCTGGTTCAACTGCGTCGATTAGTAGCAAAGAGGGCCGAAGAAATCGATGGTCAGCAAGCGGGAAGACACTCCGGGATCGCTCGGAAGTGAACGTCCTGGGGACCGGATACAAACATTAGGGGTTGGCGGGCGGTCTTCTCGTTGGGACTCAAGTTGCCGAGCAGCCGGACAACGCGTGGTCGCCGGACAAAGCTCTTCTAATTGTCCCCATCAACGACGAAGAATGGACCGCGGGCCTGCCGCTGACAATTTCATTTGTAATTTGCATAAGGCTTATTAAAATCACAATGGACGTGGACCCACGGGGATGCTCGATCGAGGTGGCCGCAGTCTTCCTTCTTTTTTCTTTTTCGGCTGCTCGATCAAGAATAATCACGGTCACCGCTGCGCTCGTAATTGAACTTTAATAAATGACTCGTTTCGAACATTTCGCGCGTCAGCTACTCGTAACGATAAAAATATCATCGACGACGTATTTCAATCAGTTGTGCGACTTACGTGCTGAAACGGCTGATCCGCTCGATTCTCTTATATCCGTGCGTGATGATTGTATCCAGAAGCACTCGATGCACTGTATTTCTATCGTCTAACGAATCGCGATAAAAAAAGAATAAAAAGTAAAAGTCGGAAAGAGCGAGCGTGTAAAAGATTTTAGAACAAATGGAAACAAATGGGCTAGCAAAAGTATCACTGAGTGGGTGACGATGAGAAAACAAAATTAATCGAAGGGTACGTTTCGCACGATTTATTACACCGACGATTCCACGTTTGTCGAAATGTGTCGCGCACGTGAGACGGCGCGGAACTGAACCATCTCAAAATGCTATCATATCGCGCGCCGCCTCATTCCCCCACCAGCTTCCACCAAAATGCGTCTACGCATCTCTTATTCACGCCGCTGTGAAAAATCGTTTCGGGATTAGAATGCGAGTTATTTTTCTCGAAAATACGCAAATAAAAGGAGCAATGAGCAGAAGGAAAGAGAATTGTTGTCGAAAGGAGGATAAAGTACGCAATTAGTTTTTGATATTTTTTTTTTTTTCTAATATCTTCTAATACGTGTGAATATATTAATCGACATGTCTTTACCAAATCAAATGATCACAAACCATCGGCCTCGTCTGTGAGATTAATGCCTGACTCTGGGACACATGTTCTCCAAAATGCAAACTCCTTGACTCTTGTCGCGTACGTATCCTTGCTCGCAGATGCAACCGCTCAAGCAATTTTTCGTCCGGATGCAAGGCACCGACTCCCAGACGTCGATATTGTCGCAACTCTTTTCGCAACTCGGGTTCGCGTAACAATAAATGAAAATTTCGTTTTCCCCGCAGATGTCATCGACGACCAGCTCCGGTGGTCCTTAAAAATCACCGTTCGTTAAAAAAATTCTAAACTCTTCAACGTTATCTTTGTCGATTGAAAAAAATTCTGAACCTTAATCGAGAAACCGCGAATTAAAGGATTCGAAAGAGTTATACTTACTAAAGAGTATCGTTCCTGTTACCATGGCCGAGTAGTCGAGCAGAAACAGATTCGAAACAAGCAAAACGAAACGCACCGGTAAATGCTTCATTTTCCTCGCAGTGGCAACGAAGAAATGCAAGTGACTTTCGCGGCTGCAAGTTTAAATACCCGTCGGCGGCACAGCGATAGCCAAATCGGTCTACTATCTCAATAAGAGAACCAGTTTTAATCGTGCAAAATAAAGCAACGTACCACCAAACGAGGTAAGTGGCGCATCGGCGTAGATAAAAAAATGAAACCGAGTTGTTGGCTGATGTAGCTTGATGCGGGCGTTAATCTCAAATAGGTGTCGAACGAGTCACCGACTTCCAGTTTCGTGTTACCAACTCGAACGTGGGGAAACGTCGCGTGCGCTGACGTAAATTGCAAAAAAAGAAAAAGCAGGCGTCGAAGAATAATCACTGACATCCAGATTTTTAGTATTATGTATTTGCGGATCTTCTTTTAATTGTACAGCAACTCGTTTACATACAACATATATAAGTGTCTTACTAGGTAAATTACTTGTATGATACCTTAAAATATTTTTTTTTTTTTTTGTAATAAAGAGAGGGCCTGTGATAACGTGTTCCGAAATAAAGCAATCATGAATAATATTAATTCAAGGATGCTTCGACGTGAGGGGAAAAAACTATGTTTCTTACTAAGAGAGAGTCTCCTCTTCTTCGCGTTGGCGATTAGCGATTTAACGATTCACTTTTTCAGAAAATCGACGATATCCGTGAAATGATTACAGCTTTTTTTCTTCTCATCAAACGCAGAAAGTTTGAAACGCGAGGTACAATTATCTCGAAAGTTGCTATAAATCAATGCGAGGAAACATTTCGGACCGGAAGTGAATCATCGTATCTCGTTTTCTTTCTTTCTTTCTTTTTTTCTTTTTAAGATTCTTCAATCATGACAATGAATGATAATGAAAAGCCACTCGCATACATCCAGATACAGCGACCAAATACTTCCCTTCGAAAATACAACAGAAGCTTCATTTTTATTTTTTTCAATTTCTTCCTTAATACTCATGAACAACACAGTTTTGTTGCAATAGGAAAAAATATTACGACTCGGAAATAAGTACTAATGTCGAAAGATGTCTAAAATTTTTTTTTGTTAGCAATTAAGAAAAAAAAAAAAAGACGGAGGGGAGCGCCATAAACTAGTGAATATTTGTTAAGTTCGCGATATAAATGTGTTAGCGAGAAACGCACGTTTATGTGTATATTATTATTACGAATATTTACTCTCTTAATATTCATGAACGATTGTGCTAATCGATCACAACTCTTTATGATAATATAATTACTACTTTGCATTTTACGCGTTCACTGCTAATTCTCTGATAGAAATAAAAGAGTATCTCATAAGGAGAAAAAAAAAAAAAGTACATTTCTCGCAATCGTTATGACCAGCTGTGTTATGTGCTTTCCCTTACGATACAACATCCCCTCTACACTTTCTGCTTTAAAATACCGAGAGCGTTCGGTATAAGAATACAGTAAGAAGTCTATGTCTCACGTGATCCGGTCGATGTTTAACGTTGAGGAGACGTAACTATATCACAGATGAAGGAGAAGAATCGAAGAAGCAGCAACGGCAACAGGGGTTTCTACCAAACCTTAGCAGCAAGGGTTCTCTGCATTAAAACATTCTTGCTTCGCTGCTTCATGCGCTCAATGAAGTACTCCTTGCCTTCCAGGTTATCGTCGACAGGTCCGACCTCATTCTAACAACAAATGAGAGTTAGTTGGCTCCTAGGTCGCGTGTTTCTTGCACGTGTGGCTCATCACCATCATCACCATCATCATCATCATCATCATCATTATCCTCATCATTATTTATTCCATATTATGATCATCCGGATTATCAAGATCGTCATCACGAAGATAGGCTATTCTTTCGCGAAAGCCTACACAGAAGAGACCTAACCAACCTTATTAGCTGTGTCGCCCCCCTCGCCCTCTCCCCACCTCTCGTAGTCATCGTCGTCCCTTTCTTCACCTTCGCTTAAAGGCCCATCTTGTCTTTTACTCGGAGGAACGTTCGATCCTCCGCCACCCTGCTGATGTTCCATCACGTCGTCCCCGCCCTCGAGCATCTTGTTGATCTTTTCCTTCGCTTCGTCGACCTTTCTCATCGGGTCGGGCGAGTAACTACGATCGCTGTATCTATCGCGGGAAGCGGGGCGACGATCTCGGAAGTCTCGTCTATCTCGAAAGTCGCGGAAGCCCTGCTTACCGTGGAAAAATCGACCGCCACGATTACCACCACGTCCGCGTCCACCACCACGATTATTGAAACCACCGCCACGTCTATTGCCAAAGCGATTGTTATGCTGATTATTATAGAATCGGTTACGATTTTGGAAATTGTTACCACCGCCACGATGGTTCGGATTGTTGAAGCCCTGGAAACGGGGCTTGTAGTAGGTGCCGCGGTTGTTATACGGCCGAAATTGTCTCTTGCGGTAGTAACTCCTGTCACCGGACCTGCTGCGGCTACGACTCCTGGTATAGGATCGAGAACGCGATCTAGAACGCGATCTACTGTAAGTGCCTGATGGTGACCGGCTGTATTTTCTCTCGTAACTTCCGGATCTACGGTTTGAGTAGGATCTTGAACGACTTCTTCTTGGCGAACGAGATCTCGAAGAACCTGAACTGGAGGCACTGCGCGATCTACTGCGAGATCGTTTAGCTGGCCGGTCTCTGCTCATTCGTTTCGTTACAGCTCCACCTCTGCCCGTTGACTCGCGTTTCTTGGGCGTCTGTCTATGTTGTCGTTCTGTCTCGCTGTCAGAATCTGTTCTGGGTCCTTTGGCCTGATTTTGGTTTTTCGCTGGTGGAGGCGGACGCGGTGGTTCTGGTGGATGGCCAGCACCACTGTTACCACTCTGTCCAATCGGTTGAAACTTGCCACCAAGGTTGTTGTTTGAACTGAACTTTGTCGGTGTTGTTTGCGGTGCAGATATAGAAGGATCCTTGTATGACTGAAATTTGTTCTGCGGTTGTGGTGTGGGATATTTCACTGGTGCCTGTTTGGGCATCGGAGGTTCTTTGGGCAATGGCGGTGGAGTCGGCGCGGACATTGGCTGAGCGGCCGCTGCTCTCTTCTCTGCGAGTTCACGCTGCATTTGCTTGCGTATGTTCATGGATTTTTCCAACGCCGCACGCTGCAATTTCTCTTCGAGCTCGTTATCATCGTCCTCGTCGCTATCTACATTGGATTGCATCTTTTTGTTCTCTGGCGGTACATCTTGCCATTTTTGTGGGAGAACATCCTTTTGTCTGTCAAAAATTAAAAAAAACCACGTTCAAATGTGATACACACTGATACCTGATAAAATGTAACTTAAAATGTAACTTTAGAGTTGATAGAAACTCCTTTACCTAGCAGCTTGTGCGGCTTTCCATTTCGCATTTAATGCAGCCGTGTCGAGAGTAGGTAACTTCGGTTCAGGATGGATCAGTTGCGACTCTTGTTCAAATATGTCTGTCAGTGGTTTCCTTTGAATCTCTGTACAAAAAAATTGTAAAATAAAACGAGTATGTATTAGATACAGAAAAATTACAGATTGCACTCTTTTTCCTGCGGCAGATTCGATTCTTACCTTTGCGTTGCTGTGCGGTCATTGGTACTCTAGCTTCCCGTTCGTGATACGCCTTTGAAGCTTCGTCTCTCTCTCTCTCCCTCTCTCTGCGCAGCTCTTCCTCCCTTCGTGAACTTTCAGCGAGCTTCTCCGCGTTGCTAAGAGGGGAAGCTATGTCATTATACTGAGCTACATACCTAGTGAATATAAAAACATAAATAAAATACGATAGGTTAAAACCCGCGGTTCCATTCATGCATCTTTAAAAAGTTAGATTCACCACGGAAAATTAGCTAAGGGAACAGAAACTAACTGCAGCAACGAGAACAGTATCTACATCGTCTTTACGAATAGAGATAAAAGTTTCGTAAAATTAAACAACCAAAACGGAAAAGATGGTCACGAACTGGCCATAAAGGTTCCAACCTTTTCAAGACAGCAGTTTCTTTTTCAACTTTTGCATAATACGCATTCAGTTTTGATTCCAATTGTTCTAAATCCGGCAACGAAGACTTTTTTAAAGCTTCTAAATCACGTTCAAGCTTGTCCTTATTTTTGCGTTTCTTTCGCTCTTCTTTCTTCTTCTTCTTCCTACTTTTCTTATCCTCTTTCTCTTTGTCTTTTCCTTTCTTTTCTTTTTTCTTCTTCTTCTTCATTTTCTCACTTTCTGAATGTTTCTTTTCCTTCTCCCTTTCCCTCTTCCACCTAGCCGTTTCTTCCAAGAATTTCCTGACCTAATAATGTAAAAAGAAAAATAATACTTACATTACAAAAAGAGAAATAGATTACAAAAAAAAAAAAAAAAAAAAAAAAAAAAAAAAAAAAAAAAAAAAAAAAAAAAAAAAAAAGAAAAATTGTAATTCTTACTTTATCCTCATAATCGGAGTCGTCTTTAGTCTGTTCTAGGAATTTCCGTACTTTTATCTCGTAATCATCCATCTTATCGCGAGTGTTGGAACTGTAAGACACTGGAGCCATTACGTCATGTGCAGCTGTGGTAGCAGCTGGTGGATTGTTGTATTGGGCCATTCGTTTGCTGAGAGGTGAAAGCGAACCGCGATGATCTTTTTTGTGTTTTCGCTTGCGACTAGGCGATCGGGACGCTGACCGTGAACTTGCGGATGAAGAAGAACTGCTCGATTCAGAGGAACTGGAACTCGAAGATCCACTCGATGATGAACTGGAACTCGAACTCCATCTTTGTCTCTTCTTCGAACGCGATTTTCTCTCCTTCTTGCGTTTCTTCTTTTCTTTCTTGTTGTCGCCGACATCATTCTCAGTTTCGAAACTCTTGAATGTATCCAAAGGATTCAAAGATGATGTTAACGTCTTAGACTTGATGTACTCGATAGAGTTTCTAGCTTCCTCGTGGAACGGAGCAATCGCCAAACAATTTTCGTACGCCTTTTGAGCTTCCTCGTACTTCTTTTCATCTTCGTAACTTCGACCTAGAGCAACCAGAGTCTCAGCCATGTATTTACGAGCGTTCGTATGAGTTTGATTCAGTTTCAACGCTGTCTCAAAATCATCGATCGCTTTCTTGAAACTGCCGCTATTAGCAAATCTGTAACAACAAAGACAAGTATGTGTAAAGCATATGTATAAAGTATAGGTAATTTAGGATAAATTTAAATGTTAAAATATAAATTGCGACTTACAATGCTCCACGTGCCACTAAACCTTCGACGTTTCGTGGGTCTACGGTAAGTGCCTTATTGAGACACTGGAAGGCTTCTGTGTGACGTCCAGCCTTGAAATGATCTATACCTTCGGCCACGCTTCGGAATGCCCACTTACTGGCCTGCGCTTGTCTCAATTCGGATGCATATTCATTGGGCGGGAATCTTTCTCTGTAACAAAAAAAAAAAAAATTTTTTTTCCAGTTATATGGTAAGGCAATTTAATCGATCAACTACAATAAAAGGAAATGAATATATAGGATCAATACTTTACCTCAAACCAACCATATTGGAATGGTTTTCTTGACCGAGACCCATCAAGTCGCAAAGATATTTAATGTTGTTTGGGTTGTTGAAGCCAGTACTATTCTCCAACATCGCTTCGTAAGACTGTCCTTTGTTGTCCATTGCTTTCCTACACCACAAAAAGAAACGACCAATTATCAAGATGCAAAAGTCATTTTGTCCTTTGCCAAAAAGAGGATACCAAAGCTACTTCGTTAACGGTAAAACTAAAGACTTGATAATCATGACGACCGAATCTCCACAAAATCTTCGGTTCATTTCTTGGCGATTTCTGTTTTGATCTGATTGTTTTCCCTTAGTCTTTTTTTGTATATTCATGCATATCAATATGCATGTCCTTCGTGCTGCTATTTCTTGTATATGCTAATGTACACCACACCCTTCATCATTTTATTCATCCCTGCGTAATCATTCATCTTCTTTTCGATCTACATGAATTATTCAACGATACGACACTAATGCCAAAGATGCTTCAGCGAAAGAAAGTTTCCTCCATTTAGAATAAAGACATTATCAGACACCTCATGGTATTAGAGTCGATCAAAATCTACGTTTGTACCGTTAACAAGCAGCAGGGGTCCGAAACGGGTATACATTGCAGAAAGTTTGGTAGACTTCCTTTATTACCAGATTATTTCTTATGTATAAATTTACAATGGTACACAACCTCATTATTATGTAAACTCGTCTCTCACCTTTCATGTACCGCTAAGACGTATATTTCTAGTATTTTGTATCATGTTTGTAATCAGAGGATTTCTCAACACAAAAGCACACAGCCTATCATCAATCGATGGTGGTTTGGTTTTTATAAGTTTTTGGTGCGATAAAATAAATTGCATAGCCCTAGGATAGGTTGGGAGCCACGCCTGAGTATATTTTATCTTCCATAAGTTGACCAAAAAAATTTTTTTTTATATATGTAGTAGTACTGTCGCCTGTTTTTGCATTTTGTTGTGTCAATTCAAACATGACATCATTTTTTTATATTTTTTATTTGTCAATTTAAGCTGTAAGTTTAAATGAGGCATTATTATGACAAGGCGCAATTCTTTTGAGGCTTAAAGGTAAAGGTTTCGGGCGATTAAGATTTTAGTTATTTGGTCTCTGCTTTAACTTCTTCAGTAGTCCAAAATTTTACCACAACTTCGTCACACGATTACATACGAAACATCGACAAACATTGATATATCATGCATTTTAACTACAAATTAAACTCGAATAAGAGGTTCACAAATATGGAAATATTTTAATGTAATATTAAACTACTATGTAATATTTTTCAAATACTTTATTCTTTACTTATTTTACTTATTCGTTTAGGATAAGAGACCAAACAACAAGAAATCATTATTATACCTACCGTCTGCAGCACTCACTCTGGCCACCCAAGGCTCAACATCTCATACTGGAAATGCAACCTCAAAAGACATTGATGTCATTTGGCGCCATTGTTTGGCTGGTGCTTTGAGAGTAACATATCACAAACGTAGATAGAATATTGTGCGCAACAGAGCCATGTCAACCAATGCTCAAGGTTTGAATCATTTGTATCACATTATAAATTCATCATCATACTGACTATCAACTTTTTACGTTACTGAGAGTGTCTGGCACCTAAATTCATAAAAACGTGTAAGAGGAATCAAATCTAATTTACCTTGTTTTGTTAGTATCACAGTGCGTCTGTTAAATCTCAACTTCTTTTGGCCACCGTACCATTTTCCTTACCTTCTTTTATAACGAAAAATATTAAACAAAACACTAAAGATGCAAATCTGTATTGTCGCGTATTATGCAAATTACAAATACAATAACTACACCGTCGACAAAAGATGCATTTTCGACCACGATCGAAACTGTTATATTGATCCTAAATTCGAAACTACTAGTGTCAGAAAATATCCCCCCTGCCTTCTGTTAGTGCACAAGTGCTCTCAAAGTATATATCGCAATAAGCAAATGATCAGAGAACGATTTGTAATATAAATAAAAATTTTGAGTCAAAAGTGCTACTGATGCATCACAAGACACTTTTACCATTTATCGTGTATACAAAATCTCCTATAGTGATATACATATCAGTTTACAAGAGTTAGTGAAGCATTATTATAAATACAAGGAGTACTTATCCAGATCTTTTATTACTTACTTATAAGCTTCTGGAAGATCATCAGAATGGATAAGTCCCATAGGTGGGTGTGGTGCTTGCCCTTCTCGGGCAGGTACGTTCATAACTGCAACAACTCGCTCGGCTTCAACGTTAACTTCACTGACTACGACGCAGATGAGGTCATTTGCCATGTAGCCTCTTGTTACACCTTTCTTGTCCACCGCCGGCACTGTGGCCGTGTTCAATATTAGAGCCTACAAAAAAATATTTTTAAACACGTTAAATTGGAAATTATACAGATATTTTATAATAAATAACTTTGGGGGTCTCGCGCATGGATGTAAACGGTGCAAGTTGGCTACAGAAACAGAAGAAAAGAGGGAGCTTGTATGCTATGTCGGCCTTATGTAAGAGTTGGCAGTCACGTGATTGGGAAGGTAAGTCTAGATACACATAGTTGGGCTAGTCAATCCCATAAAGTAATATTCACAATAGGGATGCGTCCCTTAACTTTTACGTATTTATTGGTCTTGGTTGTAGGCCCAAAGACAGCGGGACGCATCCCTACAATAACTTAATGAAAAACTTAATACTAACCTTAACTCCTAGATCAGTAACAACTCTGGGGCAATCGCTGCAGTTGCAAAGCACCTTCAGAAGAAGCCCAGCAGCACTTTTACCCATCACTTGCGCGTAAATAACATCTCCAATGACCAAACTCTAAACAGAAATATATTTATTATAAGTTTGTCTCTTAGTTATCAAGTTATTTACTTTCATATAAATTGTAAAAATAATAGATAATCACCTCCAAAAAATTCCGAATACGTTGAGATTTTTCCATGGTGACAAAAGTATCAAGGCCTGGCATTGTTGCATAAAATTCTGAAACAATGAAACAATATGCACAACAGATTTATTGCACGTCATTACGCAATACACGATGAGTCATGCTAGAGTGTGTTAGAAAAAAGCGGAATTGTACCTTCATCTCCTAATTCTTGCTTAATAGGTTCAACTGTTTTCTCCAAATTTGATTTATCATAAAGAGCATCTGCCTTCTTTGCAAGGAACTGCTGTAGCTTTAGCCTTTTTCCTCTATCACCAAAACTGTTACAGAACAAAGAACAAGTTCAAATGTATGATTCATTTGGAATGTGTGATTATTCCTCAAAAATGTCGAAGAATGTATCCATTTAACGTAGACGTACCTCAGAGTCTTTTGACGTTGTTGGTAGATCTCAAAGTTTGGTTCCTTGAGATTAAGCATGGCCAGCTCGTTCTCGTTGCGTTCTCCCTCCCACACTTTCTGCAACTGTTGGCCATGGTAGTTCAATGCTTGCGCCACAAGACGCGCATCCATTGATTCCATTTTGATTCAGTACTGCAAGCAACCTAGTCCTGCAATACTATGAAAATCGACGGATTCGTAATGCTTTCTCTTTTTTCTCCAATATCCAAGATATTCAAATATTGGCAAAAATTTTTAATAGCTGCCTCTGATCGATTGCCCGAAATTGGCATGCAAAAAAAGACATCATCCAACAGTCAAGGACACGTGTTTGTAATTGATAAACGGCTCTCCACGGTGATATCCAGAAAATTCTGGTATTTCAATCGTCTAAGGATCGATCGAATGATATAGCAGTAAAAACGTATCGGTTTTTGTATGGTTTCGTCGGCCATAAATCGTATCTCCAAAAGGGAATGGTATTCTGCGCAAGAACGCGCTCAGACAAAGCAAATTACCAAAAACCGGTTCCCTGAACAATTTACCTGTATCTGTTGATATTCCTCTGGCAGATCATATAAACGACGTAACGGAATAAATCTGTGAAATATTCGTTTACTCAAGAAAAACGCTTACGTAGGAAGAAAGGCGCGTTATATTGATTTATCGATAACAAAATGGTCGTCGGGAAGCCGAATTGCCAAGGCTGATGGCGCCATGACGCTCCAAATGGCCCTCTTTCCAAAACTCATCCACACCCATTTCTTTCATGGGCATGCCTGACTGGCCAAAAAAAAACCCGAATTATTACTCACCGTTGCTCGGTTATTATCTTCCGACGATTTGTTAACGTGTTTTCCAATTATTTCACTGCTCACTATGTAACATCGTCGACGACTAAACAACTGCGCGCCTATATTTCACCATACGCTGCACAAGTCACGATTGCGACAAAAGCGGAAATGGGAGACTCGGAACGCCTGCGTGATTCGCTTTTCCTTTTCTCTTTCCGTAGCTAGATGGACTGTGATATCATTTCCGGTTCAGCGGTCAATTTGAAATACACTTTCTTGTTAATGAAACATTTTCGCTAAAATATCCAGATTATTCATCCTCGCTTAACAAATAATAACAAATACGATTCTTACAGTATATTTATTTCTATATCTTTTAAGATATTATGATTTATAACAAATATAGAATAATAAATAATAACAATAAGT
>KQ435700.1:2299098-2313030 GCA_001276565.1 Melipona quadrifasciata | reverse complement strand
AATATAATCATTCATCAATCAATCATAATATCTGTACATAAAAATATAAAAAATATTTATATATTTAACTACGTTACCTGAATGGAAAACCACTGATAAAACTGTAGGATACCATTGCACTGATGGCAAATAAGTCCAGTAATACACTGAAGACATTGATACCTTCTGCACTTTTATTTTTAAGAATTTTCAAAATTTGTGGTACTTTAACTGAAAAAAGAGAATATAGGCAATATAATGTTACATACGACGTTAATTATGCATACAATTATGATCTATGGTAATTGAAACGTTATGTAAAAGCAAATTTTCTAACCGAGAAACGAGCCACCAATGATTCCTAGACCTAGAACTTTGCTCAGTGTTGACTTGAAGCATCCAACTGAAACATGTTCAATTTTTTCATGTTTTACTTGAAATGATTCATATCCTTTTCGCAAGAAATTCATTTTAATTTTTATGGAAATTAATTTAAATCGTCACGAAGGAATAATGACTTCAAATTTATCGTTGGAAAAAAAATTGAATGACGTCGAGCGCTCATACTACAAAGTTCGACTGTTCAAAAATCTATTTAATTTCAATGCAATATACGCCGTAATACAATTCAAAAGAGTAAAAGTTCGACTCCTGTAAAAGTAGAAAAGAAATTAGGTCTCATATTTCTATTTTAATTGCGAGAAATTTTTATTTATAATTGTTTATAAATAAAGTTGTGTTATGCTTAAATTCGGGTCTATACATGTCAAAAAATTAATTGTATAATTACACATTATATCATAAAGATAATTATAAAATAAATAAGATGCATGAAATAAAAGTGTTATTTCTAAACTTTAGTACTTTTTTGTTTTAATAGTAACGATGTCACGTGATCAGAACACTGATCACAGTGCACAGATCACTATGTGAATAAAAACGAATTTGTTATAATTTTATAATTAAAAAATATAATTAAGAATTTACTGATTGCTGATATATAAAATTTGAGCACTCACCATGAAAAAAATTTAAGTCATCAAAATATTCTTCCACGCAGTCTTCTGTGAATAATAAATGGGCGAAGTTTCTGATTAATTGAGTCATTTTTGTCACACATACGCAATGATGTCGTGGAATGTAAAGAAGTTGTACTTCGTTGCGTTTCGACATAAAGGTTAAGATAGAATAGTCTTATGAGAGCTGTTATACCGACTGATAAATTGTCCGAGTTTCTTCTTCGAAATGGCGCGCCATTTTGAATAACTACTACATTCATGAATGAACGCAATTCTCATTTATTCCAATAATATTCATTTTTTAATAATATTCCCGGCATTTCTTCGTACTTAAAACAAATACTGATGCAACAGTGATTTATAAATTATTCCACAAACAAATTATCAGTTTTAATGGTCGGGTAACTCGAGCAACTTCATTTCTCACAATTTTCAAATACTTTCTGTCACCGACAGTGACATGTTTATCCATCAAACCATTCGTTTTCTCCGAGTTCGTCTTTATCTCGTACTATTTTCAATATTCCAGTAAGAATTGCAACAAGATACAACTGTACCCTATCCTAAACGAATGCAGTCGCACAGCTGTATTCTATGATTTCCCACAACGTATATTGCACTATATTTAATGGTGAGCAATTCCCAAAACTCTACAGCATTAATACAAAATCACAAAATGGACCATGAAAGAATAATGGCTGTTTATCCGACGATATGGTCTCGCGATTCTGCCAAGGTACTCGCTATCTTACAAGCAATAATTCTTTGACGTTCGCGTTTATCTCATGCGACCATCAGACACAGTCGGAAGACCGATAACAAAAGCGCGTAAGGATCGACCGAATCCCAAAATGGCACGATAACGCTGTTATCGTGTATTTTCAACAAATTATCAGCGTGAAATCGAACTCGGGCAATTAGCGATAGCAGGTCGAAGTGATTCGTCAGGTCGTCTCTTCACGCGAGCCTCAAGATGCGCTCGCATAAGTGGGTCAGAGATTGTAGAGCAGAAGTGGTTAGGGTAACCCACGCGATAGCTTTTGCTTCTTTGCCTGCATTCGGTGGTCATGAAGTTCCGCAGGGGTGCCTGGTACGCTCGTCCTATTCCAACAACTCCCACCTACTCGCTGTTTTTACCCACTCTAAACTTCGGTTATGTAACCATTAACACAACGATTTGAATCTATTACTTTAAAAAAAATTCTACCACGTTAGTGGTAAATTGCGAGTGAGTTCAATGTTCTTGGACCAGATGCCTTATTTTAGGAAGTTCCAGACAATAAAATAATTAGAAAAACGAAATAATCCGATTAATTTTTTATGGTTCGCGATCTTCGGAGATTCTAAATGATCATCCTTATCAGCCAGCTGATCCAACATTCACGGATCTTGTAATGTGACGAGTATAACCGGTGGAGGACACAGTCATGCGATCTTATCCAATCCGCCGAATAGTTAGGGTGGTTTAAAACAGTTTCAGGGCGCACGCCTACGGAATTCTAGATTCCGAACACATGCCTCGTGTCTGTCGTCGATGACGTTTAGTCGGAGTTTCGCTTCCGTCTCGTTGATTCTTCGTTACAATTCAGGTTCGGGATCGTATCTATCTGAGAGATGCCTTTGCAATTGTGCAACCAACGAGGATATATTCCTCCGTCGAACGGTTTAGATTCGCAGCTGTGATCATCAATTAGAAATCAAAGGTAATTCCTCTGTCTGGGTGAGACAGAAGAATGTTTATGGGACGTCAAGGATTCAACAGGTACTGTTCAGAGGGAATCTGAATTCGACGCGTGCAGGGTGTTAACGTAGCTAGCTTTTCATTCCAATAAAAAAAAAAGTCTCGCGTTTTACGTAACACTATTTCAATAATTGCTACCGAATCTTGCAAGCTGATCCAGGATAAAATAACGTTGACCTATTTGGGCCCGGTGCTTCCTCCAACAAATTCTACTGCAATGAAGCGAAATTAAAGGCCAACCGAGTGCATCAGTGCAGAAGAACCTACGGATTTGCAAGTGCGCTACATGAAAGCGAACGATGAGGCGTTATCGAATTTGGAGCCGACCAGCACGGATAAAGCGAACAAGAATGAAGAAGATCCTGTCGTGCACGAATCGCTGGATTTAATCGACAAATCGACACCAGACATCGATGTATCGGATACGAAAGTAATACAAGGTGCGATGCGAAACTTGCCTTTCAATATACCTTTGCTAACATTATTTCTGTCGTACAGAAAACCTTCAATTCAGCTCGGAACTTCCGCCGACGTTACACGAACGATTCATGCGAATCAAACAAATGGTCAAAGATGCCGTAGCTGCACATCATACGTTCATGATTTACGGAAGGTCACGAGTGATTCGAGAATGTATGCTAAAGCGAGGATGGTGCGAAAAGTTTTTCACGAAAAACGGTATCGATATTTTTCTTCTGTCAATGATGTTTTATACGTTATAAAATATTCATAAATGACGATCAATGTGTTAGATCTTTCTTCCTTTTTTAGACACATTGATATCTTTTGATACGTTGTATAAATTGACTTTTCAACAGCCGAGCAACATTTGAACGTGGATGCAAGTCCTGTGGTATTGCTGGCTGGCACCGGCGATTTGAAAGATCAGCAAAGCGAACACCAACTGATCTCTCGAATGCTCACTAACCACACCGTGGATTTCCTCTGGAACACCGGATCGGACTGGCCCGGTTGGCCAGCACAGGAAAATAAAACGACAATTTTTAACAGATACTGCCGGGCAGGATTCACCTCGAAGGTACCTGAAGTGACCTCGGCTGATTTCTTTCAGTCAGGCGCACATCGAACGAGGATAATACACGCTTGTAAGAAAATCGATTGCTTTAGGTGGGTTTGTGTTCGAACGTCAGGCAAATGCACTGGTACTACGAGGCTGGAGTGGCGAACACCCTTTTTCCACGTTGCTATAATTTATGCCAGGGCGATCAGATGCACGCTTTCATCGAAGATTTTCGGTCAATCATACCTACTATTCGCAGAAATTCAAGTTGTATTATATATTTTTAACATCCTCACTTGTATTTCCCATTCATTCTTGTAGATTTACAGCGTGTCTAGGCCTGTTAAAGTGGTTAGTTAGCAAGATCAATGACGAAGGTGAGAGCGCTGTTAGGGCGCCGACTGGCACGGTGCCTTTGAAGGCTTTAGAATTCGCGATCAAGCGATGCAGCGACTACATTAGTGCACAATCGCACGAGGATATCGATCAAGAAGTGGAAAGGATCTGGGCGCATCAGTGGGATCAGTTTATCAGCTGGTACTATCAGATCGTTCACGGTCAAGCTCTCTTCAATCGAAACAATGTGCCATTTCAAGTAAGCGATTCGATATCTGTCGACATCGCTGAGAAGTAACGTCACCGGAACTATATTAATTTAGCACGGTGTGAACAGAAATTCTTCTTGGCGTCGAAGCATATCTTGAAGAAGATGAAGAAGTACTGGCCACAGATCGACATGGACGGTGTGATGAACGTGTGGATCATGAAACCGGGAAACAAAAGTCGAGGTCGTGGAATCGTTCTCTTGAACAAACTGGAAGATGTAATGGCGAAGATGAACCCATCAAATAAATCAGACACACGTTACGTCATACAGAAATACATTGGTAATTACTGCAGCACGATACAATACCAATTAGCATTTTCAACTGAAATTTAATAAAGCAAGTTGATACCATTTCTTTACAGAACGGCCTTTGCTGATACATAGCACTAAATTCGACATCAGACAGTGGTTCATCATTACCTGCGCTCAGCCTCTGACTCTCTGGATATACAAGTAAACTTTTTCCGCTACAATTATCGTGTACTAGTTGAACAAGCACAGGTATACGTAACTCAAAACGATTTGTTCGTTTCGTGTCACGTTATCTCGTGCTCGCAGAAATCTGGGTCGTTTAATTGCGCGCACAAGACGCATTGTCGTATCGCAATTATCGTCAACGTGCATCCGAAATAGTTTACAAACTACGAAGGATCCACTTCTTCGGTACACATTTAGAATTACAGTAATTCGCTGGTTTTCCAACTAACTTGAGGCAAATCGTTCACCCGCGAGTTCACCTGCTATGAAATTGATCTTTCCTAACCCAGTTTGCGTAAATGGCTTCCCTATTACTGTATTCATCGAGTGATATATTCGACATGCGAGCATCGAAGAAACTGATGGTAACATATTATGTACCTCTTGCGCTTGCAGAGAAAGTTATCTGCGATTCTGCTCGCAGAAATTCAGTTTGACGGACTTCCACGAGTCGATTCATCTGTGCAATCACGCAATCCAGTGCAAGTACACGAATTGCGGCGATAGGAATCCTGCTTTACCCTCGGACAACATGTGGGATGCCACGACCTTCAAGGAGTTTCTCAAGTATGAGAGCGCTACTTCTATTCGGTCGCGTGATCCCAATTGAAATTTTCAAATTGACGCAAACTCCGACGCAGGTCCCAAGGACACGACAAAGCGTGGGACGATATCATTTATCCTGGCATGAAGCAAGGCCTGGTCGGCTCTTTGTTGGCCAGCCAAGAAGCCATGGACCGTCGGAAAAATAGCTTCGAACTGTACGGCGCTGACTTTATGGTTATGGATGACTTTTCCGTATGGCTGATCGAGATCAATAGCCACCCTGACATGAGTTACTCGAGCAAAGTCACCACACGCCTGTGCAGGCAAGTTCTGGAGGATACCATAAAAGGTGCTTGAAACTTTCGATTTGTTTGAAACTTCGATTCTTCTTTTTTTTATTCTTTGCGGTTTCTCACAGTGGTTATCGATCATCGAGAAGACAAAAGCGCGGACACGGGACAGTTCGAGCTGGCCTACAAACAAAGGATGCCCAGTTGTCAGCCGTATCTAGGCGCAGCTCTGTCTCTTCAAGGGACTAGGATAACTACTTGCGGGAAGAAGTCCATTTTGAACAGCCAAGAGTCGAAAGTTAGTCTTGTTTCGAAATCTCCAATGGTAGGCAAACTGAAATTTAAATTATTTATGAATAATTTCTTAATCTTAGGAGCCTGAGATATTTATGATAATATTATTTTGTTAAATTTTACATCTTTTGAAAGAGTAATTAGAATTTGTTTATTTTAAAAATAATCGTAGACCTGTTTAACGAAGAAAAAATCGACCGTGCACAATCAGATTGGTCCAGTGATCGTTGATTTGATCGAGGAATTAGAGATACAGTTGGATCAGGAGTTCTATGCTTACTACAAGATGGATTCGCCTAAGTTGAGGCAGGCTCTGCCAACGAGTGCACCAACAAAGCCTTTAATAACTGCCGTGCTAATCGATAAGCAAGAATCAACTGTGAAAAGTGCACCTGTGAGCAGCCCAATGCCTAACGTTAAATCAAAATCTCCTACGTCGATTCAGGTATATATTCCAATCGTTGAATCGCCCAGTTAACAAGTTATTTTACTAAAAAAAAAAAGGAATCTAATATTAGGAAAAGATTGGGAATACTCAGAGAAATATAGTACGTGTGCCGAGAAAATCGCATACTTTATCTGGAACGAGTAGTAATAGAACAGAATCGTCCCTTATAAAACAATCGTTAGTTTCAAAGATCATGGCTTTCCAGAAGCAATCTACAAAGCTGGCTCCGAAAATTGAAAAACCTCTGAAGCCAAGCAACGACAAGGTAGACATAATTTTGCAGATTAACTTTTATTTGTGTAATATCTATTCTTGCACGCATTAGGTAATCAAGACAGTGGTGCAAGAGGCGATTAAAAAATACAACAAGAGTGATCTTTTGTCCACCACTGCTTCAGAAACACCAACGTTGCCATCTCTTCTCTCTACAACAAACAAGATCGATCAAACAGTGAGTGTGAAAAATAAAAATCGTAACGTCCCGAGAAGATATCCTCGTCAAAGAAAGAACAAGGTTCTGTCAGATATCACCGACATGTATGCCGTTGGTTTGAGATTAACCAAGTGATTAAAAATGTCCTCTCGTGATTCGCACTCGTTACTTCCATTGTTGATCTCCTCTCCAAGTCTATGTTTCAACTGTACGTTTAAGTGATCAATAAAAAAAACAACTACACGACCGACTGTTATAATATCTCTCGATTTTTCATTTCCCTGTAAAGGACACCGAAACAAAATCTAATCGGCTATCACATCGGACAATCATGATTTCGGTAATGATTCGGCAATGGCAACTTCAGAAAGAAATCAAAATTATTAAAGTAGAATAATCAGACAAATGGCGGTCGTTCTCCGAGAATACCTCTCTAAACTTGATGATCGTCTGTAAAAGAATTAAGCGATATACATTCTTTTTGTCCATACTTGTCGCGTGGAATGGCGTACGTTGGCTCATCTTGGAATTCTGGAGATACTACGTTCGCAGGGAGTTCACTAGATTGTCAGAAAGATATCGATCATACCCTTCTCAACGACCGTAATTTTCGATGCTTTTTCCCAAGTTCCAATTACAAATTCGAGGTATAGTATTTCACAAAGGTTAACTTTTAAAAGCTGTCATCCCACACAAGGGAGTCATGAATGAAATTTTATTTCAGTACTCACTTTTTTTTTTTTATTTAAAAAGATTAATAAAGTCAGAGAAACACAACTTCATAGATATTAAACGATTTAGATTATTGTTCGCAGTGGAAACAAATAATACCATGATTCTATTATTACAAGACGATAATATTCAAACAAAATTCGATGAAATTTCATCATTTTAATATTGATAAAACCTGCATCGGGAAAGTTTAAGATACAATAAAAAACACATCATTCAAGTCTCAAGTTTTGTGAAATATTGCGACTATTTTTAGTTAGGGATTTATCTTTATTTTTCCTTCTATTAAATTTCTCTGATTCTCCGTTTTTCTCTTGACAGTTCAGAAACGATACTTCGCCGCCTTCAGGCAAAAATTCGATATCGTTCATTTTGTCCAACACTTGCACCGATTTGGAAAGTGAATTTGATGAACCAGTGAACGCCGCACCGTGTCAGCCAACGAATTTCAGTAACCCGTGCACAAACGACGATCATATTTTCAAGCCCGACGAAAGAGCACCCGATGCAGCGAGAAGAATGTTTGATCAAACGTTGTACATTTGCTCAAATGGAAACCCAGAACTCCGTTTGAAGAAACGATCGATACGAAGAGACGTTGAAAACGCTTCCGCGAGAGATGCACAGTTAACGAAAAAAACGAACTGTTTCAGGGAGAAACATAATCTGAAGAGCAAGCACTGCAGAATGAGATTCGATACGTCGCGATTCCTTGGCAAGTGTGAAAAACAAATGGCATTCAAAGACAAAATGTTTCTTGAAGGAGAACGTATGGGAAGTAACAGAAATGTGCATTCTGGTAAAATTTTGATGAAAATTCAATTTTTTTCTTCGAACGAGTATCTTTGAGAATCATAGTGAAAATTTGGAAAATTTGGACTGTACACTTCAAAATTATTTAATTAATTGAGTTACAACTTTGTTTTTAATATTAACAATTTATTATGTGCTAATTAAGATTTAATACCATTTAGTTGTTGGGAATTTTTTATCACAGTGGACGAAGGACACTGTTTTATGAAAAATTGCATTACTATTATTCTCAGTCCTCTATATAATGCGTAAGCTTTGCTTTACATTTTCATATTACATTTTTATTTTTTAGGCGTGAAAGGGATTCTTCAGGATACCAAAAGGTCTTACAATTTCACAAATATTGTACAAGACGAAAGAGGTGCTTGCAAGAGAAAAATGTTGATCGAGAATAGGATCGCGAAGAACAAACGTTTGTTAAAAACAGTGAAGGATGTAATTCACGTGATGAGCGAGCAGGAAAGTCTGCCTCAAATGGACTTGGGTTCGATCCAAAGTATCAAGCCTCAGAATAAAATTGCTAATCTAGCGAACCGGAGCGAGCAAGAGGTGCGAGTGATAAAACCAATGAAAACTGGGAATAACTGTGCAGTTACGATCGACTTGCAAAAGCTAGTTTTTAAGAAGCAAAAACTAGAAAAATTTTTGGACGACTCCATGCACGAGGCCGTGAAAAAGTATCGAACGAACAGAGATACGTGGGACAGAATAATAAAAAGTGAACAGTTTATCGAAGCTTAACGAAAAGAAAAAAAAAAAAAAAAAGGAAAAAAGAAAAAATACTCTCATACACTGAACGTATAGCAATATCAAAGCGCATCTATCGATTGTCAATACCATCGTTGAATGATGTCAACGTTTTGATCGGAAGTTTATTATAAACTAAATTGAAATGTGAAAAGACCGACGCAAACAAAACATGCTAAAATATACAAATTTCTCGCCGATAAACAAGCTGCACGATGCGACAAACGAATGACAGCGCAACTTTTTTGCGAAACAACGAACAGATAGATCGGGATGTAGATCTGATCGCAGATTCTAACCATGGATTCCCCGACATTCGAGAGAACAATCAAAACTCAGAGAATGCAGAACGTACGTTGGAAGGCCCGAACGACGTGAAAACTATTACGACGCGCAAATGGCAAATAACGTTAACCTCTGCTGATTGTACGATTGAAGAGCACTGTCAAGGTTGGCAGGTACAAAAGCGCTGATTTAAGAAAATCAACGGAATTCGTGTTAAAAAAAAAAAAGTGTCATTTCGCGAAATTTTTTGTAAGATATATTCGAAAGACCGGAAGGAAATCGGAGAGGAGTCGAAAATCGTTTTACGAGTTACCGATTCGACGATGATCGCGAATGTAGAACCGGTGAGAACCGCGAACGCCGAGATCCTCTGCAATCGTGACGATCTCGACGATTTGCTCGAGAAAGAGAAGAAGGAAAACGTGAATACTCACGGCAAGATTATCCTGAGGGAATACTTGAGACTTCTCTCCACCGAGGAGGCGAAGATCAATTTCATCCTGAAGGTTCTGACCAAGGCGGTGAACGAGCATAAGGTTTTCGCGATTTACGGCGTCTTCCCACCGTTGAGAAAGCCTCTGGGAAAAAGGGGCTGGATAGAGAAACGGTTTATCAGAAGAATGCTGTCGATGTCGCCGGAGATCTCGGAAGGTTGCTCGCAGAAATTCATTTCATTCGCCGTGAAAGCGAAACATATACAGATTCTTTGTATTTCAGCCGGCCTGGAAACGATCGAAAAGTTATTGCGTTATCCTGCCAATTTTGTGTGGTACACTAATAAAAGAGCGCCTGTTAGAACGGAAGAGAAGACCATAATTAACAAATTCTCCGGATGTTATTTTACGTCAAAGGTTTTATTTATCGCTTCTAATTTAACATTTTAATTTAACTTTCACATTAAGGCGATTTCAGGTCGATATGTGCAATAATTTGGAAAACATTTCTTGGTTCTACGAAACTGGCGTGTCGAACGTACAATTCCCACGATGCTATAACGTTTATCAGGTTTGTGTATGAAATTTCTCCGCATGCTGACATTCGTGATTAAAAAACGTGTCGCAACTTGTGTACAGCCAGCGCAGATAGAGGAATTCGTGCGGGATTTTTACATCACAGCTTGCACGGGAATTCTCAAGTGGTTCTTATTCTTGGCTACTATAGCTGGACCGAATGCTGTTTGGTCCCAAGACGGCACTATCCCTATAAAAGCAATTTCATTCGCTCTCGAGCGATGCGCTGAATACATAAGGTTTAAAAAGATTTCAAACGAAATCAAACACTCGAACTTTTTTTAAGAAATCTTTAAATCGCAGCGTCTGCGCACACGAAGATATCGATGGACAGGATTACAAAGAAATATCGATTTCCGACTGGAATCAATTTTTATTCTGGCACGAACAACTTTTGCATAGACGAGGGATATTGGAGAAGAATGACGACATAGATATCGAAGTATGCAATTAATATAAAACTATGATGAATTATAGTCTTATTTTTAATGTCAATAACATTGTCAATCAGGATACGAAGAAAAAGAAAAAATATATTTTCCACTGTCCTATTAATCACTAAAATTGGATTGTGAAAATTCTTTATCAGGAACTCTTACGATTCATTGCAAGCACGATGAAAGAAATGACGCAGTGTCGTGATCAGAGTCAAATCGACGGGATGAGGAACGTCTGGATTATAAAACCAGGTGACAAGAGTCTGGGAAAAGGTATAGTCCTGAAGAGTTCGTTGCAAGAGATCTTAAGCAAGATAAACCAGGCTACCAAGGAATGCACGCAGTACGTCGTGCAAAAGTACATAGGTAGATCTTTGATCGATTCTACAGTAGCAGAGTGTTAAAAATAAATTGATTAACGAATCGATTATTTTTAGAACGGCCTCTGCTCGTTCATAAAACGAAGGTTGATATTAGACAATGGTTTTTGATAACCAGCACGCAACCCCTCGTAGTTTGGATGTACAAGTGAATCGATTTTTCATTCCAATATTTGAGCACAACGTTCAACATTTTCTCACAGAATCATTCGTTTTAAAGGGATATTCTGCTTCGTTTCGCATCGAGAGATTTCACCCTCGATAACTTCCACGAATCGATTCATTTATGCAACACGACTGTGCAGCTGAAGTACAGGAAGACAGTGGGAGAGAACGCGCAGATACCCAGCGAACTTCACTGGAATCTTCAGAACTTCAAGGAATATCTGAAGTATGCATTTCTATGCGACTGTTAAACGTCAAGCAATTAGGTCGATTGTCTTCCTTTTTCAGAAATACCGATCGGGAGTCAGCATGGGAACAGCTCATTAAACCAGGCATAAAGCAAAATTTAATAGGAGCACTTCTGGCATCCCAGGAAAACATGGTCAATCGAAAAAATAGCTTTCAATTATACGGCGCTGATTTTTTAATAATGGATGACCTATCGGTCTGGTTAATCGAAATCAATACGAACCCACGACTGCATCCTCCTAGCAGTACTGTTACCGAAAAACTTTATCCAGAAATAATAGAGGATACTATTAAAGGTAGTTGCTAAGAAGTGATTGTTTTTGACCCATCAAGGGCTAATTTAAATGATCAAATTCTATTTTTTGATGATGGATCTGCCCGAGAAAGAAAATGCCAAGAATTCGCTTAATATTTTCTCATTATTGCGCAGCCACTTAGACTTTAACTCTATAACTTTGATAAAAGTAAACTCATGATATTGTAGTACATTATATTGACTGGTCCTTAACGGCCCTTAAGTTGCACCAAGTAAATTAAATTAAAAACAACTCTGTCCGTTTGTAGTGATTATAGACAGACGTAAGAACAAGAAAGCTGCTCGCGGTAAGTTTGAGTGCATCTTCAAACAACGCAATCCATTTTACGGAAACGTTCTAGGAAAAGGAGTGAGTCTTGGGATTCGCGGCAAAGCGTTACTTTCACCTCGAAAATGGTGAAAAGCAGAAAAGTTCCTCGTATAAGAAGAATATTGTAACAGGGTGGCGAAGGAGACATAAAGTAAGATTTAATAAAAACGTGTTTATTTTACAAGTAACAATGCTTTCTTGGGTATACAATCCTATATGAACAGATGTTTTTCTTTCTGTTATATTGATACACATCTATGCACGAATGCATACAAGATATACTTGTCGTAATTGCATTCGGACATTCTTACGGGTATAAAATGATTTCATTCAACATTTCATTTGTCTTTTCATCAGCATTATTTCTTAATTTAATTTTGATTAGAAAAAAACAGTTTTACTCCACCTTTTTGTGTTTTTTCTCTTTTTTTTTTCGAATTTTCGCTGACAGAACGAATTCTGTTTTAAATTCTAGACGTATGCACAATCCACAACGATCTCAATTTTACGTATTAAACAAAAACAATAACAAAAAAAAAAAGAAAAAAAAAAGAAAACTAACTCTTCCGTTACTATTCTCTCAAAATCGGCTTGTGTATTACGTGTTACAGATGCACAATAGTTTTCAATCTATCCTCGTAGAAAATTCATTTATGCACTTGTGTTACAAAATCTATTTTGGTCGTGTTTGTTAGTGTGACCGTCTGAAAATTCTCATTTTTATTCACAAACGCGAATACTTTTAAATACGATTCTCATTTCGTTAATACATCTAAATGAAATAAAATCATCCTCTGTAGGATATAATCATGAAGAAACGACATTATCGTAAACTGCATTTGCAATTTGTAGAACACACCTATCTAGGCTAGACTACACTTTCGTCAAACAGATCAAGCAAGACCTGTGCAGAACGTTTATCGTTCATAGAGAAAAAAAAAAAGAAAAAAAAAAAAGAAACTTTACAACGTGAATAAATACAAATGCTGGCTCTATGTTACGTTCCTGTCATTGACAGAAGTGCTTTGCCTGTGTTGACATCGGTGTAGTCTCGTACAGGTGAGATCCCGCCTGCATCGGGTTTCGAAATCGAGCAACTATAGAACGAATTATTCAATTCTGACGTACGTGCGTGAACATCATAATTAAATAAAACGATTCAACGTTCGCCGGACTTCGATTGTGATTATCGCAAATACATTCGGGGTGAGCTTTGGATATCTGTCGCTGCACAATTCATGTACGTACGTACGCGCAGCTTACGGCGAATGTTCTTGCGGAAAATGATTAATTCCAATATCGACAAGATGTATAAATATCACATGTAAAACTGCACGTAATGAGACAGACTCACGTAACTGGCTTTAGCGTAAAGGACAATTTAGGCCTCGAGTTGTTCTTCCCGAGGATTTTCTTTTGTTCCTCTTTAACACGCTTTTCATGTTCTTTCCTCATTCTTTGCCTTTCCTCTTCCATTAAACGTTGTTGTTCGACCATGGCCAATCTTTCTTCAGCCTATCGGAAATAAACGTTTGTTTAAATGGCCAACAGGCAAGTTCACGCACATTCACCCCGTTGGAAACCTACCAGTTTCTTCTGAGCTTCCTCTATCTTTCTGTTGTTCTCCTCCATG
>KQ435700.1:2248551-2267189 GCA_001276565.1 Melipona quadrifasciata | reverse complement strand
TCCACTCGCCACGTCGTTTGCGCGTTCGCAATTGTGCGCTCTCCGTCGAATCACCGCGAGACGCGAGAGGAGAAAGGATCAACGAAGGGAGCCAGCCTCGGCGGCGACTTCTCTCCAGACAACGGCAACGCGATCCAGAGAACTTGGCACGAGTCCCCCCCCGCGAAGGCGATTTACTCACCGAGATCAAGCGTCGGATATCTTACTCGGCGAGATAGCGGAAGTCTCGAACGACGATTTAAAGTGTTTCCTGGCCGTTATCGTGGGCGACCAACGAGAACGAAAGCTTTGACTTGTCTTTGCTGAGGTTGCACTTCTTCTCCCAATGAATTTGTCTCCTCTTCCCCTCACCTGCGCGAAAGCGGAGAGAAAAATATGGAGAGCTCGACTCATTCGGACGATCGGGAGATTAATGGCGAATAATCCTGCGGAAATGGTTGTTACGTTCGGGTAACTGGTGACCGCAAGTACGGGAGAAAACGGGATCGAATCTTTCGTACTGGAGTGACTAGGATTTTACGCGATCGCTGTGGATAGTGGAACAGTCGGTGATTTTTAATTAAATTGGTTTTTGACAGGGGTGAGATCATCGAGTACCTCGCAAGCATGTCGAATCTTTGGTAGTTTGATCGCGTCAAATATACATTGTAATTTAACCTGACATTTAATACAGAGAAACGGTTTTGAAAAGTTGTTATTATAGTAGAACTGTATAATATAGTATATTGTGCTATATTAATAATAGAAATTTATTATTCTATTACACGAAATACAATTCAAGTTCATATAAAGAGTTCTACAGAACATCTTTTACTTCAGGAAATCTTCGATTGTTAAGTTAATACTGAAGAACAGTTAGATATCGTTAAACAGAACTCATATATACGAATATATACATTATATACGAATTTCATTTATTCCAAATTCACCAAATTTTAATTAAAACTGTTACTGAATCCATTATTTGAACTTGATATATTATATGTTCCTACTAAATGAACGAAAGATCACTGGCAGAGGAAAGAGTTCATACATACAAAGTTCCGCAGAACATCTTTTACTTGAGGGAATTTTCGAACAAGTGGAAGATTTTTATTCGATTTGAGACGGAGTGAAACGTGTTTTCCTGCATTTTCCTACACACGATCTTCAAACGTTCTTCCTGTCGGAGCGGACTCTTCTCAGGTGAACGTGTCATACGAAACGAACGGGTCATTGTTGCAGGATTTATGGAGCAACGTTCGTTTCCTCCCCTCTGCGCGCTCGTAACCTCTTTCCCGTTTTAAGTGCATTTCGTTCGACGGGTTCATTCTACCCCAGCGTACCTGCAACTCCCTCGAGTAATTCACTTTCTCTCTCTCTCTCTCTCTCTCTCTCTCTCTCTCTCTCTTTTACAGGTAAAGTCGTATTCCACTTAGGCCGCGGATCGCATTGAAAGTCGAACGTTAAATCGACTTATCAGAGCGGAGCTTGGCAACGAAGCTCGCACTTGCGAGCGTTTTCGACCGTGTAGAGTGCAAAGTAACCGAGGAACTTTCTCGTGGAAAGTGGAATCCGCATGAAAATTCATCGATTCGACCCCCTGGCTTTCGTTTTAAAAAAGATAAGTCCACGTAAAGGGAGTGAAGGGGGAGATGTCTCTGCTCTGCCGAGCTTCTAACGCGAATTTCCCATTCCTCCCACGAGAACAGTATCCGCGGCGATTACTCATCTTTCCGCGGCACCGACCGCGTAGAATTCCGATGATCGTGACACATAAGGAGCGGGACACGAGCGCGCGATAATTTAGGATCGTGACGTAGGTACTCGGAAGGATGTGCGAATTGGCGGCGAACGAAGAAAAAGAAAGAGTGAGAAAATTTGTGCAAATCGACGGTGACGTCATTCGAAATGCCAATATCATGTTCTTGTCTTCTGCGTATCCTGTCGAAATCGAACGAGAGAATTACACGTTTCACTCACAAGTGAATTGATCAAGTTCGTCAGCACAATTGGATTAATTGCGCAAATTGAGCGACGATCTCGTGTTTTGGCAAAGAATTTAGAGGACTGTAGAAAATTGTATCGAATCGTTCGTTCGATCACACCTTGGTTATTTTATTTTATTGGAACGATTCTGGGGAATTTTATTTTATTATCACTGAAAGTGATTTTAGGGGGCCTCTTCAGAAGCAACGCTAGTGCAACGAAAATTAGCGATTGGTTGATTTGGGTCACGTGATTCGCGAGGGGGCGTGGTATTGTCTGGTACTGAGCGATCGTGGCTGTAATTTCTTTTCTATCGATTCAAATGTGTGCGTTTCAATAAAATTTTGTGGCAAAAAAGTCGTCTTCATTTCCTAGTCGGAACAGTTCATGCTTCTGGGCCTTTCTGTGAGACAAATCGTACTAGGATACGAGTCTTGTAGTTTTTTTTATATACATCCTACACTACAAAGCAATTTGAGATTACTTTTCTCGATCGATGCCTCATACTAATCCTAAAAACAACGTCTGCTAAATGATCCATGATTTACGAATAGAGGTACGCGTTTTGTGCAAACACACCGTTTTAATTTTTACGAGACACGGCCCATGTTGAGTCGCCTACGTAAACGTTGTCGTACGACAGCCGATAATAGAGACAGACGTGTCTCCATCCTGAAAGCGTAGTGTTTTATAATGTACACACGATAGCACGAGCGCGACGATATCTCATTATACCGATCGACGTGCGCACCAGTCTATTCCACGATGTCTCTTGATGATCCGCTTCTGCCGCACGACCGTGACTCACACGATTTGCGTCGAAATGACTAAGTGTACGCGAGATGTATAGCAGGAACGCAGAAACAGCGACTCACGAAACTGAATTGGTTTATACGCTGGTTCGTTAGTATCAAGACCTGCTGCTGGTTTCATCGAGGACGTGATAATTAATGGTCCCTGTTGGTGTCTCGCGATTTTTCTCTGTGTCGTCTGGAAGTACTAAGTATGGTCTAGAACTACGGAAAACGCAGTGTAAAAATCTTCTACTTTTTCAGTAGAAAATTATATTTTGTAAATATAAGACGAGTCAGTCAAAAAGAGTCGAAATGTCCAAGCGATTCAGAGTATTAAACACCGGATATATCGGTGTTTGGATTCTAAAAATTAAATTCCAGCGACGTTCTTCGCGAACGACAAATCAAAAGGGAAAATCTTCTTGAAAAATTAACATTCGCGCGAAGCTTGTGACGAGATCTCCGTTTCCATTCTCCTGAGATTCGAATAATCGAGCCAGACGTGCTCGTGCAGCGTCGCACGAAAAATTCCTCTAGTGACGTTTTCCTCGAGCGAATTCCTCTACTCTTTGAAGCCAGTCCATCCTGGTACAGTCCACCCCTCTCTCCGTAATCGCGCGAATCTGTCATATCCCGGAAAAGTTTAAGACCGTGTCCGTCAAAGGGGGAGCGCAGACCTGCCGGCGCGCGCGGAGCTTAATTATGATAGAGAGAGAGAGAGAGAGAGAGAGAGAGAGATTCGAATGGAAACGTACCATTCGCGTCCCAGGGAAGTTCTGATTAACGTTCGGGGAGCAATTGAAAAAATACCGTTCCCCCGTGTACATAGAGCTTCGTTCCCGATGTCTCTGTCCGGCGGGACGGTCGACTGACGTTTAAGTATGTAAAATTAATTAACGTTGATTAACGCTCGGCGAACGAAACGAGCCCGACCGGAGCTCGAAACTTACCGCTGGAGATGGGATCAAGTCCGGTACGCGGGTACTTGCGAATCGCGAGTTTCGAACGCCGATCGAAAGTGAGACCGTTTCGACGAGCGCGCTTGCTCGATGTTATTCGTTTTGCACCTAGAACTGGAGTAGTCTGGTAGGTTTCTGAAACTTGCTCGGAGGTGGTTCGACGTTCGAAAGTATCGCCTTTCAATTTCAAAATTAAATTATGCGAAACAATTGGAGAATCGGAATCCAATGACTCGTTGCGCGATCGATGTGTTCGCCGAGTTGGTTGGATTCGATCCGGAAACGTCAAAGGTGACGACTCGTTGAAGTTCGAACGATTTGCATACTCGACCGGGGGGGGGGAACACATCTCTCAACGAACGATTAATTTCCTTCGCTCTCTGTTTCAGGTAAGGGAGAACGATAGTTAAGAAGAGAAGCTTCGACGCCCACCTCCTCCGATCGTCTCGACCGATCCGCCGCGGTTCCGTGTGAGTGAGCCCACTCGTCGATCTGACTTTTTGCTTTATCGGCCTTTGGCGGCCTTGCCTCGCTCCTCTCTTTCTTTTCTTTTCCGCGCGCGCCTGCTTTTTCGAAGCATCCTTTCATTAGCAGCTTTCAGAAAGTCACAGCAACGTGGGTACTACGTGTATATGGAGGTTGGTACACTGGCGGCAGCGGCTTTAAAGCCCCCCGGATTTATTTTGTTTCTCATCGGTTTCTGGATGAGAAGTTTCAGCTCTTGGTTGGCTGGCACAGAAACCGCGAGACGAGAATAAAACTAACGAGAGAGCGTGTAAGAGAGAGACGCGACCACCCTCCTCCCCGCGGGAGGAGGAGGGAGCTTCTGGCTTCGTTGTAGCGCGGCGGCAGACACACCCTTGGTACATATAGCACGCTCTATAAAGCTCGTAACCCTTATTACACGCGAATAATCCGATCTCTCAGCTCGAGGACAGCCGCGACGAGCGTCTCCCGTAAAACACGGTGACACAGATTTTCCGGGAACCCGAGGATCGAGCCGAGCGGCGGAGGCTCCTCGAGCGGACGTATCGGGCACGTTTCAGGGAAGTTTCGAACCGAGGAGAGAGTCGGCGCGCGTTCCACGCGGAAAGCGCGACGAGGGTGGCGCGCGGCGCGGGCCAATGGACGCGAAACAATATTCTTCTTTTAATCAAAAGGGATCTGGCCGAATTCCAGAAAAATTTCGTCGCAGTCGCGGCACGTTCCACTCGTAACTAGCGACCTGTGATTGCCGGGAAGAACTACTACGAGCAATAAAAGACGGGGATAAGCTATCTGTCGTACTCTGCCGCACGAGAAATATTGGCGGATTTTTTTTTTTTTTGTTTGATAAATACGATGGAGGGAGAAACATTCATTTGATTTTCTCATACTTGGGATAATATTTCTTCTTTACGGAAGAAATGTTACGAGCAGTTTTTGTAACGGAAATGTTATAGTTTTTTTTTACTCAGATACGTTAGAAACTTTTTTTTTATTTAAATTTAATTAAGTGTTTTTTTATAAAATTTAATCAAGTATTTGGGTATTTTAATGGGAAATGGTTATTGTTACGAGGTGTAATATAATTAATTCGTACACTTTTTGGTCAGATTTATATATGCGCTGTTGCCAAAAATTGACCAAGATTTTCGAATATCTATAAACATATTTTTGAATCCTAGTTTAATGAAGATTAGATCATTTTTAAAATATTGGCAATGAATATAAAATAATTGTGGCCACAATGAATCTGCATCATTTCAACTGACTTAAACGAATCAGTGAAGCAGCACGTGAAACGTTTCGAAATCTTTGTTTTTCTTAAACATCTATTAGAAAATTCAGCCGTATTCAGTATCGTACAGTGGAATTTTTCCAATTGTTCTCACCGAACTTGTTATTTTTTTTTTCTTTTTTCTTTGGATTGCTCGTCAGGATTCGTTGCTCTCCGTAAAAGCGCGCAAGCGACCGAAATTACACACGTTACGGCAGATTCGTCGCCGCCGTGATCGATCTTCCACAGTGGAAGCTCGTTGCCTCTTCCAGGCACCGCAACATCCTTCAACTCGCGTTCGAGAAAACCGGTTCTCTCTCCTTCGCCCGGCAATCTCGTCTCGATCGCCATCACCCAAACGAAATCCTCCTAGCGCGAGCTTATAGCTTATTTTTCAGCGTGTCCCGGCGCGAACCCGGAATTTGTATTCGCACGCTCGAAGATGCATCGGGCTCTCGGCTCGGAGGTGAGATGAATATTCATGTTTTCGAAATGCACGGACCTCGCATTGTGCCGCGGGATCTACGGGAAGCCGCGATCCGGTCGTTAATCCTGCCAGCTTTGAAGATAACTTCGGGACACGGTCGCTGTAGATAGTCCGTTTGCCGATCGTTCGATCCCATGATTTGTGCTTTCAATTCTGTAACTGGTTCTCTTTATTTTAATCTGGACAGAATCGTCAGAGCTCTTGCGTTGCAATTGCTAGCGCAAGATCGAGAAATCTTGATCCGAGGAATCTCGAGTTCTGTTTCGTTTAGCTCGAACTAGCTAGAACCGTAATTGCCGGTGTAAGATGCGGAGATACTCGTGGAAGTGGATAGACATGTTTTAATTTCACCGAATCGTCTGTTTGATTTTAATAATTGGCGGTGCAAGATACATTTATAGAGCGAAGATACTGCACGAAGAAGAAATGATGTAAGTAGAAATGACTGCTCGCTTATTTTAATTTCGTAGAAAATCGTCAGAGTTCCGTTTGATCTTGTAATCGATGGCGCGACATGTACTTACCGGAGTAAGATCAGAGAAATAATTGATTTCGTACCGATGGAATCGCAGATTGCAATTGATACGCAATGTTCGAGAACTGTAGAATTAATTCGCGCGACGGTGTTGGTTAACGAATTGCGCCCTCCTCGTTCGTATCGATCAGCTTTCTATCGTCTCCGGGAAGCTTTTCGTTCTCTTCGAGACCAAACTTGCCAGCCGAATTCGTTCTGCGTCTTCTTGACAGATTCTAATTTATCTTTCATACGCGCGCGAGAGGGTGGTCTTTACATTCCACCTGCTTGGAACTCGCCGAAAGTTGGCGTTCGCCGATTTTCCACTTTGGCGACTGAAAGGCTGCGCGTTATCTTTCTCTTGCCTGGCAAAATGAGATCACGGAGGCAAGGGAGGGAGGGAGAAGAAGGCGAGGAAGCTTTTAATTTTCGTTTCGCTAGAAGGCCGCGAGGTAAGCCGTTGAATATTAGCGGACGTTCATAAAGATTTGGAAACGGGGAACTCAGCGCTGGCGACGGCCTCGCAAAGTTCATTCGAGCGTCTCGTAATTTAAACTTAAATCCTCTCCCGCGAAAGTTTGATACATCTGTTGTTTCCATAAGTCGCGTGAAATATCTTTCGTTTATTTCGAAATTAATGTCGTTACGCCGCGGAACCAGGCACGGGGGAACGAAACTGGCGGCGGCCGTTTCGAAGAATGCAAAAGTACGCTTTACCGCAGAATCATGAATATTTATCACGCGCGGGATGAGTCACTTAACTCGACCACTCTTCGAATGTAAATCACTCGAAATTACGAAAATTAAATCGCTCGAAATCCATTTTCGCGACGCGTTCGAAATATTTTAAGCCGCGCAAGTTGTACGAAGTTGTATCGAGAGAAGTTGTGTATGGTATTTTCCGCGGTGGAAATTGTTAAAACGTGTAAATGGATCGAAGAGTCAGTCACGGTATTGGAAAACAAAAGCGGGGAGCATAAATTGAACGGAAAGATTGAAAACTGAAATGTCCGTTGTCACATTGTTTTATTTGTCCCTTTTAACGCGTGCTCTTTTAAAATATCGTGCATTTTTATATCAGCACCTTCGAATTTAAAGGACGTGTTTCAGTTAAACTTCCAGACTTACTTGCATCTGTTTACCTCCCGCTCGATGAAAGAGAATCATAAAAATATCAGCCGATCCGTGAAGCGTGAATCAGTTTCGCTTTTCCTCGTTTCGTTTGATAGAGGTGAAATTAAAGTTGCGGAGGACGCAATATCTCGGCTGGCTTTGTGCGTTTGTGCGCGTCTTATCAATCGTCTGGCGATAAACGAGGGGGTGGGCTTCGATATCTACGGAGAGAGGGGAGAGACGAGTCAAGCCCTTCCCCCACGGTTCGATTTATTCGTCCGAGGAGCCGACAGATTTCGAAAGTGCCGAATCCTAATTTACTTTTTCCATGCCGGTTCCTGCGCGACCTTCGCGTCGTGGTACATTGCCCTCGTCTTCCAGTTCTCGCCCGCTGTTTCCCCCTTGCTATGTTCGGAGTTCACTCTGCCGTGCGAAAGGCAGAAGGGTAGGAAAAAAAAGTTCTTCGCTTTCGAAACTTCGAATCTTTTATTCCGTGCGATATTCATTCGCCTTCGCTTTGGCTTAGATTCGTTACTCGGTTACGTACGTCGTTGAGTCCGTTCGATTTATGCGTTTTACTGTAATCGCAGGTATTGAATCGATGGAACTTAATTTTGAAAAGGTGTTTGTTCGAATCGACGCATTTCTTAATAAGAAGAATTAATAATTTGTAAAGACAAGAGCGAGGAACGAAAAATTGTCGTTCATTTGGTTTTCAAGTGTGAAAGTGATTAAAAATTATTGGAACGTTAGAACAAAATAGTTTTGTTCATAATTTACGTAGAAGAAGAAAAAGAAATACGAATGTTAATTCTTAGGAAAATTGAAAACAGTCTCGAGAAGATTTCTCGGATTTTTTAAAATAATTCAAGTTAATTGACAAGCTAATACTATGATATCGTTGCCATTAATTCAAATTTTCATTAATAACTAGACTGGATTTTCATACTTTAACTAGAAATTGTTAGTACGATCCATTTGTCGATGCGGATATGATACTAATATCCAGCAATGGAGGTAAGAGCTTTGATTTATACCGCGCGACGATTTGCTCGGCACTCACTTCCTGAAACTCGCTCGCCTCCGACGAACGGCCAAGTTGCCAATACTAGTTCGGGGGAGCATCAGGAGTTAAACACTCGAAACAATCCTCATCTCGTGGAATCAGTAACAATCGCGAAATCCCGATTTATCTCTGTCATGCCAGCGACGGCGACCTTCGTAATGGAGTGCACTGGCCTCCCTCCCGGTTCTTCAACCCCTCGGAAACTTTGCCCCGTCTTACGATAATTCCCGAGAATCTTACTTTCACCCCCATCCCGTAATTTCCATTTTCTCTTCTACGAAAAACAAGGAAAAAAAAAAAGGAACGAATCCGAGAGTAGCAAAGTGTTTCCTCCACCTTTTTAATTACTATTAAGAGCTTAACGTTTGCTACGTGCCTTTTTTCCAGCGAGGCAAACAAAGGAGAACGAGTCGGTCTTACACAGCTAGGAACGAAACTGAAATCCCCACTTTATATCTCTCTCGTGCACGACCTTTAGATTGGGGTGCGTTGCCCCATAGCCTTCGTTCTTTGCTCTTTAGGAAAAATTTTCCCCGGGAAAGTCCGAAATTTCAGTCGCTCGCTCGTCGTATTTCTAAACCTCTAGAAATGAACAACCAAGAAAACGAACCTGGAAGAAGGAAAACCAGGAGCATTGCTACTCGCGGGACTGGAACAAAAGAGAAACAAAGCTGAAATTCCAGTCATCGCTCCCCAGTTGAAGAGCTCGTCACATTCCACCTGTAGAAAAGGAAAAAATCACTCTAGACAAGGAAAACCAATCTACATTACAATCAGAGCAAAAAAAAAGAGAGAGAGAGAGAGAGAGAGAGAAGAAAAATCAAGATCGAGTAAAAGAAAATCAAGAAAATCCTCGTGGAACCAAGAGGAACAAACCCGAAATTCCAATTTATTTCTTTTGTGCCTGCGCGACCTTCAGGTCGGGGTACATCGGCCCCTGACACCCCTCGCGCGTTCCTCCCCCTCCGCCCTCGTCACATTCCTAAACTCTCGTCCGTCTCTTTCCAACGCGACGGCGACCCAAGCAGAAGAGGGAGAGAGAGAGAGGGGAGGGGGGTGGGGTGAGAGTCAGACGCGGAGGGTGAGTTTTTGCCAGGCGAAGTAATTCCACCAGCAGACACCCCCTCCAGTTTGTCGGGCGCGTGGCGATACATGCAACCCCTCTCCGCGTGGTTTTCAATGGCGGTTGGTGGGGGCTGTTGGAGCGATACCGCGGGGGGTTGCGACGATACTGCGGGGAGAGAGAGAACCACTGGCTGGCCGGCTAGCTGGATGGTTCGTCGGCTGGTTGGCTGGTTTGCTTGGGTAAGGGGTTGCGTCGTGGCGCCGCCGTTGTCGTTCCTACGCGAATTCGTTTCGCGTAAGGGAGCCCTCAGTCGACGCGCGACTGCCCCGCAAGAAACGTACACGTGCCACCCGGTGGTTCAAGCACGCAACGCACCCTCGCCGGCCAAGTGATACGCGATCGTCTTTTTTCTTTCTTTCTTTCTTGCTTTCCTTCTTTCGTTCGTTCCGACATCCCCAGGGGGATGTAACGCAGCAGCGCGTGAGCAGCGGATGGATTCGTTCTGAGAGGTAATCGCGGTCTCTATGTAAAAGTCTTTCGATCTTTTTCTTTTTTTTCTTTTCTTTTTTAATTTTTCATCTTGAAAAGTGTCGAGACAAGTGGATGGACGTCGCAGGGTAAATTTCGTACAGGTGAAATCGTCGCTTTGCTTTTTATTGTATTTCGTAAGGGTTGAAGATGGTTTAATAATCGGAAGTTTTCTGATTTTTGTATTTTGCATATATAAGGGTTTCGCGAATTTCTCGAACAAAGTCGAACGCGGGACAAAGTAAAAGGAAAGTCACGGGAGGGAGAGGAACGTTCGTACGTTTTATTACACCGGGCTCGCTCTCGTCCTATCTTGCTTGCCAGCTAAATCTGGAGAGAACGTAAAGATAGTAGTAAGCGAGTCATCGATCCGAAGTCTATTCCAAAGCGAGAAATCCCAAGATATATATATATATATAAAATATCTCGATTTCCCGATATCTTTTTATTCCCCGTGTAAAACGCAACGTTACGAGATATCGATCCCGGACAGAAACGTTTCCCCGTGGCTGGCATCGTTCGCTTTAATTGCGATCGATAATCCAACAGCGCGAACTTTCTCCGACCGTTGTATTTTTAGACTCGTGAATCACCGAATCTCCCGGCGAAAAAAAGCAGCTTCTACGAAGTTTCGCCCTTCGCGTTTTCGAGGGAATACTCGAAAACGTGACTCGAATGCGTTCGCGCCGCGGAAAAAGCCAGCGGTATCGCGAAGAAGGGAAACTTTTCGCGGAAGAAGCGAACGGTCGTCACCGCTCATCCTCCTCGGTGACCAGTTCTTCCTCGTCGCTTGTACAATGGCGCTTCGACGCAACTGGATCGAATCCCTGGTCTGGCTCGTGCACGTCACTCTGGCGAGCATCGTCGAGAAAAACCGGCGCGGCGTCACGCGACTCTCGTCAACAAGTTAGAAATTGGTATCGCTGTCAGGTAGCCGGCCGCCTCGTTCCGCGAGTCTCTTACGGGACACGAAACGGTTCACCGGTTCGCGTTTCGTGTCGGGCCTCCCCTTGATCTTCTCTGCCTCTCCTCGCTATCATACGAATCTATAAATAAATTCCTCGCTGCTACATTACTAGTGTCCTTTAACGAACTCGCGTTCGCGGATGCATCGCGTGCTCGCCGGCTAACGGCTGTTGCCGTTCCGTTTGCGTTTACGCTGCGACTTGGTGCAAGTTCGTGGAACGTTGTTTTCCTACTTGCGAGAAAAGTACGGGGGAGCAATTGGCAGGGTCGGAGAGATACGAAAATTTGCTCCTCGGGGGAGGGAGAATGTTTCGAAACATTTCCTGCTTTCCATGTTTCTCGCGTGATTTTCACGCGTTGCGTTCAGGTCCGGCAAGCTCGCAGTCCCGTTCGACGAAATGCAAATTTGCTTCCACGACTGTTTCGTGCGTCAAACGTGTCGAGTCACGTTAGAGTACTCGTTTGAGTCATAATTTCCGTCAAATTCGATTCAAGTTTCGTTTGAGCTTCCCATGATCCAAACGACGTTCGCCAGAGGATATAAGAATTTGTACGCGACGTTGCACCGAACTTCGAAAGTCGTGATAAAGTGGTTTACCATGATCCGTTTTTCATCTCGCCGCCTCCTATGGGGGTTCATCCCACCGGTAAAGATTTACGGTTTCTCCCTTTCTCTCTCTGTTCCTATGAGGGAAGAAGTTTGGATGATACTCGTAAGACGCTGGCGTACACGGCGAACCTCTGAGAGATCGGTTTTTCCTTCAGCCGCGCGGAAACAAGAGAAAAATCGCCGGAAGATAAGAAACGGTTGGACAGTAAAAATTGTTTGCCCCTCTTTCGGAGCTGTCAGTGAAACTGCCGCTGCTGGAAAATTAGCGTGCGTCGCTTTTGCTAAAATTGCGCGTCTGGGCGAGGCAACGAGAGCTTTTCTCTCTCTCTCTCTTTTTTTTATTGTCGTTTCATTTACGTTTTCTGTACGAATAAAATCGATGAACTCCACTGTTCTTCATTTTTTTTTTTTTTTTTAGAATTTCAATCCCGAAGCTTGACGCTTCGCTTTTTTTTCGTATTTGAAATAAATTTTTTTCAATAATTAAACTCCACTCTCAAGTGGTATCGTTGCGATGTCGCAGATGATTGTAGCAATTTATATTTGATTTAATTTCATTTCGTATTTCATTTTCCCTCCCGACAGAGTTTGGCGATAAAATGAAATCAAGTTAAAAAAAAAATTACGCGATATAAAATCTAAAATTTTCAAGGCTTCCGATGCTCGATGATAGTACCAATTGGGAATTAATATCACAAATTTTTGGCCGTTGAGTAATGAATAATTCGTTTCGCGAAACAACGTAGTATATTATTTTACGTATTTTCTGTTTCGTCAGATAAAAGCTACGCCCGTGTGCACATTTTTGTTCGTTAAAAGAAAATTTTAAAGTGGAAGATATATTATTTTGCGCCTTTTATTTTCCGGGCTTCATCAATTTAGCAAAATCAATTTAGCGGGACTCATTTCTAGCCCCTGGTGATTTTTAACGACCGTCGCGGAGAAATTCAAGCGTCACGCGCTTGTAACATTTATTATTCCGGTGGTCGGTTCGCTAACGAAAGGAACACAACTGCTGCTCGCGAATTCCCGCACCGCGTTTAGAATATTTACACGCGTTTAATACGCTATGAGTTATTTCGCTGGAAAGGGTCTCTGACGATAAAACCGTCGCTTCGCACGGATATAATTCGCCAAAGTGGCCGACAATAATTCTCCGGGATTCCGCCTAACGTTAATAAGTACGTAACAACTAAATCTGTTTGCGAGAGACACCAATTCACCAGCCACGAAAACTCCAATTATACAAATTATTTGTTCTTCGACGAGAGGCGCATAAGTAATAATATGATATTATTTTCCATTGATAAGACGTGACTTTTTCTTCCATCTCCACTAGCATCGTTAAATTAATTCCACTCGTATCGGAGAAAATATAATCTGGTAATCGCGAGATGCAACTTGCAACTTGTAGTTTCGACACGAGACCACCGTGTACCCGGTAATTTATTAATTCTTTCCCTTTGGAGCTCGCGCGTATTCCCGATTTTTACTTCATTCTTTCCAGGTTCGATCGTCAACCTAGGGGGAAATTGATCAAAGTGGTGGTAAATTATCCGCGAACGTCGAGGCAGCACGTTCGCGAAGCAATTTTCTCGCGTGATTCATAATGTCGCCGGTGCCCGGGGCCGAGTTCACGTAGAGCGCGTGGGTGTTATCTGATTTTTCAGCAAGACGCACGTACACGCTCGCGAGGCCGCTCGCGGATCGCTGTGTTTTTCGTGCGTGGAGACTTTCCTCCGGCCATTAGCAACACGCGAGCCACTAACCCCTACGGGCTGCGATCGGGCCGCACAATTGCGGCTGGATATCGACTCCGGGTTCGTCGTTGGTTCCTCGAAATTCCTCTTCCCCGGCTTCCGCGTAGCTGAATGCAACTGAATCGATCCAATCGAAGCAACGTCTCGATTGAAAGATACGCGGCGAAGCCCCTTCTTTCGCAGTTGAGATATTTCTCTGATAAACCGCAATAAATAGAAATTGAAAGGTGCGAAAATATGACGGGCACGAAACATCCGGAGTAAAGCACTTATTTATTACGCACAGAATATTAAAACAATAACTTTTGATAGATGAAACAAATTTTCTTTGAATATAATTTTCCATTCTTTCTTTTCTTTTCAACGTAAATTTGTAACTCGGAGAGAAATTTTAAACGCCGCCCGGGCGTTTATGTCCGCAGAGCAAAAATTTAAATTAGTAAACGTTAACGGACGACGAAAATAGTTTCCTCGAATTGCGTTCCTCTCCTGCGAGAAAAGGGCGTTTTTCTTTTTTCCCTTTTTTGTTTCTTTTTTTTTTACAGAATTACGGGAGCGGGAGCAAAAATATATTTGCAGTCTCGTTACGCTGGTAAAAGTTACCCCAGCGCACAAAACGGCGTCTGGTGCGATGCACCGTGTGATCGATCGCGGACGTATATGCACGCTCGTATTTTTAGATGCCGGACTGACAGGTGAGAGATGCTGCAGACATCTCTTCCCCCCACCCCCCACCACCCACCCCGATATTTCGAATTCCGTGAATGCCATCGGATACCTGACAGGCAAGCAGGTTAACGAAACAACCCCTGCCCCGATGCATTAGCTATTTCCGGAGACTAACTCTGCCGGGTTCTCTTATCAATTCTCGCTGAATCGTTAACACGGAGATATAATTATCTCTGTAGAGACTGTTACCGGGTTGACTGCACGTCGAATCCATTCAAAATTTGCTAAAATAGTTCGTTGTTATTTCCGATGTTATTAGTTGTTATTTCGAGGGCGAGAGCATCTTTGGATTATTAGGGAGAGTACAGGGCGGAAATATCTCAGTTCGAGTTTATTCGAATGTTTGTTCGATTAGACGTCTCAGTCATTTTTGGAGACTGTCTGATTTTTCTACCAATTCTCGTCTTATTTCTCGGAAATATAATTGAAGCGGAAATATTTTTCAATTTTATTCAATCTGTCGATCGAATTTTGTTCAAACTTTTGTTCGATCAGTAACCAGTTCTCGAAGAATCCTTGGATATATATATATATAGTTGAAAGTATCTCGCTTGGAAAACTCGTCGATCGAGTGTCGTTTAAATTTCTGCTAAAGATCATATCACCGAGACAATCTGATCCGACATGTTTATTACTCTCCTTTCAGCGTTCGTCGGGAGTAATAACGATTAACGTAAACAGATATCTTCGTATGTGTTATGAGAAACTTTGGACATTGCGCGTTACGTTCTGTATATTTTTGCGTGCATTAACGCTTATAAATGCATAAATAAAGGCCTCGAGTATGCACAAACACGAGATAAGCATCGCGTTCACGCAAAGGGGAAAAGCTCGAGAACGAAATTTGTCAAACACGTCGCACGAGCTTGCGTTTATCGCGTTTCATGAATTTTCCCTCTTTCGATCGCGATTTTTTTTTATCGTGCCCCAAAGACCGATTTGCAAGTCCCGTGTTTCACGCTGGGAAGGAAGAACGGCAAGGAGGCCGGAGGAAATATTCGCAGACGTGAAAAGAAATAAAAAAAAAAAAAAAAAAAAAAAGAGAGAAGAAACACAACGATCGGTTATTTTCGAGACAGCTTGTCAGATAGTTCACGTGATGCGAATACGTATGTGGGTACAAGTCGCGAGTCGAAATAGGCAAGCAATATTTTTAGAGAGCTTGCTTTGATCTCAGTGTGCAAACAGTGCATCATCTTGCCCATCTCGTTTCTGTAAACAACCCACCAGCACCGGGCTTCTTTTTTAAACGCGCTGTAAATATGTAGCTTGTTTCACGCAGAGTGGCAGCTAATTTTTCAAAGCCGAGTCTCTGCCAAACATTTTCGACGGCTTTCGGATTCGACTGTAGAAAATACGCGTCGAAATATATACGCGTGATTTACGGAGCAACGAACGCATTTCTTTACGTAATTGCAATCGTCGAGTCGATCAGAGATTAATTAAAGCGATTTTGCGTGGTGGGTTCTCTTTCTCGTTTTTCAACTACAAGGTGGGCCAAAAATCACTATCCTACCAAAATGAATCTGTAATTCTCTTGTTATATATTTTTTTAAATTTTTCCGCCTTTAAAATCATGATTGAACATAAATTTAATTTAAAATTGATAAAATTAGTTTTTTCTTATATTTCGACGTTTTGAAAAAAAAAAAAAACATACTGACAATACATTACAATCATTTTTTATTGAAAAAAATTTTGTCCAACCCTGTATTTTCGTGGTCAATGGCCCAGCCTCCGTCGGCAGAGGGGGAAATAATCTATCACCTCGCGAACTTCCGTTCGGCAGTGCTTCTCGCAGCTACTCCTTACCGCGATGAAATTCCATCCCAGAAAGATTTCCACATTCAGGAAGCAATTTTGCCGCAATTTTACGGATGACTCTGGCGAGGAGTTGCTCGAGCTGGAAAAAATTTCACGATCAGCGTCACGAGAAAGTGACGCGCGAAGAATAAAGTGGAACGTAAAGAGTAGTTTCTTTCGATGCTCGATCGTTTTTGTTAATTTGATCGTATTCTCTCGGAATTTCACGGAGATTTTTCATATTTTTATGGTACAAGGTGGTATAACGATACGATTGAAAGTCTCTTCCTGCTAAAATAAATCCGTAATTTTTCTTATCGTATATTTTTTGTATAAATTTTTAAAATACAATGAAAAAAAAATTGTGTTTGAACTTGAATTTAATTTAAAATTAATAAAATTAGTCTTTTCTTATATTTTGATGTTTTATAAAAAAAAAAAAAAAAAAAAGAAAATAGGTGGGAAGGAGCCTTCATCCCTATATAATACGATGATGAATTTTATAAAGTTCTGCGATACGATACGATATGATATATTACTGCAGGAAATCAAAGTTATCCGTAACATATTGTGATAAAGTTAGATTGATATTTTGACGTGTCATTCGTCGATTCATCGAGAGATTAACGTTAACCCTTGAAACTCTTTGCACGCGATTTTGTTCGCCGCGCTTCGTCACGTTCTGGCAGGGGGAGTTTTTCATTTCCTACGTTTTCAAGGCGAAAGATGCCCATTCGAGCGTCGACGATTTAAATGTCGGCCGAACGGACGAACCGGTGGCTCGATAGCGCGGAATACAACGTCCGTCTCTGCACGCGGCGGATATTTTTCCAAGTCTCGTCGCGCATCCTCGACGCGACCGCATTGTGAAACGTGTCCGGCTCTGCCGGCCGCCGATAGGATTCATGAAAACATCGCTCCATAGAAATCCTCCGCAGGCTTGCACCGCGTGCTCCGCGCGGATGCCGCGTAAAGGCCGACGCGGAGGAAACGCATTGTTTGCGGCGGACAGATTCATTTAGAGTTGTCGCTCGCCGCGAAACGCGTCATCGATTAAGTTCTCCCTCCTCCTTTTGTCGTCCTTTTCGTCTCCTCTCCCCGTAAAATGTCGCGAGCCAACTGTCGAATATACGACGGTAGGAGTCAATTTGTCCGGCTCGTGGAAATTTTTGGTGCAACCTGCGCGTCTCTGTGGAACCGCCAGGCCTCTGTACGCCAGTGTGTGCGAAACCGCGTTTATTTGAAACTGGGTTTTAATCGATATCCGATTAAGCGAGGAGCCCCTGCCGGCGGAATTCGTTTGCTTGGAAACGCGGGCCGGCTCGATTGCACGGAAGAAGAGGATTTTTGTGGGATTTGAGTTATCGAGGCTCGACCATTCCGAATTATTAGCGATACACAGCGGCAGAGGGGCGGGTCTTTTTCCGGTATTTTTTTTTTGACACGAGGGATTTTCACGACGAATGCAGTTAATTTACAACGTTGTATCAAAGTTCCATAGCGAGTTCGTATTTTGTGCAGCGATGGCCAAAAGAAAGTTTCAAATTGCTATTTGTCCGTGTGATACGTACGTGCACTTTTCTACTGGATACATTTTTGTTTTCGTTTAATATTCGCAACAGTCATCTGTTCTGAAATGTCGTATCTATTCGTTGCTCTTAACTACAAAAATGTAATTTCGTTTCATAGAATCACAGATATTTAGTTTCTATAATTTAAACTTTTTATTATTCACCACTTCGTTGAATGAATCGGAAGTTGACCAAACGAACAACGTTGGACTCCCGCGGCAAATGGCGAATTTAATTACACATTTCGATTCTCGTGGAAACTTGAATTTTCGCACGTCCAGATTTGAAGGAATCAGAATTGAGCCAGTCCGATGTGTCACGCCGGTGGAGTTTATTATCTCGGTCGGAAGTCTGCTCGATTTAACGGCCCGACGCCGCAGATTGGTTTAGTGGATCGATCGGTTGAGACGAATCAAACGTCGATTCTAATAATACAAATTGCCGAGCACCGGCTGGCACAGGGCTCACAATCAGCCACCGAAATCATCACGCGATGGGATTTGCTTGTAAACACAAACGAACGATTTAGCTTAGACGTCATCAAATACGAAAAGAAGATTTGTTCCCTTCGCACGATGCACGTGATCCCCGATGCGTGTGTTTTCCTCGGTATCGCGACGACGGTTATCGATTCGAGAAGCACTTACGCTTACCGGTGCACCAGAGTATTTCGAACTTGGACACTCCTGAATTATTGCAAATGCAATTAAGCGAATTGATATCACCCGCTTTAAAAGAAAATCTGGAACGCTTGGACCAAACAGTTGATTTATTTAATTTAATTCAGTTTCTGAGAAATCACCTCTTATGTACTTTATTCGAATCACTCTGTGCAAAATTATTGCTCAAGTGTTGTAATAATTGACAGCGCTGAATTTATAAAGACAATTGAATTATTATAGATTAGATATTATTATTATTATAATACTCTGAACTCTCTTGAAG